>JBBBDQ010001891.1:1337500-1467500 GCA_037127315.1 Ascarosepion bandense
ATATTTTTTTTGTGTTGAAGACTTCAATTGTTGCAAAATATAAAACAAATACCTTTCAAAATTTTATAAATACGCAAATAAAACTACAAATGAGAAAAAAGGAGAGGGAATGTTTTAAATATTAAACGTTTCTTTCTCAATCTTTATCTGTCTGTCTATCTCTTTACCTATATATACACTAGCAATATAGCCCGGCGTTGCTCGGGTGTAATGAAAGATTTAATACTGTTCCATGGTTCTGGAGCTTAGACTCTTTGGACGTTGGCATGAAAGACTAAAAAGCAATAGTTGTTTCCAGTTAAAGCGAAATAGTAGACTGAAAAAAAAATGAATGGCTGTAAGTCAAATTTTGATTTCCTGCTATCGATATCAAATAAGTTTTTTTCATCGTAAACTAAATTTTGAAGGCTAAAGAAGTCCTCTGAGTAAATGGTATCATGGCTGAGACTAAGAACTACAATTATACCTACTTAGAGCCAAACCCGAAGCAAAAACTAAAATAAAAGTGCTGAAAAATACAGACATACAGGCAGCTAAACAGACACACACACAAACATCTTGCTTTATATATATATATATATATATATATATATATATATATGCTATCGATTTTCTACACTATTTTAAGAACTGCAACCTTGAAACTTCTGAATATCGTTTCTTATGTCTTTGTCTATGAGTGTATCAAATTTGATTAAAATCGAACCACTCCTTCTATAACCCGATTTTTTCGATTATCGATTTTCGATATTTATCGGCGGTACCTCGATACAAACCCTAGCTAAGAACACTCGCAGACGCTTATAGTACAACTGTGTAAATTGTGTCAAGAAAATCGGTTCAGCCGTTTCGGAGTCTATAGGTAACGGACACACACACACACACACACACACACACTCACACAGACAAAGTTCTATTTATAAATAAGTTTATATATATATATATATATGTATATATATATATATATATATACACACACTCTGCTGGCCATAATTATTAGGCCACCCCAGTTTTAAAAATATGATTTATTTCATACTATTTTTAGTATTTATTTATTTAGTGGATAAGTTTAAATGCAAATAGAATGGTTCTTCTGTTATTGTTTCTTTGCAAAATTTTACAAGGCAAAGATGCAAAGATGAACTCGTGGGAATCACCCGAAATTTAATTCATTCTTTCATTTATGAAACTGCAAGATAAGTAATTATTAAATATTCATAAATTCATTTGATGCACATATTAGTATGCAGTACTAAAAAAGGAACCATTCTATTTTCAATCTATTTTCAGTCGATCAAAACCCTTGTCTAGACTTCATTTCCATTGACGCATCCATTGTTGCTACAAGATTATTCTCTCAGTTTTCTCTGTATCCCATCATTTTCTAAAACAAAAACCTGCAATTTTGAACGGAAATATAATCACACATATACTAACGTTACCGACACTTAATCCGTCTATATTTTAAATACACGGGACACATGCATTATTCTCGTATGCTTATACGTACATTCACAATAAACATGATTATACTGTTTTTATTATACGTGGCAAACACGTTTAAACAGATATCAGTTTTCCTGTACATTTAAAATATTCGTCTTACAACTGACACATATCTGACCAATTAAATGAAACCTCAGTAAACATAGTGTCTGTGGATTTAAAAAAATAAAATTAAATATTTTTTTAAAAATTATTCGTCTTTAAAAATTCTTTGATTTGTTTGTTTGTTTATTTTTTAGACTTAACGACCTATCAATCCTTATGGGATCATTTTAAGGTCATAACCAATGATTTTTTTTTTATAAGCGTTTCACCCCGAGCAAGGTATGTCATTGCCACTGCTGCGCAGGGTCTACGTAGAGTGGAGAAAGGCTGATTAAATATAGGAAATGTCAGAGGGTGGGTGATAGGCGGGTAAGGATACCGAGAATGAGGGTTGGGTAGATGAGAGTGTTCTGAGAATAGTTGGGAGTTAGTGTGATAGGAGGTGTCTATTGACCATACATTTAAACACCTGGAGATTGTAATTGTCGGGAAAGCAGACTTGTGGAAGGGAGTTCCACAGGCGGGAAGCGCCAGAAAAGAAGCTGTTGGAGTAGAATTTACGGTTACATCTTATTTGTTTAACTGTAAAAGGGTGAGACGTAGTTGCTAATCTAGTATCTCGTGTAAATTCCTGCTTAGGCGGCACCAGTGATCTAAGCTCATCGGAGCAGAAGCCATGAAAGTACTTGTAGAAGAGGCACAGGGAAGCCACATCACGCCGGTGAGAAAGCGGCTGCAGCCGGTCTGCCAAGTCAATATCAACCACGTTACAGATCCTCCTTTGTATTTTGTCAAGAAGCCCAAGGAGAGCAGCAGGGGCACCCGACCAGATATGGCAGCAATATTCAATACACGGGCGGATGATAGATTAGATTCAGGTGGGAAAAATTTCCGGGCCCTGCACAGGAAGCCGACTTTCATAGCAGCAGATTTGGCAATGGATTCAATATAGTCATTCCATTTGAGGTCCGCCGAAAGTGTAAGGCCAAGGAGGCGTAGTATTTTACTCTCTGGGAGGCTAGCCTGTCCCATGCTAATGGGAGGTAGATGCGATTGTCTATGGTGGTTAGTTGATAACAGCTTTGTTTTAGAGGCATTGAAATTTACCAACCATTTCCTACCCCAGGCCACTACGGATTGGAGGTCCCTTTCAAGTACGGCAGCGAGGTTCACTTTGTCGTCCAGATCTGGTTTCTGATCGATGCGAGAGTAGATTGTTGTGTCGTCGGCATACATGCCAACTTGGGATCTAATGGTGTCGGGGAGGTCATTAATGTAGATCAGAAAGAGCGTGGGACCTAGGATGGAACCTTGAGGGACGCCCGCGTTCGTATGGTAGTTTTGGAAGGCATGCCCATTTAATACCACCTTCAATGTGCGGTTAGAGAGGAAAGACTGGATGAGGTCAAACAGATGTCCAGTTATCCCATAGCTCCGCAGTTTGCACAAGAGGCCAGCATGCCAGACCCTGTCGAATGCTTTGGAGATATCCAAGGCAACGGTTCGGGCTTCACCATTCTTGTCGAGTGCCTGGTATATGTACTCGGTAATGGTCGTTAGCATATCAGCAGTAGACCTGGTGAAGCGAAACCCGTACTGTTTGTCAGAGAGAAGCCCGTTGGTCCATAAGATGCTGAATCACCTCGGCGTTGATAATGGCTTCGAAAACTTTGCCAAAGATTGGAAGGAGACTAATAGGACGGTAATTGGCGGGGTCTGAGGGTTCGCCAGAATTCTTAAATATAGGAACTACGCAGGAGGACTCCCAACAGGCAGGAAAGCAGGAAGTAGATAGGTAGAGGTTATAGAGTTTAGAGAGGACACAGGAGACTTCTGGGGCACATTTCTTCAGTACTATGACTGGGATTCCGTCACCGCCGCTCGCTTTGTGTAGGTCAAGTTGTGCAATTATCTTGGCGACCAGCGAGGGTGTTCTGTGGACATTATTTAGTTGAGCCTTAGTTCTGGGTGGGAAGTCTGGTGTCGGTACTCCTAACGAGTCCAGTGTCGAATGGGTTGAGAATCTACGGGCAAAGCATTCAGCCTTGTCGGATGGGGAGGTGAGAACTTCAAATTCATTGATTAGTGGGGGTATTGAAGTCTTGTTCCTGCTGAGCACGCTTTTGCAGAGACGCCAGTAATCTTTGCAGCCAAACTTAGAGGATGCTATGCGTTGCCTAATTCTGGTAGAAAACGCCCTCTTGGCTTCGTTCAGCACTTTTTTACACTTGTTCCGTGATGAGGCGAAAAGGCGCCTGTTTTGGTTCGACGAGCAGCTTCGATAGAGCCGGAAGAAATGGTTCCGGTGGGCAATGGCGGCCGAGCAAGCGGGTGAGAACCAGGAGGATGAATTTGGTTTTAGTTGGAATTTCCTGGCCGGGATAAAAGCATCGATGCCAGCCTTAACCCAAGAGGAGACTTCGGAGGCACAGTCTTCGACAGGAAGATCGAAGACGTTGTTCCAGGGGAGGTCGCAGAGGAAGTCCCTGAACGAGTCCCAGTCGGCTCTTTGGTAGCAGTATGATATTCTGCTGGTCTGGTTTTCTTGGGTAGAGTTAGTGCTGATTGATATGTTTACGGAGACTACGGCGTGGTCAGAGTTTCCGAGGGGGCAGAGTTGCCTGGTATTGCAGGAGTCTGGGATGGAGGTTTTTTGGGTAAGGTTATTTTTATTTTTACATTTTTCTTTTTTTCAGGATTCATTGGGATTTGTTTTTAAGAGCAGGGTCCCCAAGTCCTACCCTTGTTATTTAACCCATAACTGGAGGGAATGGACGGATTAATACCTTTCCCAAGGGTACCAGTGCTTAAGTGAATACAAGGTATTCAACTGGAATTCGAACTCGGCTCACCGATTTCTCTTTCCGAGCCGATATCCACTGCACGACAACGCACATCCGTCACTATACGCTTACAGCACCTGGTATTCCCAAGCGGTCACCCATCTAAGTACTGACCAGGCTCAATGTTGCTTAAATTCGGTGATCGAGCGAGAACCGGTGTATTCAACGTGATAGGCTGTAAGCCAAATTTCTCTGAAGAAGCTTATTAAAGTGAAACACGTTAGGTTAAAGACACTATCTCCTACCATTACTTATTCTGTGTGTGTGTGTGTGTGTGTGTGTGTGTGTGTGTGTGTGTGTGTGCGTGTGTGTGTGTGTCATTTCATTTGTACAAGAGCTATTATGCGACCTAGGTTTCTACCATGAGTGGTGTCTTCAGGCGATTTGCCAAAACTGATTTTACTGTTTACCCTTTTTTAGAACGCTCAAGTAACGGTTCATGCAATCATGGATGAAAACGCCATAATTCCTTGTAATTCTAAAAACTGTGCGTTCAAAAATTCCCTGCCACGTGAGCGTTAAAAAACACACCTCATTCTGGGTGGCAATCATGATAACAAAATTTGAAAATGTGTATACATCTATGCTTTGCTTTTGTTGTAGATTCCGGGTGAGGAACCGCACAAAATAATGAACGACAAAAAACAGATATGGAGATAGAAAAGTAGGTTATGTTGAACGTAATATACAAACTTGAACGCAGGTTAGTAAATCTAGGAATACTATTAGTAAGAAATAAATATATACAAGTCTTGAAGTGAAGTCGTTGGATGAGGAACCGTACAAAATACTGAAAGACAAAAAACAGATATTGAGATAGAAAAGTAGGTTATATTGAACGTAATATACAAACTTGAACGCAGGTTAGTAAATCCAAGAATACTATTAGTAAGAAATAAATATATACAAGTCTTGAAGTGAAGTCGTTGGATGAGGAACCGCACAAAATACTGAACGACAAAAAACAGATATGGAGATAGAAAAGTAGGTTATATTGAACGTCATATACAAACTTGAACGCAGGTTAGTAAATCTAGGAATACTATTAGTAAGAAATCAATATATACAAGTCTTGAAATGAAGTCGTTGGATGAGGAACCGCACAAAATACTGAACGACAAAAAACAGATATGGAGATAGAAAAGTAGGTTATATTGAACGTCATATACAAACTTGAACGCAGGTTAGTAAATCTAGGAATACTATTAGTAAGAAATCAATATATACAAGTCTTGAAGTGAAGTCGTTGGATGAGGAACCGCACAAAATAATGAAAAGCAAAAAACAGATATTGAGATAGAAAAGTAGGTTATATTGAACGTAATATACAAACTTGAACGCAGGTTAGTAAATCCAGGAATACTATTAGTAAGAAATCAATATATACAAGTCTTGAAGTGAAGTCGTGGAAATAGGATATTCGGGTATATATTTATGGAGCTCAAAACTAGTCTGACTTCTCATGCCGTAGTCTGTGGGTAAGTACGGTATCTCTCGGTAACTTACGTATCAGTTTCGGTACTCTCCGATAACACGCACGGATCTCTATGAATACTCTCCACTGCCACCTGCAACGGTATTTAGTCACTTTCCCACTTTAGGCGAAATGTGACACAAAGTCTTTTTAATGTGGGTCTTCCGAGCCATATAGCCAGGTCAAAAATATCTATCTTTTCCCAGTCGTGATTCTACCCTTCGGCGGAACCACGACGGGTTAGTGCATTCTGCTCGGAAGCAGAGAGCGCTCTCTAGTCGAAGGCAGAGGGCTGACAGGGTCATATTAATAGCAGCAAATGCCGACTGAGACAGTATTTACCAACCTTCCCACGCAAAGCTAGATGTGACACAAGGTCATTTTATTGTGGGTCTTCCCGGCCATATAGCTAAGCTAAAAATGTCTGTCTATTATTACTGAGTCGTGATTCGACCCTTCAGCGGAACCACGACTGGGTTAGTGCTTTCTGCTCGGAAGCAGAGAGCGCTCTCCTCCCGAAGGTAGAGAGCTGACAGTGTCATAGTAGCAGAGGCAAATGCCGACTGAGACTTCTGTTCTCTCTATGGCAGGAGTATATCTACACTCAGTCGAGTCCATTATCATATACAAAAGAGGAGATCCCACAATAGCTTTATTAAAACTTCATCAGAGAAGGAGGTGCGAAAAATAAATTCCCGTTATTTTTTGGTTGTTGGATTTTCATTGTTTGCCAAGACACCATTTTGACTCGTCAAGCAGCGTAAAACCTGCTTATCCAATGAAAATCGACGAACAGAAAAATAAAAAAAAAACATCAGCTCTCATAAAAGCGAAACATGTGAGATCCATGAAGGTTTTCTATTTGTTCATTATCCTCTCAATCTATCAATCTCTATATATTTGATGTGAATTTGACCCTAATTTATATATATATATATATATACATATATATATATATATATATACACACACACACACACATATATATATATACATATAACAGAAATTAACGAAACTTGGTTATAAACAACCGACAATTTGAAATGATTATATATATATATATATATATATATATATATATATATAAATAAATATAAATAAGCAAGAAATTAACGAAACTTTGTTATAAACAACCGACAATTTGAAATATATATATATATATATATATATATTATTTTGAACATTATTTTTACCGATACTCGTATTTAAGTAGATATTCTGTTTTTAATTAAACAGTATTTTATATTTATATCTACCGGCCTGATTATTTCACGATAAATTTTATGACGAAAATGTGTACTATCTGTCGGTTGCTTATAACCAAGTTTCGTTAAAATTCGTTAATTTCCGTAACATGTTTATATATATATATATATATATATATATATATATATATATATATATTACGGAAATAAACGAAGATTAACGAAACTTGATGATAGACAACCGACAATTTGAAATGATTTCAAATAAATCATTTCAAATATATATATATATAAAAAACATTGGGGTCAAATTCACATCAAATTGGAAAAAATTATTACAATTTAAACAAGCAGATAAAAGTTTCAACATTTCTAAAAATATTGAAATATTTTTTAGATGTAGATGTGGAGACTGTATATATGTACGATCAGAGTACAATTAAAAAACATTCCTCAGAAAAACATAGTCATGTAGGTAATATCAGACAGATTTTAGTCAACAATACAATAATCCTCACTCATACACACAGTAAAAAGAACCTTCAGATATTGGAGGCCATCTACATTAAATCAAAACAACCCACACTTAATAAAATCATGTTTAAATCTGGTCATAACTCATTACATTGCATTTAAATATATGGTTCTGTTATCATTTTGAGCTCTCACTCGGTGTGACGTCATAGAACCGCATTACAAATTGCGAATGGCGTTCGATATTTTTGGTAACTATTGCCGTTGCTTAGCGGAGTTTTATGTCAACACAAGATAAAATCTACGCTGATGGTGGATGTTTTTGTGTTAACATCCTTGTAACCTCTCTGAAGATGGCTCATGTGAGCCGAAAGCTTAGAACCAACTTAATAAAAAATTATCCAAATTTTGGAGAATTTTTGTCTTTATTTTCAACTGAAATTAAAGCCAAAATACAACGTTTAGAACGACTCATGATAAAACATAATAGACATTCATTGTCTCTTATATTTAACAGTATATGTTTAGACAATTATTTGCTGCCTCGATACACTATATATATATATATATAGTTTCTGAAAGGATTTTTCTGTTGCTGAGGTGATGTGTTATCCCCCGTGGTGATCTTCATATCGAAATGGTCATTCAACATCATTGAATTAATCCTTTTTTAATTTATATTTGCTCTGTAATATTTTATTACATGGAGCTCTCTTGCTGTATCATTTTTTAATATTAAAATAAAATTTTTAATATTAATTACGATCGGGTTTTTGGAATTTACCTTCCTGCTTTTTCCACTTGGATTAAAGTATCTGAATTAAAATATATATATATTGGATTATATATGATTTTATCTAAATGCACGCAAAAATAATTAGTAAACCTCAATGTTTATATACATATGAGGCATATTCATGAGGCATAGAGAGAAAATAAACAATTTCATTAAAGTAATTTTATTTGAATGACTCAACAAAATCTGTAACAATGAAAAAATACTTGATACAAAATAAATTTAATATTTAATATAATAGTCTTTTGCTTTGATCACAGCCTTCATTCTGTCAGGCATTGACATCACAAGCTTCTTCAATGTATCTAATAGTATCTCCTGCCAAGCAGCTTGTATTTGTTCCCAAAGCGTGTCATGCGAAGTACCATTAGATTTAAGTTTTTTATTCCGAATATCCCATAGAGTAGTTTTGAAATAACTTATTTCATCGAAAATAGAAAAAAGTAAATATAAAATCTTTTTACTTCATTTCTTTTCCACCTAGTTTTTAATAATCAATATTTATTAGCAATTTACTTTTCACCCTGTATTTGAATTTCAGTGAGGTTTTTAGGAAAATCAGCCCTGTCGTAATACTTTTGCACACCACCGGTAGTGTGCAAATGTATTAGGATAGGGGTAATTTTAAACTTTATTTTGATGCCCCATGAAAGATAAAATAGTTCTTGTCCTAATACTTTTGCACAGTACTGTATATTTTGGACTTATGTATTTCAGTTTATATATGTATATATATATATATATATATATATATATATACTGCATCGCTCATTCAGTAATGAATTCGTGCACTCTGGCGATTTGGCGTGTATAATGATAATATACGCGCTAAAAAGTCTGCCTTCTGCTGCCGCGCGCCATTAGCCCAGAGGTAGAATTGCCCATTGACGCCAGTTCGGTCGGGTTTCAATCCTGGGTTAAAAGCAATCGGAGTCTAACCGTACTGATGAGGTGTGATACATCGAAACAGAACTGTCTGCGGATGACTATATATATGTATATATATACTGAACATATTAATTCAGTATATATATACCGAACTGATGTAGTCTAATATATATATGTTGAACACATGTATTTCAGGAAATATATATATATATAACATAGTGATGATCCACGTATACTGTCTTAACATGTATAGGAAAAACTACTAAAAGTTTGTAAGTTTAAAAATGTATTTTTTTGACAGTATTTATTTATTTCTATTATTATATTTGATATTTCAGACCGTCCTCGGCCTTTCATCAGAAATAAATGATTTTAAAATTTAAATTAGAAACGTTTTCGCAAGGAGCGTTCGTCCGAGAGATTGTTTACATCACGTGACGCAGAAAGCGACAGATTTTTTTAATATTTGTAAACGTAAACCTATCTTTAATAATACTTATAAATTTTGTTTAAAAGAAAAAAAATTTAAGTGTATCTAAAAAATGTTTAACTGTTGAAATATTTATAAAGATTCAAAACACCTAAGTCCCTATTTAACCCTAACCTGTATGTATTTAATTTTAAAATCCAGTATATATATATATGTTTACTAAACATACGTTGTTCAGTAAAAGTGTTAGGACAGGCGTGATTTTAAACTTTATTTTGATGCCTCATAAAGCAGAAAATACTTTTTTTCTTTATTTTTTATCAATTGGAGTAGATAGACTAAACTATCGCCCGGTTCACACTCCACCAACATCTATTGAACAGGTGAAGAGTCTCATCCCTTGTTCCCTGTTTAGGATGTGGTTTCCGGCTTTCTCTCTTCCAATCTTTTCACTCTTACGTAGCCCCCTGCACATCAGTGGCTTTACCACCTTGCTCGGGGTTATATGATTAAAAAAAAAAGTTCTTGTCTTAATACTTTTGCACAGTAATATATATATATATATAGATATATATATATATGTGTGTGTGCGTGCGTGTGTTGAACTTTTGTAGTTCAGTGTATATATATATATATATATATATATATACTGAACGTATGTATTTCAGTATATATACATCCTGAACTTATGTAGTTTAATATATATATGCTGAACATATGTAGGTCAGTAAATATATATATATATATATATATATATGTATGTATGTATATATATATTTATGTTTATACTGTTAAGTATATATATATATATATATATATATATATATATATATATATATATATAGTAAAGTTTTATAATTTGCTTGAAGCATTGTGTATATTAGGTGTATGGTTAGGTCTTGATGGCTGTCACAATGCGTTTAGTAAAATAAAGGAAAGGCACAAACTCACTCGGACAAACACACGCTCCTCTGCCATACTGAAGATGAAATTTTGATCTCGAAATATTAATGTTTAATGAATAGGTAATACCCCAAAACTTCTTTACCTTCCTTTATTTTACTAAACGCATTGTGACAGCCTTCTAGACCTAACCACACACACACACACACACACACACACACACACACATATATATATATATATTCTGAACTGATGTAGTTCAATGTGTATATATTGAACATGTATAATTCAGTATATATATATATATATATATATATATATATATGTATATTTATATTATATATATATATATATATATATATATATATATATATATACTGAACAAATTTTGTTCAGTATATATATGTATATATATATATACATAATCTAGGTAGTTCACTATATATATATATATAATATATATATATTGAATATACGTAGTCAAATATATTTTCAATGGTATTCTGCGGCTAAGTTTGTCAGTGATGTAAAGAATGACGCTTTATCTTTTTCAAGTCCTTTCGCTCCCTTCTAATATCATTCTGATTAGCTTGTCACCGTAATTTCTATAACCCAGCATCTCTTGTCAATAAAGAATGACGTCCTGAACTCCCGCCAATCAAACCCACTCGCCCTTCGGCGCACCAAGACAAGATCTTCAGAACTCTTTCCCACTCAATGCTGTCCGTCCACTTTTAAACAAGGAGGAAAGCCTGCGCAAAAAGAGTCGAAAAACGCCACCAGCGCGCAGCAGGCAAGTATTGCATTGTCGCCATCTTCCCGTCTCACCTCTCCTCTGTTTATGCCGTTCGTTCTCTATCAAAATTTCATTTCATACAATATGTCAGATTTGCCCTTTGGCGCGTTCTGCTACCTACGCCGCTTCTTCGGCCAGCTGGATTCTATTCATGTCCAACCAACATTGACACAAAAGACCACGACGTTCGAAATCTTTTCGATAGATGCCACAGCCGACCCGAATTTAATTGGGCCGGTACCGTCACAACGTTGCTTTTGAACAAGACTCTTCCTCACACGCTTTATGTTGAAGGACATTTGAACCTGTTTAACAGCTTTTCTAAAAAGTGACCAGGGACTACGCTCTTGGGAATATTTGTCCAGCTTTATAACAAGCAAACGCGGAAAAACTTACAGTTTGCATGTAAGTTTTAGGCTTGCCATTCCTACGTTTTGTTCACCGCTCAAAGTACAACTGGGTATTTCGTGAAGCAGAATATACATTTATACTAACATAAAAATATTGATTCTAACGGTGTACCCATTGATGCCTGAAAAGTTACTCCCCTGAGACCTATTTTTTGTTTTTATTATGTCCTTAATTATTTTAAATTTACATAATTTACAAGGTTCAGTCGATGAGTACTTCAACTGAATCATGCCTTATACGTAATCATTTTTTTTATCATCTCACCCCAATCAAGGCATTCCACTGCCACTATTGCGCATGGGGCTACATAGGGGAAGGTAAAGAGAAGGAGTGGTTAGACATAGGGAATGTCAGGAGGAAGGTGACTGATGAGTAAGGATACCGAGGATGAGGGTTGGGTAGATGGGAAGAGTATTTTTTATAATCATCTCACCCCAAGCAAGGCATTCCACTGCCACTATTGCGCATGGGGCTACATAGGGGAAGGTAAAGAGAAGGAGTGGATAGACATAGGGAATGTCAGGAGGAAGGTGACTGATGAGTAAGGATACCAAGGATGAGGGTTGGGTAGATGGGAAGAGTATTTTTTATAATCATCTCACCCCAAGCAAGGCATTCCACTGCCACTATTGCGCATGGGGCTACATAGGGGAAGGTAAAGAGAAGGAGTGGATAGACATAGGGAATGTCAGGAGGAAGGTGACAGATGAGTAAGGATACCGAGGATGAGGGTTGGGTAGATGGGAAGAGTATTTTTTATAATCATCTCACCCCAAGCAAGGCATTCCACTGCCACTATTGCGCATGGGGCTACATAGGGGAAGGTAAAGAGAAGGAGTGGTTAGACATAGGGAATGTCAGGAGGAAGGTGACTGATGAGTAAGGATACCAAGAATGAGGGTTGGGTAGATGGGAAGAGTATTTTTTATAATCATCTCACCCCAAGCAAGGCATTCCACTGCCACTATTGCGCATGGGGCTACATAGGGGAAGGTAAAGAGAAGGAGTGGATAGACATAGGGAATGTCAGGAGGAAGGTGACAGATGAGTAAGGATACCGAGGATGAGGGTTGGGTAGATGGGAAGAGTATTTTTTATAATCATCTCACCCCAAGCAAGGCATTCCACTGCCACTATTGCGCATGGGGCTACATAGGGGAAGGTAAAGAGAAGGAGTGGATAGACATAGGGAATGTCAGGAGGAAGGTGACAGATGAGTAAGGATACCGAGGATGAGGGTTGGGTAGATGGGAAGAGTATTTTTTATAATCATCTCACCCCAAGCAAGGCATTCCACTGCCACTATTGCGCATGGGGCTACATAGGGGAAGGTAAAGGGAAGGAGTGGATAGACATAGGGAATGTCAAAAGAAAGGTGACAGATGAGTAAGGATAGCGAGGATGAGGGTCGGGCAGATGGGAAGAGTGCTTGATAGAATGGGAGCAGGTTAGTGTGTTAGGAGGTGTCTATTGACCTTACATTTAAACTCCTGGAGATTGTAGCCGTCGGGGAAGCAATCGTGTTAGTTGCTAATCTAGTATAAAAAATATAACATATAGGCGACACTAACATACATACTTTCTTAATAAGATTTCTTTTAAATATTTAAGCCGGGGTATATATATATATATATATATTCGTCATCCACATACAAGCCTGTTTCGCTGTATTACAGTTCATCAGTGTGGCTAGGCATTTTCTTGCTTCTGGCAGGGATTGAAACTCAAACGATTTGGTGTTAGTCGGAGTCGCTAACCCCTAAGTCACAGGTGTATGATATCAGAGAAGGGAAATCTTTTAGTGTGTTATGCATAAGCGTTGTATACACACGCCAGTCACCGAAAGAACTCAATTCATTGCTGAAGAGTAATGCATAAATTGCGGAAGTGGTAAATGTGTGTTTTTTAATTTTCGTCTCCAGAGAGCTCAATCGTAATGAGGTGAAGAGAACCAGCAATTTTACAATTCCGAGTTCTCCTGTATTTATTCTTGTCTTTTCTTAATATTTTTTTAATAAATATTGTTGAGCATAATATAATCAAATTTGTTTTTTATTTAGAATTAATAGTTTACATTGCAACTCGGAAATTTCTATGTTTCGAGAATTTAACCTTGTCATCAGGCAATGTTATATCATTGTTGTGAAAATGATTGTCATTTGAATATATTTTTTTTAATCGTTTCACCCCGAGCAAAGTGGTAACGCAGGGGGCTACATAAGAGAAAAAGATTAGATAGGAGGAGAGTAAAGAGAAAGACGAACCAGTTACAGTGGGTGTCAGAGAAAGAAGCAAGAGAAGGATGGGAATACAGGTGTGATGACAGTTGCAAAGGTAGAGAGAAAGGAAAAGATATACAGGGTGATGTAGAAAGACTGATGCGCAGGGGGCTACATAAGAGTAAAAGATTAGATAGGAGGAGAGTAAGGAGAAAGACGAACCAGTTACAGGGGGTGTCAGAGAAAGGAGCATGAGAAGGATGGGAATACAGGTGCGATGACAGTCGCAAAGGTAGAGAGAAAGGAAAAGATATACAGGGTGATGTAGAAAGACAGATGCGAAGGGGGCTACATAAGAGTAAAAGATTAGATAGGAGGAGAGTAAAGAGAAAGACGAACCAGTTACAGGGGGTGTCAGAGAAAGGAGCATGAGAAGGATGGGAATACAGGTGTGATGACAGTTGCAAAGGTAGAGAGAAAGGAAAAGATATACAGGGTGATGTAGAAAGACTGATGCGCAGGGGGCTACATAAGAGTAAAAGATTAGATAGGAGGAGAGTAAGGAGAAAGACAAACCAGTTACAGGGTGTGTCAGAGAAGGGAGCAAGAGAAGGACGGAAATACACGTGTGATGACAGTTGCGAAAGTCGAGAGCAAGGAAAAGATATACAGGGTGTCAAGTGGTTAGGAGATGGGTATTGACGTTGCATTTACATTCGTGGAGGTTGTAGCCGTCAGGAAAGCAAATATATGGAAAGGAGTTCCACAGAGGGAAAGTGCAGGAAAAGAAGCTGATGGAGTAGAACTGTTGGATGCATTTGGTTGGTCTAACTGTGAATGGGTGAGACCCAGTTGCCAGTCTGGTTGCACGAGTAAACTCCTGTGGCAGGAGCACCAGTTACTTAAGTACGTCGGAGGAGAAACCATGAAAATATTTATAGAACAGACAGAGGGAAGCCACATAAGAAACACTACGAGTATCCATTAAAAATAATTTTCAAACATATAATTCAAAATTTGGAGGTGTAAATTCCTTTTTTTATTGTCTCCGAATTGTCATGATTCTTTTGTGGAAGATGATGGAATGGTCTCCGACCGCCTCTTACACAATTTTTAATTCATATTAGTCTTTTGCTCTAGTCTTACTTCCGCACGAGGCTGTAGAGTGCATTTTATCTTGCTTCTTCTTCTTCTATGTGCCCTATCCTTTCAGGACGTAGGCGATCATGGCTTTCCACGTTTCCCTATTCCTGATGGCTCTTAGCACGCTTTCTCCCATTACTGCATGCAACCCTTCGTTCTGTCATCCACCTGCTCAAGTCCATAAATCTAGAATATAAATGTATAGAAACTAGCATGGCCACAAAATGAGGGATCAGTATATATATTGATTATAATATAGATTTGATCCCCCACTTTATATCCACATTATAATTTATAATAAACAGTTGACATATATATTCTTCTTCTATGTGCCCTGTCCTTTCAGGACGTAGGCGATCATGGCTTTCCATGTCTCCCTATCCCTGGTGGCTCTTAGCACGCTTTCTACTGTTATACCATGCAACCCCCGGACTGTCATCCGCTACCTCAAGCCCATATATCTAGAATATAAATGTATAGATACTAGCATGGCCACAAAATGAGGGACCAGTTTTTATATTGATTATAATATAGAATTGATCCCCCAGTTTATATACAGATTATAATTTCTTATAAACAGTTGGCATATATATTTTTCTATGTGCCCTGTCCTTTCAGGACGTAGGCGATCATGGCTTTCCACGTGTGCCTATCCCTGGTGGCTCTTAATATGTTTTCTCCTGTTACTCCACGCAATCCCCGTTCCGTCATCCACCTGATCAGGTCCTTCAAATATGTTATCCGCTGCTTTCCCCTGTCTTTTTTCCTTCTATCTGGCTTGTCAGTATCAGGTTCTCTAAGCAATCCTGTCTCATTGCATGCCCCAGGAACTTCAGATGTCTCTTCCTGATGCTCACTATTAGTTTTCTTCTCGATGGCATTCTTTCCAAAACTTCATCATTGCTCACATGCTCGATCCATGAAATCCACAGCATCCTTCTGTAGAACCACAAATATAAGAAAAGAGGTTTTCCATTCCTATACATACCGCCTGATGAGACATTGAAGTTTCAATGTCGAAACAAATGTACCTTTGTAGTGGATATATATAAAAAAAATTGTGTACTAAAATATAATTCATTATATATATATATATATATATATATATGTACTAATAAATTTTCGTTGTCGTTTGTTATATATATATATATATATATATATATATATATATATATATAACAAACGACAACGAAAATTTATTATTTATTTTATTTTTCCATTATTGTGACATGTTATCTTTTAGATGGAAAAATTAAATAAAAAATAGATGAAAAAATCTTCCGTGTCGGTCGTTTTCAACGAAAAATGCTAAAAAGAAAGTTTCCTGCCGATATATATATATATATATATATATATATATATATATATATATATATATATATATATTATTATTATTATTATTATTATTATTATTATTATTATTTTATTAATTTCATAAACGCAAATTCTACTCCATCAGTTTTTTTCTTGCACTTCCCGCCTGTGGAATTCCCTTCTGTTTACTTGCTTCTCCGACAGCTAAAATCTCCAAAAATTTAAATGTAAAGTCAATAGTCATCTCCTATCTCACTAACCTGCATCCTCTCTCTCTCTCACGCTCCTTTTACCGTCCACTCCACTCTCATCAGTATTCTCATCCTTTTCTTACCCACTTCCTGTCACCCTCTATAACCTATCACTCTTTCTCATAACTTTCTTCCTATGTAACCCCCTGCAACACAGTGGCAGTAAAATGTCTTGCTTTGGGTGATATCATTATAAAAAATATTCTATACTGTTATAATGTGGATCTAAAGTGGGGGATCAATTCTACATTACATCAATATATAAACTGATCTCTCACTTTATGGTCGTAGTCATCCTTCTCTTACCCTGTTCTTGAAACACTTATAACTCCTTGTCTCTCTTTCTCATTATTTTCTTCTTATATAACCCCACTGCAAAACAGTGGCAGTAAAATGCCTTGCTTGGGGCGATATGATTATAAAAAATATTCTATACTGTTATAATGTGGTTCTACAGTGGGGGATCAATTCTACATTACATCAATATATAAACTAGTCCCTCACTTTATGGCCGTAGTCATCCGTCTCTTACCCTCTTCTTGAACCCCTTATAACTCCTTGTCTCTCTTTCTCATTATTTTCTTCTTATGTAACCCCACTGCAAAACAGTGGCAGTAAAATGCCGATATGATTATAAAAAACTTCTATACTATTATAATGTGGATCTAAAGTGGGGGATCAATTCTGCATTACATCAATATATAAACTGGTCCCTCACTTTATGGCCGTAGTCATCCTTCTCTTACCCTCTTCTTGAACCCCTTATAACTCCTTGTCTCTCTTTCTCATTATTTTCTTATGTAACCCCATTGCAAAACAGTGGCAGTAAAATGCCTTGCTTGGGGCGATATGATTATAAAAAAAATACTCAATCACACTTTGCTCTTCGTGGCGTTATGATTAAGAAAAGTATCCCAACGTAATATAAAATGGCAGGAGTGTGTTTATGATAATTAGTAATGAAATGGCAAATCAGTTTTCTGAAATCATATATGCCACTGGGAAAAGAAGGCTTTCGTATCAAGTAAAAAAGAAAGGACGCCCGTAATATAAAAGGACTTAATTAAAAAATATTTAATTAGAGTTTATGCGGATATCACGACACGTTGGAGGGGGAAGTTTAATCAATTTAAAGTTTGCAATGCTATGCCTTTAGGATCCGAAATTAGAATTATCACATAATATATGCCCCAGGGAACAAACAGTCAAAAAATTAAAAAAACAAATATATATATATTACTTGTTTAGAAAATATTTCTGTTTTTTTCTAGCTGTCAAGACCCGTTTTAATGCCCAGAGAATTGGCTTGACAAGGAGTAAACTAACGAAGAATAATCATTCAGACGAGAGTGGTGAGGTTCGATACCAATTATGCTAAGCAAATATATCTATCTGATAGGGTTATTTCTTCTTTGGCTGTCTGTTTCTGTCCTTTCAGAACGGATGCAATCATGGCTCTTCAAAATTTCCTATTCTTTGTAGCACTTAGACTTTTCGTTGTCACTATTTAATCCCTGTTCTAGCAATCATTTTCACAAGCTTGTCGCATTTGTTATTGCATATCTTCTACTTCTTCTTTGTGCTGAGTCCTTTCAGAACATACGCGATCACGGTTCTCCACAATTTCCTATCCTCTGTAGAACTATGTAGAGTTTGTCTTTACAACGACTTCCCTAATCCCTGTTCTGCTAAAAGTTTAAACTCTTTTTTGTACTTGTTACTTCTCTTCTTTTTCTTCTCGTTCTTTATCAGGACTTGGGCGATCATGGTCCTCCACAATTTTCTCTCCTAGGTAGTGCTTTCAGATTTTTGTCTTTTCGCTTGTCTAATCCCTGTTCTACCAATCATTTTCACAAGCTTGTCGCATTTGTTATTGCATATCTACTACTTCTTCTTTGTGCTGAGTCCTTTCAGAACATACGCGATCACGGTTCTCCACAATTTCCTATCCTCTGTAGAACTATGTAGAGTTTGTCTTTACAACGACTTCCCTAATCCCTGTTCTGCTAAAAGTTTAAACTCTTTTTTGTACTTGTTACTGCTCTTCTTTTTCTTCTCGTTCTTTATCAGGACTTGGGCGATCATGGTCCTCCACAATTTTCTCTCCTAGGTAGTGCTTTCAGATTTTTGTCTTTTCGCTTGTCTAATCCCTGTTCTAGCAATCATTTTCACAAGCTTGTCGCATTTGTTATTGCATATCTTCTACTTCTTCTTTGTGCTGAGTCCTTTCAGAACATACGCGATCACGGTTCTCCACAATTTCCTATCCTCTGTAGAACTATGTAGAGTTTGTCTTTACAACGACTTCCCTAATCCCTGTTCTGCTAAAAGTTTAAACTCTTTTTTGTACTTGTTACTGCTCTTCTTTTTCTTCTCGTTCTTTATCAGGACTTGGGCGATCATGGTCCTCCACAATTTTCTCTCCTAGGTAGTGCTTTCAGATTTTCTCTCCTAGGTAGTGCTTTCAGATTTTTGTCTATTCGCTTGTCTAATCCCTGTTCTACCAATCATTTTCACAAGCTTGTCGCATTTGTTATTGCATATCTTCTACTTCTTCTTTGTGCTGAGTCCTTTCAGAACATACGCGATCACGGTTCTCCACAATTTCCTATCCTCTGTAGAACTATGTAGAGTTTGTCTTTATAACGACTTCCCTAATCCCTGTTCTGCTAAAAGTTTAAACTCTTTTTTGTACTCGTTACTTCTCTTCTTTTTCTTCTCGTTCTTTATCAGGACTTGGGCGATCATGGTCCTCCACAATTTTCTCTCCTAGGTAGTGCTTTCAGATTTTTGTCTTTTCGCTTGTCTAATCCCTGTTCTACCAATCATTTTCACAAACTTGTCGCATTTGTTATTGCATATTTTCTTCTTTTTCTTTGTGCTGAGTCCCTTCAGAACATACACGATCACGGTTCTCCACAATTTCCTATTAGCAACTAGGTCCCACCCTTTTACAGTTAAACAAATAAGATGTAACCGTAAATTCTACTCCAACAGCTTCTTTTCTGGCGCTTCCCGCCTGTGGAACTCCCTTCCACAAGTCTGCTTTCCCGACAGTTACAATCTCCAGGTGTTTAAATGTAGGGTCAATAGACACCTCCTATCACACTAACTCCCAACTATTCTCAGAACACTCTCATCTACCCAACCCTCATTCTCGGTATCCTTACCCGCCTATCACCCACCCTCTGACATTTCCTATATTTAATCATCCTTTCTCCACTCTATGTAGCCCCCTGCGCAGTAGTGGCAGTGACATGCCTTGCTCGGGGTGAAACGCTTATAAAAAAAAAAAATTAAAAAAAATAACTATGTAGAGTTTGTCTTTACAACAGCTCCCCTATTCCCTGTTCTGCTAATAATTCACACAAACTCTTCTTCTTTTTCTTCTTCGTCTTCTTCTTTATCAGGACTTTGGCGATCATGGTCCTCCACAATTTTCTCTTCTACGTAGTGCTTTCAGATTTTTGTCTTTTCGCTGTTTCTCCTAATCCCTGTTCTAGCAATCATTTACACAAGCTTGTCGTATTTGTTATTACATATTTTCTTCTTTTTCTTTGTGCTGAATCCCTTCAGAACATACGCGATCACGGTTCTCCACAATTTCCTATTCTCTGTAGAACTATGTAGAGTTTGTCTTTACAACAACTCCCCTAATCCCTCTTCTGCTAAAAGTTTAAACTCTTTTTTTGTACTTGTTACTGCACTTCTTTTTCTTCATCTCGTTCTTTATCAGGACTTGGGCGATCATGGTCCTCCACAATTTCTTGTCTTTTGCAGTGGTGTGTAAGTTTTTTCTTATCACTATCTCTTCTAATACCTGTCTTTTTTTGTGACTGATCTTTTTCTACTTTTTCTTCTTTGTGTTTAGTAATTACAGGATGTGCGTTGTGGTACAGTGGATATCGAACGAGAAACCGAGGAGCCGAGTTCGAATTCCAGTTGAATCCATTGTATTCACTTACGCGCAAATACCTTTGGGAAAGGTATTAATCCGTCTCTTCCTTCCAGTTACGGGTTAAATAGCAGGACAGAATGGGTTCTATAGCCTTGGCTGGTAACTAGTCTACCGCAGAAAGCAATGGCAACCTACTGCGGGATAATCTTCTGCACAGTCAGTCATGTCTCTTTCGAGACATGATCGCCCAAAGCGTGTATCACGTATGGCACTTAACTGACTGACTGAATTACAGGACATGGGGTATCATGGATGTTCACAATTTCCTGTTCATCTGCTGCAAGTAAAGTACCCCTGACGAGTGACACACATTTTGCTGAGGTTGTGTTTTAGATGCAGTTCGGTCTGCTACCGATGCTCAAAGAACAAAATACAGTTACGAACGAACGCAAGAAAGAAATGTGCAAAACTTTGAGAATTGGACGTTACCCCATTCCAACACGTGTGTTAACAAAAATAACTGGACATTTTCAAAATTATTAAAAAAAAAAACAACCTGGCCC
Organism: Ascarosepion bandense; assembly: GCA_037127315.1. Classification (NCBI taxonomy): domain Eukaryota; kingdom Metazoa; phylum Mollusca; class Cephalopoda; order Sepiida; family Sepiidae; genus Ascarosepion; species Ascarosepion bandense. The sequence goes on from JBBBDQ010001891.1 coordinate 1,358,660, forward strand.
TGACCAAACTTCTCGGTTTCGGTCCTACCTCTTCCTTTTTCTATAGACACTTTCAAGATAATTGTTCGGCTCTTTGTTATGATATCTACACTTTATGAATTTAAGCGCAGTAATAGATGTGCGTTGTGGTGCATTGGATATCGGCTCGGGACGAGAAATCGGGGAGCCGAGTTCGAATTCCAGCCGAATTCATTGCATTTACTTACGCGCAAATACCCTTGGGAAAGGTATTAATCCGTCTTTTCCTTCCAGTTATGGGTTAAGTATCACGTATGGCACTTAACTGACTGACTGACTAGATTGGCAACAAGCAAGAATTGAAATACTTGGCAAGCGTTCTAATTGAAGATTTGAAGTGCGACACTGATATCCGTAGGCGAACTGGCATGGCAAAGGATGCGTCCCAGAAACTGAGTAGATTATAAAGAGACAGGAAAATTTCGCTAGAAACAAAGAAAAGGGTACTGGATTGCTCTGTAATGTCTGTACTACAGAAGTATGTCTATATATCGTGTTGAATACACCGGTTCCCGTCTGATCATCGAAGTTAAGCAACATCGAACCTGGTCAGTACTTAAATGGGTGACCATTTGGGAATACCAGGTGCTGTAAACGTAAGGACCAAGAAGGGTCCACCGGTCCTCCAGGTTTGAGGGTTGGGTGCAGGGCTAACAACCCGACCTCGTAAAAAACAGTTTGTTACAGAAACAGCAACAACATCTGGGTGTGATGGATAGATGATGATGATGACTACAGAAGGATACTGCGGATATCCTGAATTGAGAATTAATAATAATAATAATAATAATACAGAATTGTTTTTTCTTTATTTTATTGTAACACTTTTTTTCTTAATAAGGGAAGTTAGACATGGAATTTTACAACCTCTGGAAATTTCTTTCGCCTTTTTGCCTGTGACACAGAGTTAATGTTAAACCTTTATGGCATATTGGTTACAATTGTAACCTTTCTGTAATCTTTGTTGCATATTGGTTACAACTGTAACCTTTCTCTAACCTTGTTGTATTGGTTACAATTGTAACCTTTCTGTAACCTTTGTTGCATATTGGTTACAACTGTAACCTTTCAACTTTGTTGCATATTGGTTACAATTGTAACCTTTCTCTAACCTTTGTTGCATATTGGTTACAACTGTAACCTTTCTAACCTTTGTTGCATATTGTTTACAATTGTAACCTTCTCTAACCTTTGTTGCATATTGGTTAAGCAATTGTAACCTTTCTCTAACATTTGTTGCATATTGGTTACAATTGTAACCTTTCTCTAAATCATTGTTGCATATTGGTTACAATTGTAACCTTCTCTAACCTCTGTTGCATATTGCTACAACTGTAACCTTTCAACCTTTGTTGCATATTGGTTACAATTGTAACCTTTCTCTAACCTTTGTTGCATATTGGTTACAATTGTAACCTTTCTCTAACCTTTGTTGCATATTGGTTACAATTGTAACCTTTCTCTAACCTCTGTTGCATATTGGTTACAACTGTAACCTTCTAACCTTGTTGCATATTGGTTACAATTGTAACCTTCCTCTAACCTTTGTTGTATATTGGTTACAATTGTAACCTTTCTCTAACCTTTGTTGTATATTGGTTACAATTGTAACCTTTCTCTAACCTTTGTTGCATATTGGTTACAATTGTAACCTTTTCTAACCTTTGTTGCATATTGGTTACAATTGTAACCTTTCTCTAACCTTTGTTGCATATTGGTTAAATTGTAACCTTTCTAACCTTTGTTGTATATTGGTTACAATTGTAACCTTTCTCTAACCTTTGTTGCATATTGGTTACAATTGTAACCTTTCTCTAACCTTTGTTGGTATTGGTTACAATTGTAACCTTTCTCTAACCTTTGTTGCATATTGGTTACAATTGTAACCTTTCTAACCTTTGCTGCCATTACAATTGTAACCTTTCTCTAACCTTTGTTGCATATTGGTTACAATTGTAACCTTTCTCTAACCTTTGTTGCATATTGGTTACAATTGTAACCTTTCTCTAACCTTTGTTGCATATTGGTTACAATTGTAACCTTTCTCTAACCTTGTTGCATATTGGTTACACCAACCTTTCTCTAACCTTTGTTGCATACGTTTACAATTGTAACCTTTCTCTAACCTTTGTTGCATATTGGTTACAATTGTAACCTTTCTAACCTTTGTTGTATATTGGTTGGCAATTGTAACCTTCCTCTAACCTTTGTTGTATATTGGTTACAATTGTAACCTTTCTCTAACCTCTGTTGCATATTGGTTACAATTGTAACCTTTCTCTAACCTTGTTAGATTGGTTACAATTGTAACCTTTCTTTTAACCTTTGTTGTATATTGGTTACAATTGTAACCTTTCTCTAACCTTTGTTGCATACTGGTTACAATTGTAACCTTCTCTAACCTTTGCTGCATATTGGTTACAATTGTAACCTTTCTTTAACCTTGTTGTATATTGGTTACAATTGTAACCTTCCTCTAACCTTTGTTGCATATTGGTTACAATTGTAACCTTTCTCTAACCTTTGTTGCATATTGGTTACAATTGTAACCTCTTAACCTTTGTTGCATATTGGTTACAATTGTAACCTTTCTCTAACCTCTGTTGCATATTGGTTACAATTGTAACCTTAACCTTTGTTGTATATTGCTACAATTGTAACCTTCCTCTAACCTTTGTTGCATATTGGTTACAATTGTAACCTTTCTCTAACCTTACATATTGGTTACAATTGTAACCTTTCTCTAACCTTGTTGCATATTGGTTACAATTGTAACCTTCTCTAACCTTTGTTGTATATTGGTTACAATTGTAACCTTCCTCTAACCTTTGTTGTATATTGGTTACAATTGTAACCTTTCTCTAACCTCTGTTGCATATTGGTTACAATTGTAACCTTTCAACCTTTGTTGCATATTGGTTACAATTGTAACCTTTCTCTAACCTTTGTTGCATATTGGTTACAATTGTAACCTTTCTCTAACCTTGTTGCATATTGGTTACAATTGTAACCTTCTCTAACCTTTGTTGCATATTGGTTACAATTGTAACCTTTCTCTAACCTTTGTTGCATATTGGTTACAATTGTAACCTTCCTCTAACCTTTGTTGTATATTGGTTACAATTGTAACCTTTCTTAACCTCTGTTGCATATTGGTTACAATTGTAACCTTTCTCTAACCTTTGTTGCATATTGGTTACAATTGTAACCTTCCTCTAACCTTTGTTGCATATTGGTTACAATTGTAACCTTTCTCTAACCTTTGTTGCATATTGTTTACAATTGTAACCTTTCTTCTCTAACCTTGTTGCATATTGGTTACAACTGTAACCTTTCTCTAACCTTTGCTGTATATTGGTTACAATTGTAACCTTTCTCTAACATTTGTTGTATATTGGTTACAATTGTAACCTTTCTTAACCTTTGTTGCATATTGGTTACAATTGTAACCTTTCTCTAACCTTTGTTGCATATTGGTTACAATTGTAACCTTTCTCTAAACATTGTTGCATATTGGTTACAATTGTAACCTTCTCTAACCTTTGCTGTATATTGGTTACAATTGTAACCTTTCTCTAACCTTGTTGCATATTGGTTACAACTGTAACCTTTCTCTAACCTTTGTTGCATATTGGTTACAATTGTAACCTTTCTCTAACCTTTGTTGCATATTGGTTACAATTGTAACCTTCTCTAACCTTGTTGCATATTGGTTACAATTGTAACCTTTCTCTAACCTTTGTTGCATATTGGTTACAATTGTAACCTTCCTCTAACCTTTGTTGTATATTGATTACAATTGTAACCTTTCTCTAACCTTTGTTGTATATTGGTTACAATTGTAACCTTTCTCTAACCTTTGTTGCATATTGGTTACAACTGTAACCTTTCTCTAACCTTTGTTGCATATTGGTTACAATTGTAACCTTTCTCTAACCTTTGTTGCATATTGGTTACAATTGTAACCTTTCTCTAACCTTTGTTGCATATTGGTTACAATTGTAACCTTTCTCTAACCTTTGTTGCATATTGGTTACAATTGTAACCTTTCTCTAACCATTGTTGCATATTGGTTACAATTGTAACCTTTCTCTAACCTCTGTTGCATATTGGTTACAACTGTAACCTTTCTCTAACCTTTGTTGCATATTGGTTACAATTGTAACCTTTCTCTAACCTTTGTTGCATATTGGTTACAATTGTAACCTTTCTCTAACCTTTGTTGCATATTGGTTACAATTGTAACCTTTCTCTAACCTTTGTTGCATATTGGTTACAACTGTAACCTTTCTCTAACCTTTGTTGCATATTGGTTACAATTGTAACCTTTCTCTAACCTTTGTTGCATATTGGTTACAATTGTAACCTTTCTCTAACCTTTGTTGCATATTGGTTACAATTGTAACCTTTCTCTAACCTTTGTTGCATATTGGTTACAATTGTAACCTTTCTCTAACCTTTGTTGCATATTGGTTACAATTGTAACCTTTCTCTAACCTTTGTTGCATATTGGTTACAACTGTAACCTTTCTCTAACCTTTGTTGCATATTGGTTACAATTGTAACCTTTCTCTAACCTTTGTTGCATATTGGTTACAATTGTAACCTTTCTCTAACCTTTGTTGCATATTGGTTACAATTGTAACCTTTCTCTAACCTTTGTTGCATATTGGTTACAATTGTAACCTTTCTCTAACATTTGTTGCATATTGGTTACAATTGTAACCAATATGCCATAAAGGGTTAACTTATAACTTTCAACAGAAGAGAACGTTCTTTCCAAAGTTGTTCATCTTTCGTCATTTTGAACACGCAGATCATTTAATTTAAAAATATCCAAGCAAGAAAAATGACAATTTCTTTTCTCAAGAAATCGATGATCCATTCCGTTTTGAAGAATCGATGCCAAAAATCAATGACTTCTCTGCACTTGTGTGTACTTTGAGAACCTAATATTGGTAAATGTCTAAATTTGGATTAACCTTTTGGTATTGCAGAGCCATTTGTGCGATAAAACCAGAAACTTAAGTGTCACAATATAAAAAATGGCAATTTGATTAGTTCGTTAAGAATGTATCCTTTTTTAAATCTTGAATAGAAAGGCATTCTAATGCTAAAAAGAATCAGTCAGTTAAGTGTCATACGTGATGCACTCATTGGGCGATCATGTCTCGAAAGAGACATGATTGACTGGGCAGAAGATTATCGCGCAGTAGGTTGTCATTGCTTTTTGCGGTAGATGGTTGCCAACCAAGGCTATAGAACCCAATCTGTCCTATTATTTCACTAATAGCTAGAGGGAGAAGAGATGTATTATATTATTATGTAGTTATTAGTGGGGGATCAGTTTATTACTTCATAACAATAGAAAACCGATCCCCCACTTTATTACTAGTAGAAGCCTTAATTTTGATTACAGCTATTATATTCAGTCAGTCAGTTAAGTGTCATACGTGATACACTCATTGGGCGAATATTATCTCGCAGTTGGTTGCCATTACTTTCTGCGGTAGACTGGTTGCCAGCCAATGCTATAGAACCCAATCTGTCCTGTTATTTAACATATAACTGGAGGGAACAGACGGAGTAATACCTTTCCTAAGGGTATTTGTGCGAAAGTGAATGCAAGAAATTCAACCCGATTTGTCGTTCCGAGTCTACAGCCACTGTACCACAAGTCTAAAAAAACAATACACTTATTTCTATGTTAGTTGTTTTAATGCAGATGTGATTTTCAAATAGAATTTTTATTTTCAGATTTTTATTTTACCAAATGAATTATTGCAGACCTTAATCTAAACTTATTTATAAATGGAAATTTGTGTGCGTGTCTGTGTGTGCGTGTCTGTGTGTGTGTATGTGTGTCCGTTACCTATAGACTCCGAAACGGCTGAACCGATTTTCTTGAAAATTTAAACCGTTGTACTATAAGCGCCTGCGAGTGTTCTTAGCTAGGTTTTGTGTCGAGGTACCCCCGATAAATATCGATAATCGAAAAAAATCGGGTTATAGAAGGAGTGGTCCGATTTTAATCAAATTTGATACACTCATAGACAAAGACATAAGAAAAGATATTCAGAAATTTCAAGGTTGCAGTTCTTACAATAGTACAGGAAATCGATAATATATCTATATATAAAAGGCAAGATGTTTGTGTCTGTTTATCTGCCTGTATGTCTGTATCTTTTTCAACCCTTTTATTTTAGTTTTTGCTTCGGGTTTGTCTCTAAGTAGGTACAATTGTAGTTCTTAGTCTCAGCCATTATACCATTTACTCAGAGGACTTATTTAGCCTTCAAAATTCAGTTTACGACAAAAAAAACTTATTTGATATCGATAGCAGGAAATGAAAATTTGACTTACATCCATTCATTTTTCTTTCAGTCTACGGTTTCGCTTTAACTGGAAACAACTATTGCTTTTTAGTCTTCCGTGCCAACGTCCAAAGAGTCTGAGCTCCAGGACCATGGATTAGTTTTAAAGCTTTCATTACACCCGAGCAACGCCGGGCTATACTGCTACTAATACATATGTCTCCGCCTGTCTCTACTCAGTTCGGTTAGTTACCTATTCTGTCTTTACCGTTCTCCCTCCTCTCCTGACTGCTCCCTACTAGATAGCATTGCTGACGACATAGATAAGGATATTTCCTATCACCCATTCGCCCACATATTTGTATTTGGAGACCTCAATGCCGATCACTCTGAGTGACTTGAAAACGCCGTTACTGATCCTGTGGGCATTCACGCCATGAACTTCGCTATTTCCCAATCCCTTACGCAAGTGGTGGACTTCCCCACTCGCTTCCCAAGCACTCTCTCGGGTCATTCCTCACTACTAGATATATGTTTCACCTCTGCGCCTGACGCCTGTCAAGTCTCGCAGTTTTGCCCTCTCGGCAACTCCGACCACGCGGTAGTCTCTCTCAGTCTTTCTTTCCAATCTCACTCCCCCCCAGCAGCCCTCTACCTATAGGACCGCCTACCTCTACCAAAAAGCTGACTGGGATGCCTTTCGCGATTTCCTCTGCGACGTCCCTTGGAGAAAAGTGTTCGACCGATCAGTTGATGATTGTGCCTCTGAGGTCTCGTCATGGGTGAAAGCTGGCACTGATGCCTTCATACCCACCAGGAAGTATTGCTTAAAACCTCATTCCTCTCCGTGGTTCTCTCCGGCCTGCTCAGCCGCCATTACCCACAGGAACCATTACTTCCGTCTATTCCGAAGACAGTCATCTGATCACAATAGACGCCTGTTCATATCTGCTCGCAATGAGTGCAAGAGAACCCTAAATGACGCCAAACAGTTGTTTGCTGAAAGAATGCGACAGCGCATAGCTGACCGCAAGTTCGGCTCCGAGGACTATTGGAGGATTTGCAAACGAGTGCTCACCAATAGGAAATCCTCAATACCTCCTTTAATCCATGAATTTGAGGTTCTCACGTCATCTGCGGACAAAGCTGAGTGCTTTGCCCGCAGATTCTCACCCAACTCCACATTTGACTCGTCCGGAGTACACCTACCAGACTTCCCTATTAGAACTGAGGCCAAACTGCACGACGTATATATTACCCCGACAGTAGTATCCAGAGTAATTTCAAAACTCGACCCCCATAAGGCGTGTGGAGACGATGGAATCCCGGTGATAGTCCTTAAGAGGTGTGCTCCTGAACTTTCCCCTGTCCTCTCTAAACTATATAACTACTGCCTTTCTGCTTCCTGCTTTCCTGCATGCTGGAAGTTCTCTTCAGTCGTTCCTGTATGTAAGAATTGTGGTGAACCCTCGGACCCATCCAACTATCGCCCTATCAGTCTTCTACCGATATTCGGGAAAGTATTCGAGGCCATAAGCAATGCTGAAATAGTTCATCATCTCTCTGTCCACAAACTCTTCTCTGACAGGCAATATGGCTTCCGCTTTGCCAGGTCCACGGCCGACCTGCTAACAACTAACGGAGTACATGCTACAGGCCCTTGATGAGTCTGACGAGGCTCGCGCGGTTGCTCTGGACATCTCCAAGGCTTTCGACAGGGTTTGGCACTCTGGCCTCCTATGCAAACTACGGGGTTACGGTATTACCGGTCGCCTGCCTGACCTAATCCAATCTTTTCTAAATAACCGCTAAATGTAGGTCATTTTGAATGGGCGTGCCTCTTCATCCTACAGCACGAATGCTGGTGTCCCGCAGGGCTCTAACCTGGACTCGACGCTCTTCCTTATTTTCATCAACGACCTCCCAGATGAGATCAAGTCCCAAGTAGGCATATACGCAGATGACACTACAATATACTCCCGCACCAGTAAGAAACCTGTCGTGGCGGACAGACATACTCTCGCTGCTGACCTTGAGCGGGATCTACACTCTGTGGTGAAATGGGGCAAGAAGTGGCTTGTCAACTTCAATTCGTCTAATACCAAGCTGTTGTCTGCCAACCCTTACAGGCAGTCTCTCCTGCCTCCCATAAGCATGGACCAAGCGATTCTCTCGGAGAGCAATACACTACGCCTCCTCGGATTTACCCTGTCCTCAGACCTCAAATGGAACCACTATATTGAATCCATAGCAAAATCTACTGCTAAGAAGGTTGGGTCACTATGTCGATCCAGGATGTTTTTTTCCGCCTGAATCCATCCTGCATATATACAAGTCAACCATCCGTCCGTGCATGGAGTACTGCTGCCATTTATGGTCAGGCGCCCTTTCCGTTCTTCTCAGTGTTTTTGACAGGCGCCAAAGGAGAGTCTGTGATTTGATAGGTACTGATCTGGCGGCTCGACTGCAGACACTTCCCCACCGTCGAAATATGGCCTCACTTTGTCTGTTCTATAAATACTTTCATAGCTTCTGCTATTCGTGCAACCAGACTGGCAACTGGGTCCCACCCATTCACAGTCAGGTTAGCCAAATGCAGACGACAATTCTACTCCTGCAGCTTCTTCTCTCGCACTTCCTGCCTGTGGAACTCGCTCCCGTATTCTTAGCTTTCCTGACGGCTACAACCTCCAGAAATTTAAATGCAAAGTCAATACTCATCTACTAACCACTGGACTCTAGCTCTCTCCCCATCTCCGTATAACCTTCCCTTTCTCTCCACCTATGTATCTGTCATCGCACCTGCTTTCTCAGCTTTCTATTGCTCCTTTCTAACTAGTTTGTACTCCTCACTCTTTTCTAATTAATCTTTTTACAGTTATGTAACCCCCTGCACATCAGTGGCATTTCCGCCTTGCTCGGGCTGAAATGATAATATATATATATATATATATATATATATATATATATATATATATATATATAATCAGGAAACAAAAATTGGATACTTTTACAAATCCATTGGTAATAGTTTATTTCGCGGTCCAAGCCGCTTTTCAAACCAAATTCGTAAAACATTGAATGTTTCATGTATATATGCACCGGATCTTTTGCTGGTTCCCCATATGTTGATAAGGATCGCTGGTTCCAGTCCTGCCAAATGACGCACATTTTCGGACAAAATTTATCGTAAATAATCAGGCCGGTAGAAACAAATTTGTATACTGTTTGATTATGAAGAGAATATCTACTTAAATAAGAGTATTGATCAAAAACAATGTTCAAACAAATAATTTCAATATGTCTGTTGTTAAAACCATTTCGTTAATCTTCGTTAATTTCCGTATATATATATATATATATATATATATATATATATATATATATATATATATATATATAAAGTAGAATGCTTGAAATTTTTCGTTAAAAAAAGTAGCCGTCAGGAAAGCAAGAATACGGGAGCGAGTTCCACAGGCGGGAAGTGCGAGAGAAGAAGCTGAAGGAGTAGAATTGTCGTCTGCATTTGGCTAACCTGACTGTGAATGGGTGGAACCCAGTTGCCAGTCTGGTTGCACGAATAGCAGAAGCTATGAAAGTATTTATTTCGTTAATCTTCGTTAATTTCCGTATATATATATATATATATATATATATATATATATATATATATATATATAAAGTAGAATGCTTGAAATTTTTTACGGTAAATTCCAATAGTGACAGACTCCAAAGAGAAATCAATGTTAAAATTTATTGCTAAATTTAATAGAGTATTATAATCAGGAAACAAAATATAGATAGTTTTACAAAGTCATTGGTACGACTGTATTTCGCGTCTCCGGTCGCTTTTCAAACCAAATTCATACAAAAATGAATGTTTCAAATTTATCCAGACGAAGTCACGTGAAATATATAAGAGAAAGAAAAAGAGAAATATTAAAAAGAGAGAAAAGAAATATTAGAAGAAAATATTAAAAGGAAAGGGGGTTTAACTTAACGTATTAGATCTTAGTTTTTCGCAGCATCTTTGACCTAGATACACAAAAAATCATCGTTGGTGAAAGAGTTGATTGCTGACCGTTTTAGATGTACGATATTAGAGTTTGGAAATTAAAGATTAGGGGTTCAATTTAAGCTCGACAAATAATAGTTTTTTTCTAATTAACTTTAATCGTAATGGTAATAGCCTTATATTATTCAAGTAATCATAACGTGGTACTAGAGGAATTAAAATCTAGAGACCTAGAATTTATAATAATTAAGAATTAAAAGATTAAAATGTTTTAAAAATAAAAATTAAATAAAAAATTAGAGGTAAATGTTCGTTTTAAGGGCCGACGACTTTTTCCCCTTCAAATTTATCCAAAATAGCATTATTTCTGTACAAATTTATATGCTGAACTCAAATCAACAATTAGTTATTGAAGAAACTTACCTTTTTTGCTTTAAAGGCCCATAAAAAAATGAACTATATCTTGCACTTTTTCTCTCCCGTAACTCTCACGAAGTCATGTAATTAACTGCAGAATGACGTTCTACGTAGGCAGAATTTTCTGTCGAATTTTGGTTGTTTTTCTTCCTTTACAAACTTCCGGCGTTGTACTTCCTGTTAGGAAAGTGACAAGCGTAGAAATACAATAGCGCATTACTTTTTACCGGAAGTAAATCGCCGGAAGTATTAGTAAATGAAGAAAAATCGAGGAAAAATCTGCCAAAATTCGTTGCATTACGCAGGACCTCATTCTGCAGTTAATTACATGACTTCGTGAGAGTTACGGGAGAGAAAAGGTGCAAGGTTTAGTTGGGTTTTTTTTTATGGATATTTAGATAAAAAAAGGTAAGGTTCTTCAATAACTAACAGTTGATTTGAGTTCAGCATATGCATTTGCACAGAGATAATGCTATTTTGGATAAATTTGAAGGGGAAAAGCGACGGGACTATAAGTTTGTTTGAGTGAGAATAATCTGGAATGTCTCGCTTAAGACTTTATACCCTCAAAAAGTTTTACAGTATTGATATCATAGTTACTGTACTACCATGTTGTTATTATTATGTCATTTTTCATCATATTTCGATTTCTGCTTTGGTCTCACTACCAACCAAGTCTGCGGGGAGACCTAAGGCAGGTAGTGGCGTGTTGTTATGGCTCCATTTCATGTTTTTCTATCTTCCCTATCATCCCTAGCATTACATAGATAAAGTTATCCTTAGTGTGTGGGCTGTACTTAATAAGACAATTTTTTGTATATCTCTTAAGCTGGGGTTTCCAGGGATTCTTTCAATGTGTTGTTTTGTTCCTTTTTTTATCATTCCATAAAAAAAAATAAAAAAATAAAAAAATAAATAAAAAAAGGAACAAAACAACACATTGAAAGAATCCCTGGAAACCCCAGCTTAAGAGATATACAAAAAAAATTATTATTATTATTATTATTATTATTATTATTATTATTATTATTTTCACCGTTATTGGTGTAGGTGTATAGTTAATATATTTCAATATAATCATATAATTATATTTGTTAAAGTATATTCCAAAGTAAGTTTTTATATTATAAATAATTAGGGACTCTGCTACTATGTTGCTATTTTTATATTTGTTTTCACCTTTATTAAAAGTAGATATGCATTAAATTTATTGAAATAAATTTGCGAACTGCGTTTGTTATTTTTGGTAACTATTGCCGTTGCCTAGCGGAGTTTTATGTCAACACAAAGTAAAATCGTCGGTGATGGTGGATGTTATTGTGTTACCGTCTTAATAACCTCTCTGAAGATGGCTCAATTGAGCCGAAAGCTTAGAACCAAATTAATAAAAAATTAACCAAAACTAAAATTTTCAACTAAAATTAAAGCCAAAATACGACGTTTAGAACGGCTCATGATTAAACATAATAGGCATTCATTTTCTCTTATATTTAACAGTATATGTTTAGAAAATTGTTTTCTGCCTCGATACACTAAATATATATATAGATATATATATAGTTTAATTATGTAGTTTTTGGTCATAATAAAATTAGACCAATGCACATTTGTATTAAAAAGTGTTCAATAAAAATATATTGTAGAACTTTTGAATATTTTTATTTGTAAACGATTTTTTACGCTACCTATGTTTTATCCACGTGGTGTCTTCAGGCGATTTGCAATAACTGGTTTTACCGTTTACCGTTTTTTTTACCGTGATTTATTTTGAACGCTCCCGTGGCGGGGAATTTTTGAACGCGCAATTTTTAAAATTACAAGAAATTATAACGTTTTCATCCAAGGTTGTATGAACCTGATAGGTATTTTTTGATATGGTTACACTTAGGCATAATTTCTGTTTTTTTTATTCAATTCTTCATTTTTTAGTGGGAAATAGCAATGGGGGAAACAAGTGTGTATGTATGTTTGCGTTTGTATGAGAGACGTCACGACGACAAAATTTCCTACCACTGCCATAAAAACACCAATATACGCAACCCTACATATATCCAAATTTTTAAAAAGTTAATCAGTTTGTCTGACTATCGCAAAAGCGTGAAACCCAGGGTCACAAACTCACATCAACCCAACTGAATATATTAGCTCTATCACTGATATTGAGCGCTTTTTAGTAAGTACCGCGCATATATAATATATAAATAATATATCTAACAAATTGCATATATATATTTATATTTATAGTATACCCTCTTATACACACACACACACACACACACACACACATATATATATATATATATATATATATATATATATATATATCTGCTAAGGCTGACAAAGGAAACCTCGCTGCCGGGCTTGAAAAGGACCTCCATCCGTAGTGGACTGAGGTAAGAAATGGCTCGTGAATTTTAATGCTTCCAAAACAAAGATGCTATCTATTAACCATCACAGACAATCGCTCCTACCCCCAATTAGCATGGATCAGGCTACTCTCCCTGAAAGCAAAACACTACGCCTCCTTGGCCTCACACTCTCAGCGGACCTCAAGAGGAATGATTATATCGAATCCATTGCTAAATCCGCTGCTATGAAAGTCGGTTCTCTATGTAGGGCCCGGAATATTTTTCCCGTCTGAGACCATCCTGCACATATATAAACCACGGATTGGAGGTCCTTCCCAAGCTCGGCAGCGAGGTTCGCTTTGTCGCCCACACCAGATCTTTGATCGAGGCGAGAGTAAACTGTGGTGTCGTCGGCGTACATTCCTACTTGGGATCTTATAGTATTGCTATGCCATTTGTTTTTAATGAAGACACTGTAGTGGTTTCTTGTTGCCTTCTCCTCTGTTAGGAAATCAGAATTACTCCGTTAGACTGGATCTCAGCCAAGGCTAAATAACCGAGTCTAACCTGGCTTTTAACCATTCTACAGATGGCCCGATACAGTAAAAGTTAGCTGCTCGGGTTAAGAAACCTGGCAGCTCGACACCAGCCACTTTCTCATCATCGGTAAATGCCTTTCCTCTGTCTATTCTATAAATATTTTCATGGCTTCTGCTCTGAGGAACTCGGGTCACTGGTACCCACTCCACAAGAATTTACTCGGGCAACCAGACTGGCAACAAAGTCCCACCATTTTGCAGGTAGATCAAACGAATGCAGGCGACAATTCTATTCCATCAGCTTCTTTTCTCGCGATTCACGTCTGTGGAACTCCCACCCATATACTTGTTTTTCTGACGGCAATAACCCCCAGGAATTTAAGTGCAATGTCAATTTCCATCTCTTATTCATTTAACCAGGATTGCCTCCCAGAGAGTAAAACACTATGCCTCCTTGGTCTCACACTATCAGCGGACCTCAAGTGGAATGACTATATCGAATCCATTGCTAAATCCACTGCTTTTGAAAGTCGGTTCTCTGTGCAGGGCCCGGAGTTTTTTTTCGTCTGAATCTATCCTGCACATTTATAAATCTACCATCTGCCCGTGCATTGAATACTGTTGCCATATCTGGTCGGGTGCCCCTGCTATTCTCCTTGGGCTTCTCGATAAGGTACAGCGGGGGGTCTGTAATGTGATCGATACCGACTTAGCAGACCGCCTGCAGTCTCTCTCACCAGCGCGACGTGGCTTCCTGTGTCTCTTCTATAAATAATTTTACGGCTTCTGCTCCAATAAACTTAGATCACTAGTGCCCCCTAGGTTTGAATTTGCAAGAGAGACTAGATTAGCAACTAGATCCCACCCTTTTACTGTGAAACCGATAAAATGCAACCTTTTCTTCTACTCTAACAGTTTCTTTTCTCGCACTTCCCGACTGTGGAATTCCCTTCCAGATGACTGCTTCTCCGACGGCTACAATCTCCAGGAGTTTAAATGTAAGGTCAATAGACACCTCCTAACAAACTAACTTCCATTCTTTCAAACACTCTTCCCACCCACCCAACTATCTATCACCCCCCTTCTGACATTTCCTATATCTAACCACTCTTCCTATTTACCTTCCCCTATGTAGCCCCAAGCGCAATAGTGGGTGATAACACTATTGGGAAAAGTATGCATCAATCTCTTCTCCCCCATTGTCTACGGATAAAATAGCAGCTTAGACTGATTGGCAACCAATCTAAGAGAAGGTAAACTCTGAATTCAAAATCCTAAGTCACACCACTGTTGCGGGTATGACAGTAAGAAGTTACGGGACTCATAATCGGGACTGATGAAAAAAAAATTCTGTTAACTGCACAAACGTGACAAAAACAGAAAAAAAAAACACCTTTAAAAAGGATCAGTCAAGTGTCATACGTGATACACGCTTTAGGCGATCATGTCTCGAATAAGACATGACTAACTGGGCAAAAACTTATCCCGCAGTACGTTGCCATTACTTTCTGCGGTAGACTGGTTGCCAGCCAAGGCTAAAGAACTCAATCTGTCCTCATATTTGACTCATAACTAAAGGGACAAGAGATGTATTATATTATTACATATTAATTAGTGAGGGGTCAGTTTGTTACTTCATAACAATAAAAATCGATCCCACACTTTATTATTAGTATAAGCCTTAATCAGGATTCCAATTATTATATTCAGTCAGTCAGTTAAGTGCCATACCTGATATACTCTTTGGCCGATCATGTCTCGAAAAAGACATGAGTGACTGGGCAAAAGATTATCCCGCATTAGTTTGCCATTGTTTTCTGCGGTAGACTGGTTGCCAACCAAGGCTATAGAACCCAATCTGTCCTTTTATTTGACTCATAGCTACAGGGAGTTGAGATGTATTATATTACTACGTAGTAATTCTTGGGGGATCAGTTTATGACTTCATAACAATAGAAAACCAGTCACCCACTATATGACCAGTAGAAGCCTTAATCATGATTCCAACTGTTATATTCAGTCAGTCAGTTAAGTGCCATACGTGATATACTCTTTGGCCGATCATGTCTCGAAAAAGACATGAGTGACTGGGCAAAAGATTATCCCGCATTAGTTTGCCATTGCTTTCTGCGGTAGACTGGTTGCCAGCCAAGGCTATAGAACCCAGTCTGTCCTGTTATTTAATCCGCAATTGGAGGGAAGAAACAGCTTGATATCTTTGCCAAGGCTTTTTGTGCGTAAGTGGATGCAAAGAATTTAACTAGAATTCGAACTCGACTCCCTTATTTTTCGTTCAGAGTTAATATTCAGTGCACCACAACGCACTTCTGAAATCAAATAAGAAGGATCACACGCGTAGAAAGATCGAATTTTTACAATAATGTGTCTCTGAAAGGCTACCTAAAAACAACAGCGTACGAGTTTTGAGCTTTTACACTTCAGGGAGTGTACAGAAACAGGACTTCAGGTAGGTGGTCCCATACTATTAAGGAGGTCTACAGAATGTGGTAACATGCTCCAGATGTTAAGGAAAGTTGAGACCTGTGACTCAAAGCTCCCCAGGCAGTCGACGGAACTTGAGAACTATGGACCCATACTCACCAGTAGCGTTTACAGGGTTTGAGGTTTGTGGATTCATACTCCAAAGGGAGTCTCGATGTTTTGAGAGCTGTGGCTCCATGTTTCTGAAGTGGTTTATTGAACTCAAGAACTGTGTCTCCATACTCCCCAGTAGTGTCTACGAGGCTTGAGAGCTGTGGCGCCACGTCTCTCAGATGATCCGCTGTTAACCAATCTGAATGCCGGTTTTCGTTCATAGAAAGTGATGTTGACAGTCTATGGGATTGAAAACATAGTGTTTAATGCAATCACTTTCCGCAAAATTTGATGTTGAGTTCACTACTAGAAGACAATCAATGAAAGTCGCCCGGAGTTGGCTTATTAAAAGGGTACGCTCAAAACTCATGTCTCTTTGCACATCAAACTGGTAGAGAGAATGTACCTCCTTGACAAATCAATTATGGTGATACTCGAGCCAGGGGCAGCGGTCCAGATTACGCAATGGATTTTTGAGTGTTCATGAGAAAAAACTACTATTAAAGAGAGACTAAAATAAAAGAATTAGTCAAGATTTCCAACTGTAAAATCTTGTTCTGACATTAAATTCATAAATTCTAGGTACCAAAGAGGAAAGTTCTTTTCTTTTGAATAATTTCACCCAAAGCAAGGCAATAAAGCCACTAGGGCGTAAGGGGTTACTGAGTGTTAAAGAATATGGGAAAAAACTAATATTAAGGAGAAACGGCAATAAAAAAAATTAGAGTTCAGATTTTCAATTGTAAAATCTTGTTCTGAGATTAAATTCATAAATTCTAGGTACTATAGATGAAAAGTCATTTCTTTTGAATAATTTCACCCGAAGCAAGGCAATAAAGCCACTAAGGCGTAAGGGGGGGGTTACTGAGTGTTAAAGAATATGGGAAAAACTACTATTAAGGAGAAACGGCAATAAAGCAACAATATTTAAAAATGATTGACATTGCATTTGAATTTTTAATAATTGAAGTTGACTTGGAAGCAAAGAGAGCGAAGAGAGTTCTACTAACGATAAATGTGATGGAAGAAACTTCTAGCATAGAACCTGCGATTATATCTCGCCATTTATACTGCAAAATGATGAGGCCTCACCGCCAATCTAGTACTTGGGTTAAATTCATTAATTCTCGATACTACAGCGGAAAATTCGCCAGAACATCGAAAAAGCCCATAGACCCCACGTTACGGTATTCCCTTTTGTTCTTCATATCAATGATTTTTTTTTTTAATTTGAATGTTATGTTATGGCTCCAGTCTACAGAGCGCTAATAATGTTTAATCTGAAGTAAATTTCTCGAATAGGGATAATCGGGTAGACTGTTCTCGAATAGGGAAAATCGGGTATACTGTTCTCGAATAGGAATAATCAAGTAGACTGTTCTCGAATAGGAATAATCGGGTAGACTGTTCTCGAATAGGAATAATCGGGTAGACTGTTCTCGAATAGGAATAATCGAGTAAAATGTTCTCGAATAGGGATAATCGGGTAGACTGTTCTCGAATAGGAATAATCGGGTAGACTGTTCTCGAATAGGAATAATCGGGTAGACTGTTCTCGAATAGGGATAATCGGGTAGACTGTTCTCGAATAGGAATAATCGGATAGACTGTTCTCGAATAGGAATAATCGGATAGACTGTTCTCGAATAGGAATAATCGAGTAGACTGTTCTCGAATAGGAATAATCGAGTAAAATGTTCTCGAATAGGGATAATTGGGTAGACTGTTCTCGTATAGGAATAATCGGGTAGACTGTTCTCGAATAGGAATAATCGGGTAGACTGTTCTCGAATAGGGATAATCGGGTAGACTGTTCTCGAATAGGAATAATCGGATAGACTGGTCTCGAATAGGAATAATCGGATAGACTGTTCTCGAATAGGAATAATCGGGTAGACTGTTCTCGAATAGGGATAATCGGGTAGACTGTTCTCGAATAGGAATAATCGAGTAGACTGTTCTCGAATAGGAATAATCGGGTATACTGTTCTCGAATAGGAATAATCGGGTAGACTGTTCTCGAATAAAAATAATCGGGTAGACTGTTCTCGAATAGGAATAATCGGGTAGACGGTTCTCGAATAGGAATAATCGGGTAGACTGTTCTCGAATAGGAATAATCGGGTAGACTGTTCTCGAATAGGGATAATCGGGTAGACTGTTCGCGAATAGGAATAATCGTGTAGACTGTTCTCGAATAGGAATAATCGGGTATACTGTTTTCGAATAGGAATAATCGGGTATACTGTTCTCGAATAGGGAAAATCGGATAGACTGTTCTCGAATAGGGATAATCGGGTATACTGTTCTCGAATAGGGATAATCGGGTAGACTGTTCTCGAATAGGAATAATCGGGTATACTGTTCTCGAATAGGAATAATCAAGTAGACTGTTCTCGAATAGGAATAATCGGGTATACTGTTCTCCAATAGGAATAATCGGGTAACTGTTCTCGAATAGGAATAATCGGGTAGACTGTTCTCGAATAGGAATAATCGGGTAGACTGTTCTCGAATAGGAATAATCGAGTAAAATGTTCTCGAATAGGAATAATCGGATAGACTGTTCTCGAATAGGAATAATCGGGTAGACTGTTCTCGAATAAGGATAATCGGGTAGACTTCTCGAATAGGAATAATCGGATAGACTGTTCTCGAATAGGAATAATCGAGTAGACTGTTCTCGAATAGGAATAATCGGGGAGACTGTTCTCGAATAAGGATAATCGGGTAGACTTCTCGAATAGGAATAATCGGATAGACTGTTCTCGAATAGGAATAATCGGGTAGACTGTTCTCGAATAGGAATAATCGAGTAGATTGTTCTCGAATAGGAATAATCGGGTAGACTGTTCTCGAATAGGAATAATCGGGTATACTGTTCTCGAATAGGAATAATCGAGTAGACTGTTCTCGAATAGGAATAATCGGATAGACTGTTCTCGAATAGGAATAATCGGGTAGACTGTTCTCGAATAAGGATAATCGGGTAGACTTCTCGAATAGGAATAATCGGATAGACTGTTCTCGAATAGGAATAATCGGGTAGACTGTTCTCGAATAGGAATAATCGAGTAGACTGTTCTCGAATAGGAATAATCGGGTATACTGTTCTCGAATAGGAATAATCGGGTAGACTGTTCTCGAATAAGGATAATCGGGTAGACTTCTCGAATAGGAATAATCGGATAGACTGTTCTCGAATAGGAATAATCGGATAGACTGTTCTCGAATAGGAATAATCGAGTAGACTGTTCTCGAATAGGAATAATCGGGTAGACTGTTCTCGAATAGGAATAATCGGGTAGACTGTTCTCGAATAGGGATAATCGGGTAGACTGTTCTCGAATAGGAATAATCGAGTAGACTGTTCTCGAATAGGGATAATCGGGTAGACTGTTCTCGAATAGGAATAATCGAGTAGACTGTTCTCGAATAGGAATAATCGGGTAGACTGTTCTCGAATAGGAATAATCGGTTATACTGTTCTCGAATAAAAATAATCGGGTAGACTGTTCTCGAATAGGAATAATCGGGTAGACTGTTCTCGAATAGGAATAATCGGGTATACTGTTCTCGAATAAAAATAATCGGGTAGACTGTTCTCGAATAGGAATAATCAGGTATACTGTTCTCGAATAGGAATAATCGGGTAGACTGTTCTCGAATAGGGATAATCGGGTAGACTGTTCTCGAATAGGAATAATCGAGTAGACTGTTCTCGAATAGGAATAATCGGGTATACTGTTTTCGAATAGGAATAATCGGGTATACTGTTCTCCAATAGGAATAATCGGGTAACTGTTCTCGAATAGGAATAATCGGGTAGAGTGTTCTCGAATAGGAATAATCGGGTAGACTGTTCTCGAATAGGAATAATCGGGTAGACTGTTCTCGAATAGGAATAATCGGGTAGACTGTTCTCGAATAGGGATAATCGGGTAGAGTGTTCTCGAATAGGAATAATCGGGTAGACTGTTCTCGAATAGGAATAATCGGGTAGACTGTTCTCGAATAGGAATAATCGAGTAGACTGTTCTCGAATAGGAATAATCGGGTATACTGTTCTCGAATAGGAATAATCGGGTAGACTGTTCTCGAATAAGGATAATCGGGTAGACTTCTCGAATAGGAATAATCGGATAGACTGTTCTCGAATAGGAATAATCGGATAGACTGTTCTCGAATAGGAATAATCGAGTAGACTGTTCTCGAATAGGAATAATCGGGTAGACTGTTCTCGAATAGGAATAATCGAGTAGACTGTTCTCGAATAGGGATAATCGGGTAGACTGTTCTCGAATAGGAATAATCGAGTAGACTGTTCTCGAATAGGAATAATCGGGTAGACTGTTCTCGAATAAGGATAATCGGGTAGACTTCTCGAATAGGAATAATCGGATAGACTGTTCTCGAATAGGAATAATCGAGTAGACTGTTCTCGAATAGGAATAATCGGGGAGACTGTTCTCGAATAAGGATAATCGGGTAGACTTCTCGAATAGGAATAATCGGATAGACTGTTCTCGAATAGGAATAATCGGGTAGACTGTTCTCGAATAGGAATAATCGAGTAGATTGTTCTCGAATAGGAATAATCGGGTAGACTGTTCTCGAATAGGAATAATCGGGTATACTGTTCTCGAATAGAATAATCGAGTAGACTGTTCTCGAATAGGAATAATCGGATAGACTGTTCTCGAATAGGAATAATCGGGGTGACTATTCTCGAATAAGGATAGAACAAGTAGACTTCTTGAATAGAATAATCGGATAGACTGTTCTCGAATAGGAATAATCGGGTAGACTGTTCTCGAATAGGAATAATCGAGTAGACTGTTCTCGAATAGAATAATCGGGTATACTGTTCTCGAATAGAATAATCGGGTAGACTGTTCTCGAATAAGGATAATCAAGGACTTCTCGAATAGGAATAATCGGGATAGACTGTTCTCGAATAGGAATAATCGGATAGACTGTTCTCGAATAGGAATAATCGAGTAGACTGTTCTCGAATAGGAATAATCGGGTAGACTGTTCTCGAATAGGAATAATCGGGTAGACTGTTCTCGAATAGGGATAATCGGGTAGACTGTTCTCGAATAGGAATAATCGAGTAGACTGTTCTCGAATAGGATAATCGGGTAGACTGTTCTCGAATAGGAATAATCGAGTAGACTGTTCTCGAATAGGAATAATCGGGTAGACTGTTCTCGAATAGGAATAATCGGTTATACTGTTCTCGGAATAAAAATAATCGTAGACTTCGCCTGAATAGGAATAATCGGGTAGACTGTTCTCGAATAGGAATAATCGGGTATACTGTTCTCGAATAAAATAATCGGGTAGACTGTTCTCGAATAGGAATAATCAGTATACTGTTCTCGAATAGGAATAATCGGGTAGACTGTTCTCGAATAGGATAATCGGGTAGACTGTTCTCGAATAGGAATAATCGAGTAGACTGTTCTCGAATAGGAATAATCGGGTATACTGTTTTCGAATAGGAATAATCGGGTATACTGTTCTCCAATAGGAATAATCGGGTAACTGTTCTCGAATAGGAATAATCGGGTAGAGTGTTCTCGAATAGGAATAATCGGGTAGACTGTTCTCGAATAGGAATAATCGGGTAGACTGTTCTCGAATAGAATAATCGGGTAGACTGTTCTCGAATAGGGGATAATCGGGTAGAGTGTTCTCGAATAGGAATAATCGGGTAGACTGTTCTCGAATAGGAATAATCGGGTAGACTGTTCTCGAATAGGAATAATCGAGTAGACTGTTCTCTGAATAGGAATAATCGGGTATACTGTTCTCGAATAGGAATAATCGGGTAGACTGTTCTCGAATAAGGATAATCGGGTAGACTTCTCGAATAGGAATAATCGGATAGACTGTTCTCGAATAGAATAATCGGATAGACTGTTCTCGAATAGGAACAACTGAGTAGACTGTTCTCGAATAGGAATAATCGGGTAGACTGTTCTCGAATAGGAATAATCGAGTAGACTGTTCTCGAATAGGGATAATCGGGTAGACTGTTCTCGAATAGGAATAATCATAGATCAATTTCGGAATAGGAATAATCGGGTAGACTGTTCTCAGTAACAGGGAATAATCGAGTAAAATGTTCTCGAATAGGAATAACTGGATAGACTGTTCTCGAATAGGAATAATCGGGTAGACTGTTCTCGAAATAAGGATAATCGGGTGACTTCTCGAATAGGAATAATCGGATAGACTGTTCTCGAATAGGAACAATCGAGTAGACTGTTCTCGAATAGGAATAATCGGGGAGACTGTTCTCGAATAAGGATAATCGGGTAGACTTCTCGAATAGGAATAATCGGATAGACTGTTCTCGAATAGGAATAATCGGGTAGACTGTTCTCGAATAGGAATAATCGAGTAGATTGTTCTCGAATAGGAATAATCGGGTAGACTGTTCTCGAATAGGAATAATCGGGTATACTGTTCTCGAATAGGAATAATCGAGTAGACTGTTCTCGAATAGGAATAATCGGATAGACTGTTCTCGAATAGGAATAATCGGGTAGACTGTTCTCGAATAAGGATAATCGGGTAGACTTCTCGAATAGGAATAATCGGATAGACTGTTCTCGAATAGGAATAATCGGTAGACTGTTCCCGAATAGGAATAATCGAGTAGACTGTTCTCGAATAGGAATAATCGGGTATACTGTTCTCGAATAGGAATAATCGAGTAGACTGTTCTCGAATAAGGATAATCGGGTAGACTTCTCGAATAGGAATAATCGGATAGACTGTTCTCGAATAGGAATAATCGGATAGACTGTTCTCGAATAGGAATAATCGAGTAGACTGTTCTCGAATAGGAATAATCGGGTAGACTGTTCTCGAATAGGAATAATCGGGTAGACTGTTCTCGAATAGGGATAATCGGGTAGACTTCTCGAATAGGAATAATCGAGTAGACTGTTCTCGAATAGGGATAATCGGGTAGACTGTTCTCGAATAGGAATAATCGAGTAGACTGTTCTCGAATAGGAATAATCGGGTAGACTGTTCTCGAATAGGAATAATCGGTTATACTGTTCTCGAATAAAAATAATCGGGTAGACTGTTCTCGAATAGGAATAATCGGGTAGACTGTTCTCGAATAGGAATAATCGGGTATACTGTTCTCGAATAAAAATAATCGGGTAGACTGTTCTCGAATAGGAATAATCAGGTATACTGTTCTCGAATAGGAATAATCGGGTAGACTGTTCTCGAATAGGGATAATCGGGTAGACTGTTCTCGAATAGGAATAATCGAGTAGACTGTTCTCGAATAGGAATAATCGGGTATACTGTTTTCGAATAGGAATAATCGGGTATACTGTTCTCCAATAGGAATAATCGGGTAACTGTTCTCGAATAGGAATAATCGGGTAGAGTGTTCTCGAATAGGAATAATCGGGTAGACTGTTCTCGAATAGGAATAATCGGGTAGACTGTTCTCGAATAGGAATAATCGGGTAGACTGTTCTCGAATAGGGATAATCGGGTAGAGTGT
This sequence comes from Ascarosepion bandense, assembly GCA_037127315.1. Classification (NCBI taxonomy): domain Eukaryota; kingdom Metazoa; phylum Mollusca; class Cephalopoda; order Sepiida; family Sepiidae; genus Ascarosepion; species Ascarosepion bandense. The sequence goes on from JBBBDQ010001891.1 coordinate 1,382,449, forward strand.
TCTCGAATAGGAATAATCGGGTAGACTGTTCTCGAATAGGAATAATCGGGTAGACTGTTCTCGAATAGGAATAATCGAGTAGACTGTTCTCGAATAGGAATAATCGGGTATACTGTTCTCGAATAGGAATAATCGGGTAGACTGTTCTCGAATAAGGATAATCGGGTAGACTTCTCGAATAGGAATAATCGGATAGACTGTTCTCGAAGAGGAATAATCGGATAGACTGTTCTCGAATAGGAATAATCGAGTAGACTGTTCTCGAATAGGAATAATCGGGTAGACTGTTCTCGAATAGGAATAATCGAGTAGACTGTTCTCGAATAGGGATAATCGGGTAGACTGTTCTCGAATAGGAATAATCGAGTAGACTGTTCTCGAATAGGGATAATCGGGTAGACTGTTCTCGAATAGGAATAATCGAGTAGACTGTTCTCGAATAGGAATAATCGGGTATACTGTTCTCGAATAGGAATAATCGGGTATACTGTTCTCGAATAAAAATAATCGGGTAGACTGTTCTCGAATAGGAATAATCGGGTAGACTGTTCTCGAATAGGAATAATCGGGTATACTGTTCTCGAATAAAAATAATCGGGTAGACTTTTCTCGAATAGGAATAATCAGGTATACTGTTCTCGAATAGGAATAATCGGGTAGACTGTTCTCGAATAGGGATAATCGGGTAGACTGTTCTCGAATAGGAATAATCGAGTAGACTGTTCTCGAATAGGAATAATCGGGTATACTGTTTTCGAATAGGAATAATCGGGTATACTGTTCTCCAATAGGAATAATCGGGTAACTGTTCTCGAATAGGAATAATCGGGTAGACTGTTCTCGAATAGGAATAATCGGGTAGACTGTTCTCGAATAGGAATAATCGGGTAGACTGTTCTCGAATAGGAATAATCGGGTAGACTGTTCTCGAATAGGGATAATCGGGTAGACTGTTCTCGAATAGGAATAATCGGGTTGACTGTTCTCGAATAGGAATAATCGGGTAGACTGTTCTCGAATGGGAATAATCGAGTAGACTGTTCTCGAATAGGAATAATCGGGTAGAATGTTCTCGAATAGGGATAATCGGGTATACTGTTCTCGAATAGGGATAATCGGGTAGACTGTTCTCGAATAGGGATAATCGGGTAGACTGTTCACGTTAAGCAAAATGATGAATCATGGAAATTACCATATCAATCACTTCACTTCCTGTATGAAGTCCCCTAGACTCCCTGCGGAGTATGTGACTACAGCTGTCAACAGCTCAAAACTCCCTATGAATTCGTCGTCGTACTGCAGTCTTACAGTGGATATCGGCTCGGAACGAGAAACCGGGGAGCCGAGTTTGAATTCCAGTTGAATCCATTGCATTCACTTATGCGCAAATACCCTTGGGAAAGGTATTAATCCGTCTTTTCCTTCCAGTTATGGGTTAAATAGCAGGACAGACTGGGTTCTATAGCCTTGGTCGGCAACCAGTCTATCAGAGAAAGCAATGGCAATCTACTGCGGGATAATCCTCTGCCCAGTCAGTCATGTCTCAAAAGAGACATGATCGCCCAAGCGTGTATCACGTATGGCACTTAACTGACTGACTGACCGAGATAGAACTCACTGCACCCCTCCAGCATTTCCTGTGCATTTGGAACCCTGCAGTTTTTAGCAAAATTCATAATCTTGTCAAATAGCTGAATACTTGATACATCGCCAGGGCCACCAAGGGTGTGTTTATTGTAACACCAACACCAGATGGGTTGCCTCCATGCACTATCCTGTTATTTAATCCATAACTGGAGGGAGGTGACAGATTAATACCTTTCCCAAGAGTACCAGTGCTTAAGTGAATGCAGGGTACTCAACTGGAATTCGACCGCGGCACACCGATTTCTCTTTCCGAGCCGACATCCACTTCACCACAACGCACATCCGTCACGCTCACGGCATTATCACATTGAATACACCGGTTCTCGTTTGATCACCGACGTTAAGCAACGTGAACCTGGTCAGTACTTAGATGGGTGACCGCTTGGGAATACCAGGCGCTGTAAGCGTTCAGTGACGGATGTCGCTATGAATTATGGGGCCACATCACTTAAGTCCCATATGTTCCCTTAACAGTAAAAAAACACATTTCGCAAGTCTCCTAGACCAGTGCTTCTCAAAATATCTGATGTGGCGGACCGGTATTTTTTTTTTCATTGGAAGAGGCGTAAGACAAGGATGTGCCGTTTCACCGGATCTGTTCAACTTGTAGAGCGAAAATATTTTGAGGACCCTAAATGCTACGCCAGGATTAGTTATTGGAGGCCACAATTTGAACAACATAAGGTATGCAGATGATACAGTGCTGATTGCAGACAGGGAAGGAAAACTACAAGACCTCCTACAGAAGGTAGCTGTGGAGAGTGACAAAAAAAGGACTACAAATAAACTTTAAGAAAACTGAATGCATGGTCATCCCGGGTGGGGGATACCAGAATCAAGCAAGTAAAAAAAAAGGCGAATTGGCATGACAAAGGACGCGTTCCAGAAGCTGAGTAAAGTACTAAGACACAGGAAAATTTTACTAGAAACAAAGAAAAGAGTGCTGGATTGCTATGTGGTGTCAGTTCTTCAATACGGCAGTGAAGGCTGGACAATATCATCGAAAATGAGGAAAAAACTTGAAGCAGCAGAAATGGGGTTCTACCGAAGGATGCTGTGGATATCGTGGACCGAGCATGTGAGCAACGATGAGGTGTTGGAAAGAATGGAAACGAAAAGAAAATTAATAGTGAGCATCAAGAAGAGACAACTGAAGTTCCAGGGACATGGAAAGAGGGCTTCGAGAACCTGATACTGACAGGCCAGATAGAAGGAAAAAGAGACAGAGGAAGGCAGCGGATAACATATTTGAAGGGCCTGATCAGGTGGATGGCGGAACCGGGGTTGGAAAGTGTAACAGGAGAAAGCATTCTAAGAGTCACCAGGAATAGGAACACGTGGAGAAACATGATCGCCTACGTCCTGAAAGGACAGGGCACATAGACCAAGAAGAAGTGCCAGGCACCGGCAAGCAAAGCGAGCCAATCCAGCTGAGTAAAAGGGTGGGGGCTGTGAACCCCGGAATTTTGTTTTTTTAGATATGTATTACTCCAGGTACATTTTGAGACTGTCTAAACTTATTTATAAATGGAAATTTGTCTGTGTGTGTGTGTGTGTGTGTGTGTCCGTTACCTATAGACTCTGAAACGGCTGAACCGATTTTCTTGAAAATTTACACAGTTATACCATAAGCGTCTGCGAGTGTTCTTAGCTACGTTTTGTGTCGAGGTACCCGCGATAAATATCGAAAATCGATAATCGAAAAAATCGGGTTATAGAAGGAGTGGTCCGATTTTAATCAAATTTGGTACACTCATAGACAAAGACATAAGAAACGATATTCAGAAGGTTCAAGCCGGAAGTTCTTACAGTAGTGCAGAAAATCGACAATATATATATATATATATATATATGGCAAGATGTTTGTGTGTGTGTCTGTTTCTCTGCCTGTATATCTGTATTTTTTCAGCCCTTTTATTTTAGTTTTTGCTTCGGGTTTGGCTCTAAGTAGGTATAATTGTAGTTCTTAGTCTCAGCCATGATACCATTTACTCAGAGGACTTATTTAGCCTTCAAAATTCAGTTTACGACGAAAAAAACTTATTTGATATCGATAGCAGGAAATGAAAATTTGACTTACATCCATTAATTTTTCTTTTAGTCTACGGTTTCGCTTTAACTGGAAACAATTATTGCTTTTTAGTCTTTCGTGCCAACGTCCAAAGAATCTGAGCTCCAGGATCATGGATTAGTTTTCATGCTTTCATTACACCCGAGCAACTCTGAGCTATACTGCTAGTCTATAATAAACATGAGGATATGATATCTTGTTCATTCTAAGTGCAGCCATCATTGACATAACAAGTCTCCCCTGGGTGACATTGGCCGGTACCATATTAGTTATGGCCACTGATGTCGAGGGTATATATTTTTAAAAATCCAGAAAAAATATTTAAAGTTAATATTAATACTTTGTAAGCAATTTGAATTTCATAAAAAGCATTAATCTTCTAAATACTAGACAAACATTAAAACAAAATATTAATTTTAATTCATTTAAGACGTATTTAAAATATATGATATGTATATATCATGGATATATGAATGGAACAAAGTCTGATGCGTATTCAATTCACTGTTTTGCTTTTCATTATATCGCATCGTTAGTTGGATAGCAATAACTTTTAACATGAGTGAGTAAATGAACACTGTAGCCATAATAATATAAAACTAAAATGAAAAAAACAAAAAACAAAAACGAGTCAAATATCCTGGCAGTCTCTCGTGGCAGATAGTATTACTGTTATTTCTTTCTTTTCTGGAAAATCTTCGCGTACATCCAGACGATGGCTCACGTACAAGCGACGGTACGCGTACCACACTGGTCTAAACTACATGAGCAGCTAGTGTTTACAGCTCTCGACTCCCTTAGACTCCTTGTAGAGTACTGGGCAACCACTCTCAAGTCGCATAAACTTTTTTAAGAGTATGAAGGCTCTTAAGAGTATATAGGCTCTTAAGAGTATGTAGGCTCTTAAGAGTATGAAGGCCCTTATGAATATGAAGGCTCTTAAGTGTATGTAGGCTCTTAAGAGTATGAAAGCCTTTAAAATATGAAGGCTCTTAAGAGTATGAAGGCTCTTAAGGATATGAAGGCCTTTAAAAGTATGAAGGCTCTTAAGCTTATGTAAACTATTAAGAGTATGAAGGCTCTTAAGAGTATGTAGGCTCTTAAGAGTATGAAGGCTCTTAAGAGTATGTAGGCTCTTAAGAGTATAAAGGCCTGTAAGAATATGAAGGCTCTTAAAAGTATATAGACTCTTAAGTGTATGAAGGCTCTTAAGAGTATGAAGGCTCTTCGTACTACAAGAAAACCGAATACATGGTCATTGGCAAAAAGAGCAAGCCAAAATGACAAATACAGGTGCGAGATACTAAAATCAAGCAGGCACAAAATTTTAAATATCTGGGAATTGTTCTTACAGAAGACGGAATGTGTGACACAGAAATCCGAGGGCGAATTGGCATGGCGAAGGAAGCGTTCCAGAAGCTGAGTTAAGTATTAAGCGGCTGGACAATTTCGCGAAAAACAAAGAAGAGAGTACTGGATTGCTATGTGTTGTCCGTTTTTCAATATGGCAGTAAATGCTGGATAATATCATCAAAGATGAAGGAAAAACTTGAAGCAGCTGAAATGTGGTTCTGCAGAAGGATGCTGCGGATGTCATGGACGAGTATGTGAGCAATGATGAGGTTTTAGAAAGGATGGGAACGAAATTAATATTGAGCATCAGGAAGAAACAGCTACAGTTCCTGAGACATGCAATGATTAGGGAGGGCTTGGAGAACCTGATACTAACTGGCCAGATAGAGGAGAGCAGCGGATAACATATTTGAAAGGCCTGAACAGGTGGATGACAGAACGAGGGTTGTGTGGTGTTAAAGAAGAAAGTGCGTTAAGTGTCACCAGGAATAGGGAGACGTGGAAGGCCATGATCGCCTATCTCCTGAAAAGACAAGGCACATAGAAAAAGACGAAGGCTTTTCGGGAAGTATCGGCCACATATCTGAGCTTCGTAATCTCCCTGAGGATTAAATGTACACAGTTCTCAAGCACTGTAGAATCCTTGAGAAGGATGCTGGCAAAGATCTGAAATTCCGTGGAGGAAATGTAAAAGACAAGAACTAATGTAGTTTATACCTGATAGAGGGTGTTGTGATGATGGACCTAACTGACCATTCAGCCATAAATGCAAACACTAACTCATATCCAAAATAAATAATTGATACAATCACAATGTATTAGTAAATACTTTATATAATTCAAATTTCAATAAATCATCATTAATCGTGGCGAATAAACTTTACATATATCTTTCTTTTCTCTCTTAAAGTGCCGTGTCCTTTCAGGACGTAGACGATCATTGACCTCCACTTAATCCTATCCCTTGTCACTCTTACACTTTTTCTCCTGGTATCTCTCCCAAACTTTCCTCTGCCATCCACTCGTTCAAGTCTGTATCACGTTGCTTTCCCCATCTCTCTTTCCCTCTATCCGCCCTGTGAGTATTAGATTCTCCAAGCCTTCCTTCCTAATTATGTGTCCCAGAAACTTCAGATGTTTCTTCCTGATGCTTAAGTTTTTTTTTCATTTGCATTCACTCCAAAACCTTATCATTGCTCAAACTCTCAGCATCTTTCTGTAGAACTACAATTCTGTTGCCTTGGGTCTCTCCTTCACATGAGGCGAGTGTCCAGCATTTCCAGCCATATAGAAGAACAGATATCACATAGCAGTCCAGTAATCTCTTCTTTGTTTTCAATAAATAACAAATAATCGTAAACATGACAATAAAGATAGTGACAACAATCCGAACAATGTAATTAATGTAAATACTAACTCATCTCAGAAGTATAGACAAATTCTGATTTTTACTCTTGTAATTAATATCTCATTCTAATTCATCTCCAGCAATCCCATGCGTCTTAGTGACATTATCGCTTTGCTTGGGATGAAATGATTAAAAAGTTATTAACAGAGACTGGATTAGTATTTGTCTATATTTCTGAGACGAGGTAGTATTTACAGTATTTACATTATTCGGACTATTGTTCTCACCTTTTTTGCTATTTGTACGACGTTTAATAATAGATCATTCTATTTGTCTATATTTCTGACATGAGGTAGTATTTACAGTATTTACATTATTCGGACTATTGTCCTCATCTTTGTTGCCATTTGTACGACGTTTAATAATAGATCATTCTATTTGTCTATATTTCTGAGATGAGGTAGTATTTACAGTATTTACATTATTCTGACTATTGGTCTTATCTTTGTTGCTATGATTACGACCTTTCGACCCTTGTACGCTAGGAATTTCGAACAGAACCCTTCATTACAATCACTGGAACATATCATTGCCATCCCTTGCATAGAGCCTCTTTTGGTAGTCATGAGTTATCTCCCTCTAACCCTGTAAGTTACTTGTTCATCACTGCTGTAGCCTGGTATTGAACTCACAACTCTTTGGGTCATGTCGTAGAAGCTAACCAAAGTCTATATCAAGTGGACGATGTGTGCACAGCAGTTTAATAACTCAGTCCTAATATGATACACGTGATGTGTTAAGATTTACACAGACTATAAAAGATTGATGGGGGTATAGAGGGGATAGCATTGTGGATCAAAATTTAAAAAAAGGTATTTCATAGAAAAGAAAACTGAGTATTAGGTATAAATTGAAGAATGGTGCGCTGAAATATCTAAAAAAAAAAACGAAAAAATGATAACATTTGCAGTCGACAGAGTGAAACGCCTAAGCAATCCAGCAGGTTCTTCTGTCATCTTTTCACAAAGCCCTTGTCAGTAGGTGGATTTAAGGAGAGAGGGCCCAGTGTTTAATAGGACTACAATACGTGTTGACGCCGGCAGCAAGCACTCGTTTGGACAGGTATTGAGAGAACATCCGAAACGAGAGATTATCCTTTCCAGGCATCGCTCGGATAAATGCATTCGCAGAAGCTATTGGAAGAGCGATGATTTAATTGCTATTCAAATAGATGCTATTGAATCCTAATGTCTTAAATAAAATAAAAAAATCCAACACACGCCGATGCTTGTTACTTCATTTTAACCACCCGAAGATTTGAATCAGCTACGGCCTACTCTCTAATATGATACTTTATTATCCTTCTTTCTTTCTTTCTTTTTTCTTTCTTTCTTCCTTATTTCTTTCTTTCTTTTTTCTTTCTTTGTCTTTCTATTTCTTTAAGTCCCTCTTTCATTCATTCTTTAGGTCCGTCTTTCTTCCTTTCTTTCTTTCTTTTTTTCTCTATTTCTCTCTATGTCTTTTTTAAGTCTGTCTTTCATTCATTCTTTATTATCCTTCTTTCTTTCTTTCTTTCTTTCTTACTTTTTTCTTTCTTTTTCCTTTCTTTCTTTCTTCCTTTTTCCTTTCTTTCTTTCTTTCTTTCTTTCTTTTTTCTTTCTTTCTTCTTTCTATTTCTTTAAGTCTCTCTTTCATTCATTCTTTAGGTCCGTCAGTCTTTCTTTCTTTCTTTTTTTCTTTTTTCTTTATTTATTTCTCTGTATGTCTTTTTTAAGTCTGTCTTTCATTCATTCTTTAGGTCTTTCTTTCTTTCTCCTTCTCTCTTTTTCTTTAAGTCTGTCTTTCATTCATTCTTTAGGTCCGTCTTTCTTCCTTTCTTTCTTTCTTTATTTCTCTATTTCTCTCTATGTCTTTTTAAGTCTGTCTTTCATTCATTCTTTAGGTCCTTCTTTCTTTCTTTCTTTTTGCACGTCTTCTTTGTAATTTTTCTTTTTTTCTTCAAGTTCTAATTTCATTTTTTTTTCATTCGCTCTTTTATTGGCTTTTTTCTTTCTTTCTCCTCTTTCATATTTATTCAGCCCTATTTGTTTTCCACTTTCATATTTATTCAGCCCTATTTATTTTTCTCTTTCATATTTTTTCAGCCCTATTTATTTTTCTCTTTCATATTTATTCAGCTCTATTTATTTTTCTCTTTCATATTTATTCACCCCTATTTATTTTTCACTTTCATATTTATTCAGCCCTATTTATTTTTCTCTTTCATATTTATTCAGCCCTATTTACCTTTCACTTTCTAAACAACTATTATTTATTTTGCCATTTTGTTCTTTTCTTCTTAAGTCTTTTTCTTTTCGTTACTTTGGCTCTTTCTTAAAGTTCTCTCTTTTTCTTTAAGTCTGTCTTTCATTCATTCTTTAGGTCCGTCTTTCTTCCTTTCTTTCTTTCTTTATTTCTCTATTTCTCTCTATGTCTTTTTAAGTCTGTCTTTCATTCATTCTTTAGGTCCTTCTTTCTTTCTTTCTTTTTGCACGTCTTCTTTGTAATTTTTCTTTTTTTCTTCAAGTTCTAATTTCATTTTTTTTTCATTCGCTCTTTTATTGGCTTTTTTCTTTCTTTCATGAGGTTCCTATTTTCTTTCTTTTTTTCTTTCGCTTTTTCCTTGGCTTTTGTCATTAAGTACTTATTTCTTCCTTTTTTCTTTTGCCCATTCATTTGCTTTTATTCTTTCTTTCATTAATTTCTTATGCCTTTCTTTTTTTCTTTCGCACCTTCCTTGGCTTTTTCTTTCTTTTATTTAGTTTTTATTTATTTCTAATCTGAATTTCTATTTATTTTTCTCTTTCATATTTATTCAGTCCTATTTATTTTTCTCTTTCATATTCATTCACCCCTATTTATTTTTCTCTTTCATATTTATTCAGCCCTATTTATTTTTCTCTTTCATATTTATTCAGCCCTATTTATTTTTCACTTTCATATTTATTCAGCCCTATTTATTTTTCTCTTTCATATTTATTCAGCCCTATTTATTTTTCTCTTTCATATTTATTCAGCCCTATTTATTTTTCACTTTCATATTTATTCAGCCCTATTTATTTTTCTCTTTCATATTTATTCAGCCCTATTTATTTTTCTCTTTCATATTTATTCAGCCCTATTTATTTTTCTCTTTCATATTTATTCAGCCCTATTTAATTTTCTCTTTCATATTTATTCAGCCCTATTTATTTTTCACTTTCATATTTATTCAGCCCTATTTATTTTTCTCTTTCATATTTTTTCAGCCCTATTTATTTTTCACTTTCATATTTATTCAGCCCTATTTATTTTTCACTTTCATATTTATTCAGCCCTATTTATTTTTCTCTTTCATATTTATTCAGCCCTATTTATTTTTCTCTTTCATATTTATTCAGCCCTATTTATTTTTCACTTTCATATTTATTCAGCCCTATTTATTTTTCTCTTTCATATTTATTCAGCCCTATTTATTTTTCTCTTACATATTTATTCAGCCCTATTTATTTTTCACTTTCATATTTATTCAGCCCTATTTATTTGTCTCTTTCATATTTATTCAGCCCTATTTATTTTTCTCTTTCATATTTATTCAGCCCTATTTATTTTTCACTTTCATATTTATTCAGCCCTATTTATTTTTCTCTTTCATATTTATTCAGCCCTATTTGTTTTCCACTTTCATATTTATTCAGCCCTATTTATTTTTCTCTTTCATATTTTTTTCAGCCCTATTTATTTTTCTCTTTCATATTTATTCAGCTCTATTTATTTTTCTCTTTCATATTTATTCACCCCTATTTATTTTTCACTTTCATATTTATTCAGCCCTATTTATTTTTCTCTTTCATATTTATTCAGCCCTATTTACCTTTCACTTTCTAAACAACTATTATTTATTTTGCCATTTTGTTCTTTTCTTCTTAAGTCTTTTTCTTTTCGTTACTTTGGCTCTTTCTTAAAGTTTTCTTTTTTCTTTCACTTCTTCTTTCTTTATTTATTTCTTTCTTTCTTTTTATTCTTTCGCCCTTTTTTATTTTTTTTCACTTCTTTTTTTTCTTTGAAATTTCTTTCTCTCGTTTTTTAAAGTTTTTATTTCTTTTATTTTTTCCTCGTTGTTATTTCTTTCAATTTTCTTCCTTTCTTCCTTTCCTTGTATTTTCATTTTTTTAAAATTTTTCTTTCTTTCTTTCTAACTAAAATTTGTATTTGTTTTTTCTCTTTCATATTTATTCAACTTACATTTTCTAATCATCTATTAATTATTTATTTTTGCCTTTTCATTCATTTCTTTTTTAATCTTTCTTTTTTTTCTTTTCTTTCGCTTTTTCTTAAATTTTATATTTCTTTTTTTCTTTTTTCTTTCGCTCATTTTTCTTTCATTTTATTTTCTTTAAGTCTTTTTCTTTCTTTACAGAATCATTTCGCATTCTTTATTTATTTCTCACACTCTCTCTAAATTATCGCCCGAAGCAAGGCCTTTTACTGCCACTGTTGAGCAGTGGGTTACATAGAAGAAAGTTATGAGAAAGAGTGACGGTTTATAAGGGGTGTCAGGAAGTGGGTAAGAGAAGGATGATTGTGGCCATAAAGTGAGGGATCACTTTATATATTGATTGTAATGTAGAATTGATTCCCCACTTTATATTAACATTATAGTATAGAATTTTTTTTTTCCAATCATAATGCCCTAAGCAAGGCATTTTACTGCCATTGTTGAGCAGGGGGTTGCATAGATGGAAAGTTATGAGAAAGAGTGACAGTTTATAAAGGGGTGTCAGGAAGTGGGTAAGAGAAGGATGACTGTGGCCATAAAGTGAGGGATCAGTTTATATATTGATTGTAATGTAGAATAGATCCCCCACTTTATATTCACATTATAGTATAGAATTTTTTTTCCAATCATATCGCCCCAAGCAAGGCATTTTTCTGCCACTGTTTTGTAGGGGTTACACAGGAGGAAAGTTGTGAGAAAGAGTGACAGGTTACAGGGGGTGTCAGAAAGAGGGTAAAAAAGGATGAAAACACTGATGAGAGTGGGGTGGACGAAGAAAGGAGCATGAAAGAGAGAGGGGGAGATAGGATGCTGGTTAGTGAGATAAAAGATGACTATTGACTTTACATTTAAACTCCTGGAGATTGTAGCTGTCGGCGAAACAAGTAAACGGAAGGGAATTCCACAGGCAAGAAGTGCGAGAGAAGAAGCTAATAGAGTAGAATTTGCTTTTACAATTTATTTGTTTCACAGTAAAAGGGTGGGACCTAGTTGCTAATCTTGTGGCTCGAATAAATTTATATATAGGGGGCACCAGTGAGCTAAGTTCATTTTAGCAGAAGCCGTGAAAGTATTCGTAGAAGAGACACAGGGAAGCCACACTGCGTCGGTGAGAAAGCGACTGCCAAGTCGGGATCGATCACATTCCAGATTCTCCGTTGGATTTTGTCAAGGACACCTAGGTGGATGGCAGGAGCATCCGACCAGATATGGCAGCAGCATTCAGTGAATGGGCGGATGGTAGATTTAATTTTTCGAATTATTCTTTCTTCAAATATATTCGTTTTATCTATGAATCTCTCTGTCTTTCTTTCTCTCTTTTACTTTTTCTTACTTTCTTTCTTTCTTGCTTTATTCCTTGTTTTGTTCTTTTTTTTTATTTCTTCAAACCGACTTTTTATCTTTAATTCAGTTAACGTATATCCCTATATCCTCTGCCATACCACATTTTTTTTTCTTTCTCTGTCTTTCTTGCTTCCTTTTTCTTTCTTTCTTTCTTCTTCTTTTTTCTTTTGCTCTTTGCTTAGGAACTTATTCATTTCACTCTTTCCTTCATTTTTTTCTCGTTCTTTAAATCCTAATTTATTTATTTATTTATTTATTCTATGGCTCATTCCAATATTTTCTTTTTTCTTTCTTATATTCTCCATTAAGTCTTTCTTTCTTTCTTTCTTTCTTTCTTTCTTTTCGTCTTTCATTTTTATGCGCTTTGTTTAGAAACTTATTTATTTTTCCCTTTCTTTCTTTCTTTCTTTCTTTCTTTCTTTCAAATTCTTATTTATTTATTTATTTATTTATTTATTTTATGGCTCATTCCACTATTTTCTTTTTTTCTTCTTTTATCCTCGATTAAGTCTTTCTTTCTTTTTTATTTTCTTTTTTCCGTCTTTCATTCTTTTGCGCTTTGTTTAGGGACTTATTTATTCTTCTCTTTCTTTCTTTTTTCTTTCTTTCTTTTTCTTTCCCTCTTTCTTTTTTCTTTCTTCCAAATTCTTATTTAATTTTTTATTCTGTGACTGATTCCAATTTTTTTATATTCTCCTTTAAGTCTTCTTTGTCTCTTTCTTTCTTTCTTTGAGATTTTTTCGTTATTTTTTCTTTTCCTCTTTCATTCTTTTCTTTTTGTTTTGTAACTTGTTTCTTTCACACCTTCTTTCTTTCTTTTTAGCTTTCTTTCTTCTTCCTTTCTTTTTTTCGTCTTTCATTCTTTTGCGCTTTGTTTAGAAACTTCTTTCTCTCTTTCTTGATTTCTTTCAAATTCTTATTTATTTATTTATTTATTCTATGGCTAATTCCACTATTTTCTTTTTTCTTTCTTTTATTCTCCATTAAGACTTTCTTTTTTTTCTTTTCGTTTTTCATTCTTTTGCTCTTTGTTTAGAAACTTACTTATTTTTATTTTTATTTCTTTCTTTCTTTTTTTCTTTCAAATTCTTATATATTTATTTATTTATTTATTTATTTATTCTATGGCTAATTCTACTATTTTCTTTTTTCTTTCTTATATTCTCCATTAATTCTTTCTTTCTTTCTTTCTTTCTTTCTTTTCGTCTTTCATTCTTTTTTGCTTTGTTTAGAAACTTATTTATTTTTCTCTTTCTTTTTCTTTCTTTCTTTTTACTTTCTTCTTTCTTTCTTTCTTTCTTTCTTTCTTTCTTTCTTTCCTTCTTTCTCTCTTTCCTTCTTGTTTTCTTTCTTTCTTTACATTTTCGCCCTTACCCTATACCAACTTTTGTTTCACACATTTCCATCTTTCTTTCATTTTTGCATTTCCGTTTCTTTTTTCTTTCATATGAAATCTTAATCTATAACCAGGCTTTGTTTCTGTCTTCATCTTTCTTAACATGCATATAACTCTTTCATTTTCTTTCATTTCTTTCATGCTTCATTCACTTATCTTCTTTCTTTTTCTTTCTTTTTTTCTTTCATTTCGTTCATCTTTCTTTCATTTCGTTCATCTTTCTTTCATTTATGCTTCATTTCTCTTTTTTTCTCTTTCTCCATTCTTTCTTTCTTTTCTTTTTATGATTTACTTGATTTTCTTTTTCTTTCTTTTTCATCCTTCACTTCATTCATTCACTTTCCTTCTTTCTACCTTTCTTTCTTTCTTTCTTTCTTTCTTTCTTTTTATGAATTATTTCATTTTTTTTTCTTTTTTCATTCTTCATTCATTCTTTCTTCCTGTCATGCTTCAATTTATTTTCTTCTTTCTACCATGGTGTCTTTCTTTCTTTCTCTTTTTCAATATGTATTTTTAATTCCCTTTATATTCAATAGGTAAGTTTTCCACTCCCTCTTTCTTTCACTTTTCTTTCTTTCTTTTATTCTTTTTCTTTCTTTCTTTTCTTTCTTTTTTAACCATGTTTTCTTTCTTTCTTACTCTCTTTCTTTGATTCTTTTTTCAACCATGTCTTCTTTCTTTCTTTCTTTCTTTTTTCTTTCTTTCTTTCTTTCTTTTTAACCATGTCTTCTTTCTTTCTTTTATTCTTTTTCTTTCTTTCTTTTCTTTCTTTTTTAACCATGTTTTCTTTCTTTCTTACTCTCTTTCTTTGATTCTTTTTTCAACCATGTCTTCTTTCTTCCTTCTTTCTTTCTTTCTTTCTTTTTTTCTTTCTTTCTTTCTTTCTTTCTTTTTAACCATGTCTTCTTTCTTTCTTTTATTCTATTTTTAACCAAGTCTTCTTTCTTTCTTTTTTCAACAATGTCTTCTTTTTTCTTTCTTTCTTTCTTTCTTTCTTTCTTTCTTTCTTTCTTTTTCTTTCTTTCTTTCTTTCTTTCTTTTTAACCATGTCTTCTTTCTTTCTTTTATTCTATTTTTAACCAAGTCTTCTTTCTTTCTTTTTTCAACCATGTTCTTTCTTCCTTCTTTCTTTCTTTCTTTCTTTCTTTCTTTCTTTCTTTCTTTTTAATCATGTCTTCTTTCTTTCTTTTATTCTATTTTTAACCAAGTCTTCTTTCTTTCTTTTTTCAACAATGTTCTTTTTTCTTTCTTTCTTTCTTTCTTTCTTTCTTTCTTTCTTTCTTTCTTTCTTTCTTTCTTTCTTTCTTTTTAACCATGTCTTCTTTCTTTCTTTTATTCTATTTTTAACCAAGTCTTCTTTCTTTCTTTTTTCAACAATGTCTTCTTTTTTCTTTGTTTCTTTCTTTGTTTCTTTCTTTGTTTCTTTCTTTCTTTCTTTCTGCATTTTTACACAAACCTTTTCCTTCATTCTTCCTACGTCTTGCTATCTTTCCAATTTTCTTCAGCTATACACTATTTTATTCCTTCATTTTTATTCTTTTAACTTTCACCTTTCATTTCTGTTTCATTCTTTCTTTGTCTGCCTTTAATTCCCCTTTCTCACTGTTCGACTCTTTCCTCGACAATCACTCCGCAAGCCTCCACACAATACCGTCACCATTAAACAAAGACAACTCCCTATTCTTCCGTAATGGCCTCCCCGCGCTCAAATCCCCGAGAGAAAGGACCGTTGTGCAAAAGGACTGCATTTTATCGAGTGTAATTTCTTGGTCATGTGACGTTCACGCTCGCGAGATTCTTGTTCGGCGTAATTCGATATGGAAGCGAAGACGAGTGATTTAATATGGCGGATGAAGCAACTGAAAGAACGTGTTTGAAGCATGCGCACACGTACGAGGGTGAAGGCACGCACCCGGAAATTATCAGGGGTTCTTCCCCCGCTAGCTGCAGCTTCCTCTTTTCATTTCTTCTGCTTCCTTACTTCTCTATCCTTTCACCCCCTGCAAAAATGTTTCCTTAATATAATAGGAGCAAGAATATTGAATATATCAGAATCGAAATGGAAATGATAAAATTATAGTTTTAAAGACATTGTGATTTTAGATGTGGAGGAAGTAATTTCAGACTATTTTTAAATTCATATAATGAGGAATGGAATGGAAGTAGAGAGTCCTAAATAACAGACAGCTTTATGTCTTTAAATATGTCTATTATGCCCTTCCATAAATAACGGCTGTTAACTTTATCGATAACATTTTGCGCTGAGCACTTGAAATTAAGTTCGCCCATTATAGCTTTCCATAAATAAATAAAATCAATTCAAATATGTGCATAATGTTCTTTTGCAAATTAATACTATTAAGTTATGTCCATTATATCTCTCCATATAAAGGAATGGGGGAGATGCAAAATGAAGCTGATAAAGATTGTTTATCTCAAAGAGTGAAACGTACGACTAAAACAATCCACCCGATACATCTACCCGTGTAAATGATCAATACACTGCTTGGAAACTATTTTTTTCCTTTGCAAGGAGGTTCAACTATCATGGAATTGTTTATCAATTCCATAAATGGATAATTGACTCGGGATGGCAAGAATAAACAGATGTAATTATAGAGAAAGTTAAGCAACGTTGAGCCTGGTCAGTATTTAGATGAGTGACCGCTTGGGAATACCAGGTGCTGTAAGCGTATAGTGACGGATGTGCGTGCTTACGGCCATATCACGTTGAATATACCGGTTCTCGCTCGATCACCGAAGTTAAGCAACGTTGAGCCTGGTCAGTAATTAGATGGGTGACCGCTTGAGAATACCAGGTGCTGTAAGCGTTTAGTGACGGATGTGCGTTGTGATGCAGTGGATATCGGCTCGGAAAGAGAAATCTGTGAGCCGAGTTTGAATTCCAATCGAACACTCTGCATTCACTTACGCACTGGTAATTCTTGGGGATGGTATTAATCCGTTCCTTTCCTCCAGTTAAGGGTTAAATAACTATAGCGAATAAAACGGCGACTTACCTCGTCAAACCAAGCGACAGCGCGTCGCGTTAATACTACGACGTAAAATGCGGCGAAAAAGAAAATTACAGACACAAACAGAAAAAAGGGGCACATATTCTGCATAACATGCTGAAGAAGGAATATTAAAAAAAGAAAAGTCCGTCGCGGGAGTCGCTATGCAAATATTTGGCGTCCTCTCTGAGTTGTCGGCCAATGGAAAAAATTGATCTACCGATAAAAGCAGTCGTTGTTCTAGAAGCGGGAGAAAATGTTTTTGGGTCTGACAGGTTAGGTGGACAGCAGTTCGCGATATTGTACCAGCGAGTTGAATTTTCGGCATTTTCTTTTTCTGGCCGGATATTCGAGTAATATGCGAGAAAATATTTCATACAATAACAGGGCAAGCCTTGGGACCCGGACCTTAAACAAATCCCAACGAAACTTTCTCCATCCGGGAGAAAGCCAGCTCAACCCCGACCAGAGTGGAATGAGCCATAGAATAAATAAATAAGCATTTAAAGAACGAGAAAAAAATGAAGGAAAGAGTGAAATATAATTAATAGTTCAGATATTTCTGAATGAGTGTTGGCTCCATGCAAAGCATCTGTATGAGAGTGTGCGTCTAGAGTTTATATCTTGTCAAATATTTTATGTAAAAGTCATAGGTATGTGTTATCCAATGAAATAATTTGTACTATTATCTATAGCGAGTAAACATGAAAGCAATTAAATCTTAAATTTTCAATTTCAGATTGATATTTAGTATTTTTTCAGTAATTATAGTGTTGTATATCAATAAACAACAAACACGCATATATATAAAAATATAAGTTGTATTTTTATTAATGACGATGAACCGTGTAGCCTAGGGAACAGAGAGTGAGAGAGCGCGCTTCTAAGGGTTGACGGGGGGGTCGTATCTGTTGCTCCTCTGGTCTGGTCTGGCTCTCTCGTCTGCCTCTGTCTTCGTCTGTCTCTCCTGAAATCCGTTCGCCGAGGTCTTTTTATAATCTCCAAACCGGAACTTCCGATTTTTGCCTCGCCCACGCACGCCCACGTAATTCTCAGAGACACCTGTTCTGTTTGCCTCTTGTAGCCATTTCCGCTACTGCCGGAAATAAGGTCAAACAAACATCCGTTCCTTTCAACGACCGGAAAACACCCCCGCTTGCATCAGCCTTTCCTCGGGTGGGGCGAGATTGTTATATTACAATAGCAATTTGCAGTGTCAAGAGATTTTTTGCAAGAACTAGAATTTTATGGCTCGTAAAAAAGAACTAACAATGAATGAAAAGAACTATATAATCCAAGAAATTAGCAAAGGAAAGTATTCGCTGCAAATCTCTAAGGATTTTAAAAGATCTCATCAAACAATCAAGAAAATATGTCAAATGGGAATTCAACCAAGGAAAAAAAATGTCTCAGGCTGAATTCAGAAATTTAACAAAGCGAGATCTATCACATATCCGAAGAGAATTAATAAGAAACCCAAATGCGTCTAGTGCGTTCATATTTGAGGCCCCTGGAACTCATATGGTGTCAAGGAAAACAAGTTGTAAAGCATTAAGGAAGTTTGCTGATGCTAAAAATTAAATAAAGGAACCCATTTTAACAAAGAACATAAGGAAAGAAAATTGCAGTGTGCAAAAAATACATGAAAACTGACATCAGTAAAGTGCTTTTTACAGACGAATCAAGGATCACCCTCGATGGGCCTGATGGATGGGCTCGAGGATGGGTTTGCAAATAACATGACTCAAGAAAAAATTTTAAACGCCAACAAGGCGGCGGTTGGATCATGATATGGGCTGGGACTATTGGTAATAAGTTCGTGGGTCTATTTAAATTGAAAAACATGGTTAAAATGAATTCCAAAGTTTACTGTGATTTTCTACAGCAATATTTCTTTGAATGGCTTGCTAAACAGTCTTTAGCCAAGCGTAGATCTATGATCTTTATGCAAGACAACGCACCAAATCATGCATCAAAGTTTACTAAATCGTGATTGAAAGAAAAGGGATTTGTTGAAGATTCTCTTATGGACTGGCCTTCAAATAGCTGTGACTTGAATCTCATTGAGAACCTGTGGAGCATCCCCAAGAGAGATATCTATTCTAATAGAAGTCAATTCAACAGCAAGTGTGATCTCTGGGAGGCAGTTAAAGTTGCTGCAAACAACTTACCAGCCGCTAAAATTGTAAATCTAACATTAGATGTTGAAAATAGGCTACTAAGAGTTATTGAACAGAAAGAAGAGTTTGTGCAATAACTTTTAGGAGGTTCTTATTATTTTTTGTTAATATATCCTTTATTTATAAATAAAATGTTTTTTATGTTTTTCCTTTAAGAAATTGACGAATTTGTTCTAAACTTTTTTCATATTATTTTTTTACATTAGTTTTACAAGGTATAATAATGTAAAAATATCAAAATAAAAAGTTGCAAATAAACTACTATTAGTCTGTTTTGTTAACTTAGTAAAACTTTTTCCAACTAAAAACAATAGTTTTCTTTATCATTATATATCTAAGTTAGTCATATTTAGTAGAATCTAAACAACATCATAATAGGACTTTTAACATTAAAAACGCAGAAGATTATCCCGCATTAGGGTGCCATTGCTTTCTACGGTAGGCTGGTTGCCAGCCAAGGCTATGGAACCCAATCTGTCTTGTTATTTGACTCATAGCTAGAGGGAAAAGAGATGTATTATTATTACGTCTATGGGGAAGACATATTCCCAAACGGTAAAAGCTTCATGGTCTTGTAATCTGCCTGGATAGTTTTTGCTTTCAGCGGTAGACTGGTTGACAGCCAAGGCTATAGAACCCAATCTGTCCTGTTATTTGACTCATAGCTAGTAAAAAAAAAAAAAAGATGTTATATTCTTACGTAGTAATTATTGGGAGGTTAGTTTATCACTTCATAACAATAGAAAACCGATCCCCCACTTTATGCCTTAATCATGATTCCAACTATTATATTCATTTAGTCGGTTAAGTGCCATACGTGATACACGCTTTGAGCGATCATGTCTCGAAAGAGACATGACTGACTTGGCAGAAGATTATCCTGCATTTGATTAGCATTGTTTCTGCGGTAGACTGGTTGCCAGCCAAGGCTATAGAACCCAATTTGTCCTGTTATTTGACTCATAGCTGGAGGGAAGAGAGATGTATTATATTATTACATCTCTGGGGGAGATATATTCCCAAAGGATAATAGCTTCATGGTCTTGTAAGCTGACCGGATAGTTTTTGCAACTTAGAAGCTGTCAGCATAATAAACATTAAGAAATGCGATGTTCGTGTTTTCTGATGCGATCCTGCATTATGATTCGAATGATGAGCAAAGAAAGCGAATGTGGAAGTTTTCCAAATTCTAGATGGGCCTGCGGTAAAATTTTGGAACCTCAAGGGAAATAAAATCGGACTTGTCGTTGCGTAATAAAACCTCACATCACCCAAAAATCTATTTGCAAATTTTTTGCAAATATTTTTAAGAAACAAATTTCTCAGCTGTTTCCCTTTTCTGCCGGGCGGCTATTACAGATTGCTAACGGGTATTATTTTTCCATAAAAAATATATTTGTGATAGTGAGGTGGACGCATGGAAGATGTTCTCGAACAGGAGAGATTAATTAAATAAAAAAATACTGAATATTTCATCATAACATATTTACTACACATATACAGAGAGGTGATTTTCTAAGCACCGCTTAGATGTGGCATAAGGCCGAAAGTATGGGGCACCCAGTGAGGATCGAACTCACTACTCAGTTGTAACTAGTTCTAGCAAGACAAACTAGCAAATCATTACACCACGCCGAGTTGCTCTCTCTCTTTCTCTCTCTCTCTTTCTATATATATATATATAAACATATATATATATATATATATATAACCGTGTTTTTGTTAAGGAAGGACAGTGATTAATAGCGCGCAAAGAAAAAGGGACCTGCGTGACAAAAGGATTTGTCGTAATAATTTGAGACATGGTTTTGAAAAGCTGGATGCTCCTTCTGACATTCAACTCATTCCAAATACACGAAGTTTTTTTTCTCGAGACACCATCTTACTGATGTGCAGGGGGAGGCTACGTAAGGAATTGGGAAAGAGAAAACCGGAAACCACATCCTAAACCGGGAACAAGGGATGGACCTCTTCACCTGTCCAATAGACGTGTGTCGCCCGTTTCACACTCCACCCACGTCGATTGGACAGGTGAAGAGGCTCATCCCTTGTTCCCTGTTTAGGATGTGGTTTCCGGTTTTCTCTTTCCCAATTCCTTACGTAGCTCCCTGCACATCAGTGGCGTTACTGCATTGCTCGGGATGGCATGATTAAAAATAAAAATAAAAAAATAAGAAGGTTGCCATGCAAAACTTGCGTTTTTCATACGTGAGGTTAATATTCAGCGCTGGATGCTGACCTCACTGTCCCCCTTTTATATTTACATGCAATTCTGATATCGATCATATCTTGAAACTATATTCTTATCATATATATATATATATACTAGCAGTATAGCCCGGCGTTGCTCGGGTGTAACGAAAGCTTTAAAACTAATCCATGTCCTGCAGCTCAGACTCAGTCTAAAGAATATTTGAAATAATAAAATCATTGCGACAATTTACCAATCGCACTTAGTATATATATATATATATATATATATATATATATACTAGCAGTATAGCCTGGCGTTGATCAGGTGTAATGAAAGCTTTAAAACTAATCCATGGTCCTGGAGGTCAGATTCTTTGGACGTTGGCACGAAAGACTAAAAAGCAATAGTTGTTTCCAGTTAAAGCGAAACCGTAGACTGAAAGAAAAATGAATGGATGTAAGTCAAATTTTGATTTCCTCGTATCGATATTAAATAAGTTTTTTCGTCGTAAATTGAATTTTGAAGGCTAAATAAGTCCTCTGAGTAAATGGTATCATGGCTGAGACTAAGGACTACAATTTACCTACTTAGAGCCAAACCCGAAACAAAAACTAAAATAAAAGTGCTGAAAAAATGCAGACATACAGGCAGATAAACAGACAGACACACACAAACATCTTGCCTTTTATATATATATATTATCGATTTTCTGCACTATTGTGAGAACTACAATCTTGAAACTTCTGAATATCGTTTCTTATGTCTTTTATCTATGAGTGTATCAAATTTGATTAAAATTGGACCACACCTTCTATAACCCGATTTTTTCGATTATCGATTTTCTATATTTATCGGGTGTACCTCAACAGAAAACCTAGCTAAGAACACTCGCAGACGCTTATAGTACAACTGTGTAAATTTTCAAGAAAATCGGTTCAGCCGTTTCGGAGTCTATAGGTAACGGACACTCACACAGACACACACACCCACACACAAATTAGATAGATATAGATATATATACAGTACTGTGCAGAAGTATTAGGACAAGAATTATTCTATCTTTTATGAAGCATCAAAATAAATTTTAAAATCACCCCTGTCCTAAGACTTTTGAACTCTACCGGGAGTGTGCAAAATTATAAGGACTGGGGTGATATTTCTAAAATTACTTTAATTAAATTGTTTATTTTCTGTCAATATGCCTCATAAAAGACAAAACAGTTCTTGTCCTAATACTTTTGCACGTTACTGTATATATATATATATATATATATATATATATAGGGTGGTTCGGAAGTAGTCCGACAGTAACTGATAACGTTTATTTTGAGATTGCATATACAATTATATTTACTAATACAGTTACCTTCACAATTAAATATATATTCAGGGTGGTCCAAAATTTGGATGGACAGTAAATGATAACATTTATTTTGAGATTACATACACAATTATATTTACTAATACAGTTATCGCATTGACAATTGAATATATATCCAAGGTGGCCCAATATTAGGGGGACAGTAAGTGATAACATTCATTTTGAAATCATATATGCAATTATATTTACTAATGTAATTAGATATATCTAGTTATAAAATTTAGAATAATATACCCCAAATACCATTATTATAATAAACACCATTGTAATAATATAACCGATACTCAAAACTATTCTACCTACTACCCACGTACTTTTGGATAAGTATATATATATATATATATATATATATGGCCCTGTCGATCCGTAGGGTGAAACCGCGGTAGGTTTTGGCTCGCTTGAGATTTTTTGTATATATATATATATATATATATATAACGTCCGTATATTTTGGCAGCATCTTTTCTTTTAAACAAGTTGTGTTAAACGATAGAGACAACTTAGTCTTATATATATATATATTTTTGATTTTTTCATATTTTCTGATTAGGCTTTTCATTTTAGAATTATATTTGTATGAAAATTGTCTAAATGTTGTCCTAGGACTTACGAAAAACGTCGTTCATCATTATGGATTATATTACAAAATTTTTCATAACGTTTCTTTATTTCCTTTTAAAATGTTGTAACGCTTTTCCTGCTACAAGGCAATATTTGATTTTTAAGCTGTAACATAGTCCCTGATGATGAATGGTGGCGTTCGGTGATGGTGGATGTTTTTATGTTAACGTTCTTGAAACCTCTCTGAAGATGGCTCATGTGAGCCGAAAGCTTAGAACCAACTTAATAAAAAATTATCCAAATGTTGGAGAATTTTTGTTTTTTATTTTCAACTGAAATTAAAGCCAAAATACAACGTTTAGAACGGCTCATGATTAAACATAATAGGCATTCATTGTCTCTTATATTTGACAGTAAAAGCTTAAAATAATATATATATATATATATATATATATATATATATATATTTTAATTCAGATACTTCAATCCAAGGGAAAAAAGCAGGAAGGTAAATTCCAAAAAACCCGATCCTAATTAATATTAAAAATTTATTTTAATATTAAAAAATGATACAGGAAGAGAGCTCCATGTAATAAAATATTACAGAGCAAATATATATTAAAAAAGGATTAATTCAAAGATGTTGAATGGCCATTTCGATATGAAGATCCCCACGGGGGACGACACATCACCTCAGCAACAGAAAAAACCTTTCAGAAACTGGAGAAAAATTAGTCTACTTTTCCTTTTTAAATAGATTGCAAAGAAATTAAAAAATAAATAATAAAATAAAATAAAAATAAAAATAAAGGGAAAGAAAAAGAAAAAGAAAACGAAAAAGAAAAAGAAAAAGATAGAATAAAATCAAATAAATAAGAAAAGAAAAAAAATTGACATCGTCTGGGGTCACAAAAAAAGGGAGAATGTAACTAAAAATTAACAGACAGCTGTGTTAAATCGACGTAAGTTTAAGCAACACGGAAAAAAGGTGGTAAGAGAGATAAAAGAAGGAAGGGAGGGAAAAAGAAAGAAACTAAAGAAAAATTTTTTTTTAAATATTACAGACGCTGGACAAGTTACATTCTCCCTTTTTTTTGCGAACCCAGACGATGTCAATTTTTTTTTTCTTTTCTGATGTGTCGTCCCCCGTGGGGATCTTCATATCGAAATGGCCATTCAACATCTTTGAATTAATCCTTTTTTAATATATATATATATATATATATATATATATATATATATATATATATTAAATAAGTTGTGTTAAACGATAGAGACAACATAGTCTTATATATTTTATTTTGATTTTTTTTTTCATATTTTGTGATTAGAAACTTCGAAGTTCAAATTCTCTAATGTATTTTTACGGTATTTAACATCTTTAACAACCAAGTATTCCATATAATTCACGCATCTACGTGAGCAGATATCTTCACGTGTGCATATTGCTTACGTTATTACTGACGTTGAATTTAAAGATTTTTCAGAACGTTTAGTTATTTTCTTTTAAAATGTTGTAAAACTTTTCCTGCTACAAGGCAATATTTGATTTTTAAACTGTAACATAGTCCCTGATGATGAATGGTGGCGTTCGTAAGTACTAGGACAGCCTTTGCACAATTTTTATACAAATATAATTCGGAAATAAAAAGTCTAATGAGAAAATATGCAAAAATTCAAAAGAAAATATACAACACTATGTTGTCTCTAACGTTTAACAAGTTTATAATCTTCTTCATCTTCCCTTTTCGTTTACGCTTTAAGATACTTACTCTCTCTCTCTCTCTCTCTCTCTCTCTCTCACCTAACCCACTTTCTTTACGTTTCAAATCTACGGGTCTGCAATCCAACTGTCAGACTGAATGTATCTTCGGACTTTTGTTGACATCTGCCGCTACGCGTGTCTTCTCATTATATGTTCGTATATATATGCTTATGTATGAATATGTGTGTGTATTCGCCGAATTAATGTATTTTTTAAAATTTTCTTTTTAAGGGAGCGACCGTTATTTTTATTGTTTTTTTAGGCCTTTGGGGATCTCATTTGTGCAAAATTCTTTATAAAATACAGACGGATGCTGATGATGGTTCGCCTGAAATAGGCCCATACTTCGAATTTATCATGGAATAACGTCTCCGCTTCAATTTTCTTATATATATATATATATATATATATATATATATATATATATATATAAGAAATTAAAGCAGAGACGTTATTCCATATATATATATATATACATTTCATTCAATAATATAGACATATTGTGTCTACGACTTTTTTACTCTTTCCAGCTGTCATTGGGATCAACCACTGTAAATAATATCTAGAAATAAGTAAACACAATATGTACATATCATTCAATGAAACAGGTTTAAATGAATATATGCTGCATATTTATATATATATATATATATATATATATATATATATAGTAACTTGCAAAAGTATTAGGACAAGAACTATTTTATCATTTATGAAGCATATTGAAAGAATATAAACAATTTAATTAAAATATTTTTATTTGATTTAATCAAATTCTCTAATAAGAAAAAATAATTGTTACAAAATAAATTTAACATTTAGTATAATAGCCATTCGCTTTGAAATAATAAAATAATTGCGACAATTTACCAAACGCATCTAATATATATATATATATATATATATATATATATATATATATATATATATTTAAAGTAACGGGCAAAAGTATTAGGACAAGAACTATTTTATCATTTATGAGGTAGAAAATAAACAATTTAATTAAAGTCATTTTATTTGATTTACTCAATAAATGCTTTAACAAGAAAAAATACTTGTTAGAAAATAAATTTAATATTCAGTATAATAGACTTTTGCTTTGATCACAGCCTTCATTCTGTCAGGCATTGACATCACAAACTTCTTTAATGTATCTAATGGTATCTCCTACCAAGCAGCTTGTATTTGTTCCCAAAGTGTGTCTTGAGAAGGAACATTAAATTTATCAATTTTTTTTATCCAAAATATCCCGTAGATTTTCAATAGGATGGGGATCAGGGTTTTGTGGGGGCAAATTCAAATTACAAAGCCTTCCTTCCTCTTCCTTTTTTGGTTAAATAATTCTTACAAAAGTTTGGCTTTTCACCCGATATTTGAATTTCAGTGAGTTTTTTAGGAAACTCCCCGCTGTCCTAATACTTTTGCACACTACCGGTAGTGTGCAAAAGTGTTAGGATAGGGGTGATTTTAAACTTTATTTTGATGCCTCATAAAAGATAAAATAGTTCTTGTCCTAATACTATTGCACAGTACGGTATATATATAATCCAATCTTCAGGCCTTGTTTTTCGTCCTTTGCGGTTTCATGTCAACATTCCAGTAGCAGGATAAGTATAACCTGATACATTGGTTTAGCAAATTGAATAGAAAAACTACCAAAATGAAGTAAATAAAAGCAGATATATTAAGATATTCTTCGTCGTACATACAGTGCGATTAAATAACCATGAAAGGTAATTTCCTTTTGCATTTCTACGAGTGTGGAGCTACCATTGTGTGTCGGTCTCCAGAGACCATGGATCTGCGCCCGACTATTTATGCCTCATATGCAGCACAGAATCAGTTATGTACTGCCCCACATAAGAATGACAGCGTCGATTGCAACAAATTCACAGGAAAACGCTATCTTCTGGGGTCGCTTTATTTTTTTTTCCGTCGAGGACGCTTCTCTGCAGCGGCAAGCAACCGTTTCTCCTCAACACACTCGAGCTCTCGGTGGTGTAAATCGCTTCTTGTTGGCGACTACTACTCGACGTTCCCACCTAGTCGATGTCCATGTCAATCACCGTCATCTCTCTTCACGACACGTCCCTTCGGAAGGACCACTGCCTTCATCTTTGTTGCCTCCACTCTGCACAGGGGAACTGCTTCTGAACATTCTCCTGATATTGTAGTGACCGCACATCTTAATCTTTTCTGAAAAGAACTTTATGTAAGGTACACAGTCAAGTACCATACGTGATATACGCTTTGGGCGATCATGTCTCGAAAGAGACATGACTGACTGGGCAGAAGATTATCTCACAGTAGGTTGCCATTACTTTCTGCGGTAGACTGGTTGCCAGCCAAGGCTAAGAACCCAACCTGTCCATTTATTTGACTCACAGCTAGAGGGAGAAGACATGCATTATATTATTACGTAGTAATTAATGGAGGATCAGTTTATTACTTCATAACAATATAAAACTGATCCCCCACTTTGTGCCCAGTAGAAGCCTTAATCATGTTTTCAACTATTATATTCAGTCAGTCAGTTAAGTGCCATACGTGATACACGCTTTAGGCGATCATGTCTCGAAAGAGACATTACTGACTGGACAGAAGATTATCCCGTTATACCGGTGATCACTTCCCATAGGCTAAAAGGGAGCTCCCCCTCTTTTCTCTTCACACACACACACACACACACACACACACACACACACACACACACACACTTTCTTTATTTACGTGGTGACCGCTCTATGACCGGGCCTAATTCAACATTTGGCGCCAGAATTCGCCGTTTATTCTCAAAGTAAATGAATAAGCATTGGTGGCCGCTTTTAAAAAGGAAGCCACAAAAGCTAGGTTTGCCGCCTCTGGAATTTAATGAAAAGCCTTATACTTTCGGAGCAGGTGTTTTCCTTGTTGAAGTTAAACAACTGATTGACGCTAAGCTTTCAGAGTTCTTGCATTTATGTTCACAATTAATTTTTGGCAATGTTCTCGAGAATAAAAATGACAGTCAGTTAAGTGCCATACGTGATACACACTTTGGACGATCATGTATCGAAAGAGACATGACTGACTTGGCAGAAGATTATCCCGCAGTAGGTTGCCATTGCTTTCTTCGGTAGACTGGTTGCCAGCCAAGGCTATAGAACCCAATTTGTCCTGTTATTTGATTCATAGCTAGAGGGGGAAGAGATGTATTATATTATTATTAAATAATAATTCGTAGGCAATCAGTTTATTACTTCTTGACAGTATAAAATTGATCCCCCACTTTATGCACTGCAGAATTCTTAATCATGTTTTCGAACTATTATATTCAGTCAGTCAGTTAAGTGCTGTACGTGATACACGCTTTGGGCGATCATGTCTCGAAAGAGACATTACTGACTGGGCAGAAGATTATCCCTCAGTAGGTTGCCATTGCATTTTGCAGTAAACTGGTTGCCAGCCAAGGCTATAGAACCCAATCTGTCCTGTTATTTAGCCCATAAGTGGAGGGAAGCGACGGATTAATACCTTTCCCATGTTTCTTTTATTAAAGTTTTTTAAAGAGATACATTTTACGTGTTATGTCTGTAGAGTAATTATGGTGTGCAATGGTGACACGATGTGACACAATGTGACACTTTACCGTTACAAGAAGTAGATCACACCAAAAATGTAATAAAAATTAAAATTGAGAAGAAGCTGCCCAGTCCCCTCTTTCAACTCCCGTTATTGTTCGAAAACCGATCCGAGTCCTTGAAGCTGAACTGCTTTCCACCCTTCAAAGTTTGCCACCGTCGGGACGCGGCAAGATTCTCGCAGGTCTATCTCTACAATGAAAAATGCTCGGACCACTTTTCTTGGTTCCGCTACTTCTAACCTTCTAGGATCCGCCATGCCACTCCCTGTGGTGGAGACTTACCTCGCCGAAGCAAGAGAAGGCGGTTTGTCAGCACATGCGTTCGTAGACGTCATGGAACCGCGAGGTGAGCTCATGCAAGGCAGTTTTTGGAATGACACGGCGCATGCGTCATTGGCGAAAGCGAGGCTTTCACATCCGAGAAATTACGGTTTCTTGCTCGAGACCAAAAACGTATAAAAACAGCCAACTTCTGTTTCGGAGTCAGTTTCGTGTTGGCGAATCGTGAAGGCTATACCTGTGTAAGGGGGACCGTGTTTTATTAAACGGTGCACAGGAAACGGAGACTCGAGTAAAGCAGTGTTCCGGGTTCTACGTGGAGCAGCTGTGAGAACGGATCCAAGCGGTCATTAATTCGTCTAACAACTACACTCCGAGGAGAAACAAATACTACACCCACATTCCAGCAAATCATCAACATTCCATTCGTATTCTATTGCTGTAAAGTTCCACTCCAACTGCTTCTTTCAGCAAACAACTCCTCCGTGGATCAGACTCCCAAAAGGATGTTTCCTTGGTCACTAAAATCTTAATCTGTACAATCTTGCCTTATATATATATATATATATATATATATATATATATATATATATATACATGTAAATGAACAAGCGTTTCTATACATACATGCACATACAAAATATTCCACAAACAATCATTTAAAAATAAATATATAGTAATTCACGATTGCCTTACAATGTAGAGGAATATCTTATCCAACCCCGGAATGGACATGGTCCGGTCTATATAAGACTGTGACTAGAGCGAACTAGCAGCAGTCGTCAGTAGACGGCTCTATGACACTGTCAGCTCTCTGCCTTCGGGTAGAGGGCGCTCTCTGCTTCCGAGCAGAGAGCACAAACCCAGTCGTGGTTCCGCCGAAGGGTAGAACCACGACTCGGTAAAAATAGACAGACATATTTTTGGCCTGGCTATATGGCCGGGAATTCCCACATTAAAATGACCATGTGTCACATCCGGGCTTGCGTGGGAAGCCTAGTAAATACAGCAGTCGTCAGTAGACGGCTCTATGACACTGTCAGCTCTCTGCCTTCGGGTAGAGGGCGCTCTCTGCTTCCGAGCAGAGAGCACGAACCCAGTCGTGGTTCCGCCGAAGGGTAGAACCACGACTCGGTAAAAATAGACAGACATATTTTTGGCCCGGCTATATGGCCGGGAATTCCCACATTAAAATGACCATGTGTCACATCCGGGCTTGCGTGGGAAGCCTAGTAAATACAGCAGTCGTCAGTAGACGGCTCTATGACACTGTCAGCACTCTGCCTTCGGGTAGAGGGCGCTCTCTGCTTCCGAGCAGAGAGCACAAACCCAGTCGTGGTTCCGCCGAAGGGTAGAACCACGACTCGGTAAAAATAGACAGACATATTTTTGGCCGGGCCATATAGCCCGGAAAGCCCAGTTATAAACTGACCATGTGTCATATGTTGCCCTTACTGGGAGCGACAGCTAAATAATGCAGTCGTCACTAGACGGCTCTATGACACTGTCGGCACTCTGCCTTCGGGTGAAGGGCGCTCTCTGCTTCCGAGCGGAGAGCAATAACCCAGTCGTGGTTCCGCCGAAGGGTAAAGGCACGACTGGGGAAAAATAGACAGACATTTTTTGGCCGGGCAATATAGCCCGGAAAGCCCAGTTATAAACTGACCATGTGTCATATGTTGCCCTTACTGGGAGCGACAGCTAAATAATGCATACGTCACTAGTCTGACGACGCTATGACACTGTCAGCTCTCTGCCTTCGGGGAGAGAGCGCTAACCCAGTCGTAGTACCGCCGAAGGGTAGAATCACAACTAGGGAAAAATAGACAGATATTTTTGGCCTGGGTATATTTGGCCTGGCTATATGGACACCAGAGGAGAGTACAAAATCTGGACACCAGAAGAGAGTACAAAATCTGGACACCAGAAAAGAGTACAAAATCTGGACACCAGAAGCGAGTACAAAATCTGGACACCAGAAGAAAGCACAAAAACTGGACACCAGAAATGAGCACAAAATCTGGACACTAAAAGAGTGCACAATATCTGGACACCAGAACAGTAAAAGGAGGGTGTGTACGTGCGGAGGAGGGTTGGGGATCGAGTGAAAGATGGGCGGGTACAGTCATCGATGAAACATCGTGGTGTACCCTTAATGTTTGGGCTTGTTTTGCGAGCACGAGTTTAGGTGACTTGGTTAAAGTAAAAAGAAGTATGAAGAAAGAACAGTACCATTCAATCTTACAGAGATATGCAATTCCATCTGGACTGCGTATTGTGGATCAGCAGGATAATGACCCAAAACATACTTCTAAATTGTGCCAAAATTATTTAAAATTAAAAGAAACAGGCTGGGGTGTTCAAAGTTGGGTGTTGGCCACCTCAGTTGCCAGACTCCTCACCATCTGAACTTGCCTGGGACGAGATGGACAGGCGAAGTAAGAGGAAACAGCCTAGTAATGTTTGGGATTTAGTTTGGTGTCTGAAGGATACATGGAGTTGGTTGTCGGAGGATTATTTTTAATCTATTCAAGTTTAATTTAACCGTCATCTTCCCCTCATATCCGTATAAACTGTCCCTTTTGTAACTGATTCTACTGGCATTCACGCCATGAACTTTGCTATTTCTCAATCTCCAAGAATTTAAATGCAATGTCAATTTCTATCTCTTCTCTACTTAACTTCAGTCCTTCCCTGGTCCTTTCCCCATCACCTCGTGTATCTTGTTCTTTTCCTTTCTCACTCTACCCTAGCAACTGTCTTCACACTGGTATTCCCATCCCTCTCTATCCCTGTCCCCGACACCCCCTGTAACTGGTTTGTCTTTCTCTTCGCTTTCCCCTTGTTTAAACTGTAACTTATCTCTTATGTAGCCCCCTCCGCACCAGTGGCGGTACGACACTGCCTTGGGTGAAACGGTTAAAAAAATCGGAAAGTGTGACACAGAGATCTGAAGAAGAATTGGCATGGCGAAGGAAGCATTCAAGAAGTTGAGTAAATTACTAAGACACAGGAAACTTTCACTAGAAACAAAAAAAAGAGTGACAAAAAAGGACAACAAATGATCTGCAATAAAAACGAATGCATGGTCATCAGCAAAAAGGGCAGCCCAAAACGCCAAATACAGGTAGGGGATATTAAAATCAAGTAGGTACAAACATTTAAATACCTGGGAAGTGTTCTAATAGATGACGAAAAGTGCGACACAGAGATCCGAAGGCGAATTGGCAAGGCGAAGGAAGCATTCCAGAAGTTGAGTAAAGTATTAAGAAACAGAACAATTTCGCTAGAAACAAAGAAGAGGGTAATTGATTGCTATGTGATGTCAGTTCTTCAATATGGCAGTGAATGTTGGACAATATCTTCGAAGATGAATGAAAAACTTGAAGCAATTGAAATGTGGTTCTACAGAAGGATGCTGCGGATATCATTTATCGAGCATGTGAGCAATGACGAGGTTTTGGAAAGGATGGAAACGAAAAGGAAATTAATACTTAGCACCAGGAAGAGACAACTAAAGTTCCTGGGACATGCAATGAGGAAGGAGGGCTTGGAGAACCTGAAACTAACAGGCAATATAAAGGGAAAAAGAGACAGGGGAAAGCAGTGGATAACATATTTGAAGGACCTGATCAGGTTGATGATGGAACGAGGGTTGCATGGTGCAACAGGCGAAAGCGTGCTAAGAGCCACCAGGGATAGGGAGACATGAAAAACGATGATCGCCTACGTCCTGAAAGAACAGGGCACATAGAAGAAGAATATATATGCCAACTGTTTATAAGAAATTATAATCTGTATATAAACTGGGGGATCAATTCTATATTATAATCAATATATAAACTGGTCCCTCATTTTGTGGCCATGCTAGTATCTATGCATTTATATTCTAGATTTATGAGCTTGAGGTAGTGGATGACAGTACGGGGGTTGCATGCTGTAACAGGAGAAAGCGTGCTAAGAGCCATCAGGGATAGGGAGATGTGGAAGGCCATGATCGCCTACGAAGAAGATAGGTATTTGCATACTTTCATTTGCAACTGCCTTTTTGGCAATACTCTCTAGCATCGGTTAGCCTAATTCCTTTACAGTGGTGTAATCCTGAATTTATTTATAATGTCCAGAGACTTTTGCCGACATCGGTGGATTAATATAATTTTATCGGGGAAAAATTACTTGCATAATAACATTTTCCAAAGATAGATAAGTGCATAGATTGTGGCTAAATTCATCGAGTATAATGTCTAAATCAGGGGGGCCCTATACATTGGCTGGGGGCACAGCCCGTCTGTAAAATAAATATTCAAAAGCATAATAAAATTGTTTGCTACTGCTTCTTATGCACTTTTCTGTTATGGATATCGACTCATATGAGAAATCGGAGAGCCGAGTTCGAATTCCAGTCGAATTCGTTTCATTCACTTTCGCACAAATAACCTTGGAAAGGGTAATAATCCATGTCCTGGATTTGATGTATATTGACTATAGTGACTATAGTCTCTATACTTCAATTCCAACACTCCGTCTCTCTGTAAACATAGGGACTGTGTGATTAGGCAACACATAACTACCATTTAGTGCCTGTCCCTCCCACGACTTTCTTTCACTCTGTCATATTCAAATTCAGTTTTCATATTTTAAAATATTGAAGAATTAAAAACGTCTCATTTGACTCTGACGAAAAACGGGATTGAAACCGGTATGTCATTTTCGTGTTTCTTATTTTTTATTCCATCCTTTTAAAATGCCTTTAAGTATGAAATTGACTCTATTTCTTGCTGCGATAAAATTTTGTACTCATATATATATATATGTATATATATATATATATAGGTGTCAGTCCATAAATGGTGAGGATAGTCGAATATTACCTTAATATAAAATATTAATAGCTAAATCCATATAGAAAGCTCGATGGGTGTTAACCAGAGCGATATGAAGTTTATAAAGGAAAACTGAACACGTCATATTAGTTATAAACTGTAGTTCATTTCAATGAGCTTAACTAGCTCATATCATCAGACTGTCTTACAATATTTCCTCCATCTGGCATAAAATTTCTGCCGGAATGAACGTTTTCTTAAAAATGAAGAGAGAGATAATAATAATAAAAATAATAATAAGCATAAGATTACAAACAAACAAATAAATGACAATAAATGTAAGGAGAAAGAGAAAAAGGAAAAAAGAAAAGAGAGGAAAGGGAGGGAATAGGGAAGAAAGAGATAGAGTTCAGTTCTACATATATATATATATATATATATATATATATATATATATGGTACTTATATATATATATATATATATATATATATAAGTACTGCGGATGACTATAGCATTTACGCTCTCACACCCTGATTGAGCACTCTGGAAGAGTGGTAGACTTTGTAAACAGTAGCTACTCCGGCATTTACGCACCGCTCATTCGATAATGAATTGGATCACTATAGCTATTGGGCGTGTTTATACGCGCTAAAAAGCCTGCCTTCTTCTTCTGGTCGCCCGTGGCCTAGGGGCAGAATCGCCGACTGACGCCAATTCGGTCGGGTTTCAATCCTGGGTTAGGAAGCGACCGGAGTCTAAGCCGTACTGATGAGCTGTAATACAGCGAAACAGATCTCTCTCTCTCTCTCTCTCTCTCTCTCTCTCTCTCTGTGTGTGTGTGTTGAGTTCTATCGGTGACTGGCGTATGTATACATTGCTTATATACAACAAGTTAAAATTTCTGATCTACAATTCCATGAGTCTATGACTTAGGGGTTAGCGACTCTGACTGAAACCAAATCGGTCGAGTTTCGATCCCGACCAGAAGCAAGTAGATGTGTCTAAATTTTTAAGAACATTTTCCACTTCTGCGATATATGCGTTACTCTTCAAAAATGAATTGAGTTCTTTCGGTGACTGGTGTGTGTATACACTGTTTATATACAAGACGTTAAAATTTCCCTTTTCTAATTACATGCGCCTATGGCTTATGTGGGGCGGGTAGCGACTAAGACTGACACCAAATCGGTCGAGTTTCGATACCGGACAGAAGCAAGCGGATGTGTCTAGCCACACTGATGAGCTGTGATACAGAGAAACAGTCTTGTATGTAGATGACTAACATATATATATATTTAGATAATTATATAGCTATTATATATTCATATTAGTTTTCTATGTTCATCTCTCTTGGGATAGATAGATACATGCATACATATTCTGTCTTATGTTTCTGTTATGTTTTGTATGTGAGTGTGTGTATCTATCTATATATATATATATATATGTCATTTGAGTTCACTTTCAATAATATTATTGTTATGTCGTGAGTAAGAATAAATAACTCAACAACAGGAATAGGTTAATTGTTGTATTCCGTGAAAATAGTATTTACAAAGGTTATTAGTATCCAATACAAGAATAAAGTTTAATCGTCTCAACCGTCGTAAGACGTAGTATGAGCAATGGGTACTTCCGGGTCGTCACCGGAAGTCTACGACTGACATGTCGATCGGCTGCTCGGCACACTCTCTTACGTAGATCTTACGTAGATGCCACCATTACTTTACATAGTAATGGAATAGTCCATTATAGCCGAATAGGCGCGGGCGTCCCAAAAATTATTCATCGACAAATTAATGGGTCGCGATGGGATCCATTTAGGTCCTTCGCTTGCTACAATTTTTGTAGGTTTTCACGAGGCCGTATTGTTTTCAAGTATTAATCGCCCTCCAATGTATCATCGCCATGTTGATGATACTTGTTGCCTTTTTAATAATGAGGGTGAAGCCGATACATTTCTCACCATCCTAAATTCTGTCCATCCGTCCTTAAAATCTACCATAGAAAAATAGTCATATTGTTGTCTTTCCTTTATGGATGTTTTGGTCCATAAAAGTGAGGTTAGCTTTTTGATTTCTGTATTTAGGAAGGCTTAATTGCATTCACTTGCGCGCAAATACCCTTGGGAAAGGTATTAATCCGTCTCTTCCCTCCAGTTATGGATTAAATAACAGGACAGATTGGGTTCTATAGCCTTGGTCGGCAACCAGTCTACCACAGAAAGCAATGGCAACCAACTGCGGGATAATCTTCTGCCCAATTATTCATGACTCTTTTGAGACATGATCACCCAAAGCGTGTATCACGAATAGCAATTAACTGACTGACTGAATTTAATAGTTGGAATCATGATTAAGGCTTCTACTGGTCATAAAATGGGGGATCGGTTTTCTATTGTTATAAAGTAATAAACTGATCCCCCACTAATTGCTACCTAATAATATAATACATCTCTTATACTTCTAGCTATGAGTCAAGTAACAGGACAGATTGGGTTCTATAGCCTTGGTCGGCAAGCAGTCTACCGCAGAAAGTAATTTCAACCTACTGCGGGATAATCTTCTGCCCAGTCAGTCATGTCTCGAAAGAGACATGATCGCCCAAGCGTGTATCACGTATGGCACTGAACTGACTGACTGAATTTAATAGTTGGAATCATGGTTAAGGCTTCTACTGGTCATAAAATGGGGGATCGGTTTTCTATTGTTATAAAGTAATAAACTGATCCCCCACTAATTGCTACCTAATAATATAATACATCTCTTATACTTCTAGCTATGAGTCAAGTAACAGGACAGATTGGGTTCTATAGCCTTGGTCGGCAACCAGTCTACCGCAGAAAGTAATTTCAACCTACTGCGGGATAATCTTCTGCCCAGTCAGTCATGTCTCTTTCGAGACATGATCGCCCAAACTGTGTATCACGTATGGCACATAACTGACTGACTGACTTTTTCAGGGTTGTATATTCTTGTTGGGACACTTTTTGTCCACGTCAACGGAAAATTAATTTAATTAAAAAGTTGTCATTTCGAGCTCTTAAAATTATTTCAAATTCCTTCCTTTGCAGTGAAATGGACTTTATTAAGATGACACTTTCTAAAAATGGATATCCTTTGAACATTTTGGATTCTATTATGCGTGATGCCATTAATAAGTTTCGTGAGGATAAGCCGTATGTTGTTAAAAAGTGTCCGATTTATTTGCATTTTCCCTACATTGGTACTGTAGGGGTCTCGGTGATACTTGGCGAATTGGCCTTGTGCCAAACACGTCCGAAGTCCCCACAATTTAAGTATCAGAAGGTTGAAGGTTGAAATGTGAAAGGATAAAATATTTCGTGTGTACATTAAAGTAAAGATTTATTAACAAAATGACAAAAGTGTAAGAAGGAAAATATAAGTGAAATTTTATCAGAACACTGTAATATATAAGCGAAAAGAAAATGTTCATTGAGAAAATTCATGCAGTTTTGTAGTTAAAATTGTTTGTAGAGAGATGTAGGTATTAAAAATGTCCGCATGAGTTTAGAGTTCATGGTTGTGTAGTAGCAGAATGTAAAGTCTTTGTTCCTTCCTCTTTTTAGGAGGGTGCGACAGGTTGAGAGAAAGAGAAGGTAAAACAAATAAAGAATTAGTACTTAAAGTGTCAATTATTTTTGTTGTTGTTTTGAGTGAAAACGAAGACAAGAACTTTGGAAGAAGAGGTCGAATGAGACTGTGACGTGACCTACGTCCGTGTTGGCGTGGCGTGAAAAAGAAGAAAAGAACTTTGGAAGAAGAGATCGAATGAGACTGTGGCGTGACCTACGTCCGTGTTGGCGTGGCGTGAAAAAGAAGAAAAGAACTTTGGAAGAAGAGGTCGAATGAGACTGTGGCGTGACCTACGTCCGTGTTGGCGTGGCGTGAAAAAGAAGAAAAGAACTTTGGAAGAAGAGGTCGAATGAGACTGTGGCGTGACCTACGTCCGTGTTGGTGTGGCGTGAAAAAGAAGAAAAGAACTTTGGAAGAAGAGGTCGAATGAGACTGTGGCGTGACCTATGTCCGTGTTGGCGTGGCGTGAAAAAGAAGAAAAGAACTTTGGAAAAAGATGTCGAATGAGACTGTGGCGTGACCTACGTCCGTGTTGGTGTGGCTTCAAAAAGAAGAAAAGAACTTTGGAAGAAGAGGTCGAATGAGATTGTGGCATGACCTGCGTTCGTGTTGGCGTGGCGTGAAAAAGAAGAAAAGAACTTTGGAAAAAGATGTCGAATGAGACTGTGGCGTGACCTACGTCCGTGTTGGTGTGGCTTCAAAAAGAAGAAAAGAACTTTGGAAGAAGAGGTCGAATGAGACTGTGGCGTGACCTATGTCCGTGTTGGCGTGGCGTGAAAAAGAAGAAAAGAACTTTGGAAAAAGATGTCGAATGAGACTGTGGCGTGACCTATGTCCGTGTTGGCGTGGCGTGAAAAAGAAGAAAAGAACTTTGGAAGAAGAGGTCGAATGAGACTGTTGCGTGACCTACGTCCGTGTTGGCGTGGAGTGAAAAAGAAGAAAAGAACTTTGGAATAAGAGGTCTAATGTGAATGTCGCGTGACCTACGTCCGTGTTGGCGTGGCGTGAAAAAGAAGAAAAGAACTTTGGAAGAAGAGGTCGAATGAGACTGTTGCGTGACCTACGTCCGTGTTGGCGTGGAGTGAAAAAGAAGAAAAGAACATTGGCAGTGAGGGCGAGTTAGCTTAAAGTTTCTTTTTTACATGGTGAGTTGCTGTCAGCTACTGCTTCCATCTGACGGACTGCCTTTGACAGGTTAGCTTCGTGGTTTGAATATTCAAGCTTGTCATGAT
Source organism: Ascarosepion bandense (assembly GCA_037127315.1). Taxonomy (NCBI): domain Eukaryota; kingdom Metazoa; phylum Mollusca; class Cephalopoda; order Sepiida; family Sepiidae; genus Ascarosepion; species Ascarosepion bandense. The sequence goes on from JBBBDQ010001891.1 coordinate 1,420,553, forward strand.
GCCGGCTCTAGCGTAGCTCTTTACAGCTAAGTGTGAAAATATGTCTTATATGAATTTGCTGTTTTTAATCCAATCAGGATTCAGAATTTGATTTTCGCACTGACTTGTGAATTTTTCTTAGTTGGGTTTTTCCAAAATCGTTTGAATCTCCTTTTGCGGGTAAGCAATTTTACTTTGGGTTTTTCCCAAATGTTGTAGTCGTTTGAATCTGATTTTGCGGGTGGGCAATTTATTTTGTATGTTTTTAGCTGGTTGATATATAATATATGAAAATGAATATTTAGCAACGCAAATTTCGTTTTCCACTAACAAATGCTATTATTCTGCTAATGTTCGAGTTATATTTTTTGCTCGACCAATTCTTTCTTCCATTCGCAAGGAGGTTTTACCTCCCTATCTCATTAATTCGGTTGTTTATAAATTTTTATGTAGTTCCAAATGTGACTACATAGTTACAATATCTCAGCGTTTGAATTTTAAAATTAAACAGCATTTACCCACCAGAAGTTTGAATCCATCTGTAAATAGTGGTAGACTAGTAAATATATCCGGGTTTTCTATAGAACAACTTGCTATAACTCACAGGGAATGTTTGGCTGGATCCAGTGCTGACTTTCAGTCTTATCTACGTCGCACTCCTTGTACCATTTAAAAGCTATAGAGTCCAAATCTCGCAAGCCTTCTCTCTGCAAACAGAGATATTGCCTTGTTATGTTTGAATGTGATTGGACTCTAGGTCTTTTCATCATAAAGTTTTTTCTTCCCCACTCTCATTAGAATTTTCTTTGACTTTTAATAATAAATTTCCCCAAAACTTAAAACCTGACGAGATCTGGTACGAAACCGGTTGTGTGCTTTAGTTCTTAGTGTTTAGTATGTCACTTAAGTACTGCTTATTCCTTGCCTTAATATATATATATATATATATATATATATATATATATATATATATATAGTCATCCGCAGACAGATCTGTTTTGCTGTATCACAGCTCATCAGTTAGACTCCAATTGCTTTTTAACCCAAGATTGATACCTGACCAAATTGGCGTCAGTCGGCGATTCTACCTCTGAGCTATGGGCGCTCGGTAGAAAAAATACAGACTTTTTAGCGTGTATATTATTATTATACACGCCCAATAGCCAGAGTGCTCTAATTCATTGCTGAATGAATGATGCTTACTTGCTAGAGTCGCTACTGTTTTTCAAAGTCTACGATTCTTCCAGAGTGCACAGTCAGAGAGTGAGAGCGTAAATACCCCCCCCCCACACACATATATATATATATATATATATATATATGTGTGTGTGTGTGTGTCTGTGTGTGTGAATTAATACTTACTCTAGCATGCAAGTATTAATTCACACACACACATATACATACATATATATATATATATATATATATATATATGTGTGTGTGTGTGTGTGTGTGTGTGTGTGCGTATGTGTGTGTGTGTGTGTGAATTAATGTATATAATTTCATCTGGTTTCGTTGACGTGTCATTATTTACGGCTTTGCTAACAGAAAGTCACAACTTCAAGAAAAACATCACAGGATGAAAAAGAGGACAGCAGCAAAGTACATTTTTCAACTGAAACGAACCGCTCTCTTCTCCCGTTCTTATATTTCCATGGAACCCTTTTTTTATTTCTCAGACAATGAGTCATAGCGATTTGGCTGAAGACAAAAATTATTGGAGGTGATTTTACAAGGGTTTTATTTATTCATTTGTTTATTTATTTATGTCTTAGTCGAACGTGTTGAGGATGAGGAAATATTAGTTACTCGAAAATGTGTTTGAAGGAAAAAAAAGAATTATGCAATTTCGTCGCAATTTATAGACGTTCTCTCAGAAGTTTTTTTTTTTTTCTCTCCCCAGGTAAGGAAATGGTTCATGGTAAAAATAGGAATGAATAAAAATCCGTCCAGGTCAATGGCCGATGAAAAACGAATTATGAGACCGCATTTTTTTTTTTTTTTGACTAATAAAATATTGGTAGCGATTTTCTTTTGTTATGAGTTTCATAGATTTGTCTTTGTTCTTTTCTCTTTCTTTCTTATAACTTTCTTTCATTTTTTTTTTCTTTCTGTTCTTCATTGTATCATTTGTTTATACATATTTTTTTATATTTTGTATTAAGAATTCTGTTTTTGCTTTTCTTTTTTAGTTTATTATTTTTCGATATTATTTCTTTTTTTTAATTTTTTTCAAATAAAATTTTAAGGATAATTATATGATTATTTACTTATTTGTTTCTTTCTTATTTGTTTTGATTACTGTTAGTTTATTTTCGTATGTAATTTTATGATTTCATTTCTTTCATTTTTTTGGGTCCTTGTCTTTCTCTCCATCTTTCCATAACAATCTATGACATTTCTAATTTCATTCGTTTAACTATTTTCCAGATAAATCTTTTGTTTCTTTATTTTTCTTGCATAATTTTACTGACAACATTTGCCGACGACCAACCTTCTGACAACGAAAAGAAAAAAAAAAGGAAGGAACAAAGACTTTACATCCTACTACTAAACAACCATGAACTCTAAACTTCTGCGGACATTTTAAATACCTACATTACTACAATGAACATTTCCTACAACTCTTGATACCCTTAACTTTGCATAAATGTATTTCATTCGTTCTTTTTCGCATTCCAGTTAATTCCAACACGGACGCAGGTCACGCCACCGTCTCATTCGCCCTCTTCTTCCAAAGTTATTTTCTTCTTTTTCACGCCACGCCAACACGGACGTAGGTCACGCCACCGTCTCATTCGCCCTCTTCTTCCAAAGTTCTTTTCTTCGTTTTCACTCAAAACAACAACAATAAAAATTGACACTTTAAGTACTAATTCTTTATTTGTTTTAACTTCTCTTTCTCTCAACCTGTCTCGCCCTTCTAAAACAGAGGAAGGAACAGACTTTACATTCTACTACTACACAACCATGAACTCTAAACTTCTGCGGACATTTTAAATACCTACATTACTACAATGAACATTTCCTACAACTCTTGATACCCTTAACTTTGCATAAATTTATTTCATTCGTTCTTTTTCTCATTTCAGTTAAATCCATTGTATTCATTTACACGCAAATACCTTTGGGAAAGGTATTAATCTGTCTCTTCCTTCCAGTTATGGGTTAATAGCAGGACAGATTGGGTTCTATAGCCTTGGTCGGCAACCGGTCTACCGAAGAAAGCAAAGGCAACCTACTGCGGGATAATCTTCTGCCCAGTCAGTCATGTCTCTTTCGAGACATGATCGCCAAAAGCGTGTATAACGTATGGCACTTAACTGTCTGACTGAATTTAATAGTTGGAAACATGATTAAGGCTTCTACTGGTCATAAAATTGGGGATCGGTTTTCTATTGTTAAGAAGTAATAAACTGATCCCCCACTAATTAGTACCTAATAATATAATACATCTCTTATACTTCTAGCTATGAGTCAAATAACAGGACAGATTGGGTTCTATAGCCTTGGTCAGCAACCAGTCTACCGCAGAAAGTAATGGCAACCTACTGAGGGATAATCTTCTGCCCAGTCAGTCATGTCTCTTTCGAGACATGATCGCCCAAGCGTGTATCACGTATGGCAATTAACTGACTGTATTCCATATTTATTTATTTATAATCATCTTCCTTTTTTTCTACCTATAGTTTTACTAGCGTTCTACATGTCTTTCTTTCTTTCTTTCTTTCTTTCTTTCGTTCTTTCTTTCTTTCTTTTTTCTTTCTTTCTTTCTTTCTTTCTTTTTCTTTCTTTCTTTCTTTTTTTCTTTCTTTCTTTTTTCTTTCTTTCTTTTTTCTTTCTTTCTTTCTTTCTTTCTTTTTTCTTTCTTTCTTTCTTTGTTTGTTTCTTTCTTTTTCTTTCTTTCTTTCGTTTCTTTCTTTCTTTCTTTCTTTCTTTCTTTCTTTCTTTTTTTCTTTCTTTCTTTCTTTCTTTCTTTCTTTCTTTCTTTCTTTCTTTTTCTTTCTTTCTTTCTTTCTTTCTTTCTTTTTCTTTCTTTCTTTCTTTTTTCTGTCCTTCATTCTTTCTTTCTTTCTTTTTTCGTTCTTTCTTTCTTTCTTTCTTTCTTACTTTCTTTCATTTTTTTCTTTCTTTCTTTCTTTTTTCTTTCTTTCTTTTTTCTTTCTTTCTTTCTTTCTTTCTTTTTTGTTTCTTTCTTTTTTTGTTTCTTTCTTTCTTTCTTTTTTCTATCTGCTTATCTGTAGGGATAGGAAATTAAGAATTAAAATCAACCTTTTTCTCCACTTTTACAAAAAAATCACAATGACGTGTGAAAACCTGGGTTTTCGCAAATAGAAAAAGGATTGACCATGTGCTTAAAAAAAAAGTCAAAACCGGATTTTGCAAGTAGATGTCAAATTGATTTTTGACCAATGAGAGCGACTTGCAAGACTTGAAGATTTAGCGATCCAGTGCGAAATTCAAAAGGATTATATATAAATGACCTCGGTGTCAGTCAAATCAGTCAGTAAGATGGAAATAACTAGAAAGATAACACTAAAATGTAACTTCAACTTCAAATCGACCCGGAGATAAGGTCAGGCTGCACCTTGTTCTCTTTCTCTTTCCTTCTCGTGTGCTGATTTCTTTTACTTTTTCTTCTCCATTCAAGACATTCCTACCAAACAAACACATACATATGTACGCATATACTCTTTCAACAATTACTACTACGAACATTTGTACGAACACTTGATACTCTTAACTTTGTCATAAAACACCTACTGCTACCTATTCTTGGTATTCTTTCCTTTTAATAAATTTCTATTTTAATATGGAAAATGTATATTTTTATTTTTACACTATTCCACACAATTCCACATATTCCAGGCTGCCGACAACTAACCTTCTGATAACGAAGAAAAAAAAGAGTGAAGAACAAAGAGTTTACATTCTGCTACTAGAAAACCATGATCTCTAAACTTCTGCGGACATTTTAAACACCTACATTACTACTATGAACATTTCCTGCAACTCTTGATACCTTTAACCTTCTAATTGAACATTGATTTCTACGAATTCTTGTTATTAATTTCTTTTAATACATTTCTATTTTAACACAAAAAATGTATATTTTTATTGTTACATTATTCCACACTTATTCACACATTCCAACCTGCCGGCAACCAACCTTCTGATGATAATTCTGATGATAATTATTCTAGATAAAACTTGTTATGCATGATACAAGGTCGAATAAAAAAAACATTAACCAGCTTCCTACGGCTTCTCCTTAAACGTATGTGCGCATATACTCTTTCAGCAATTACTACTATGAACATTTTCTACAACTCTTGATGCCCTTAACTTTCTAACTGAACATTAATTTCTACGAATTCTTGTTATTCTTTCCTTTTAATAAATTTCCATTTTAACATGAATTTTTTTTTCTTACACTATTCCACACTTATTCACACATTGCAACTAACAAACAACGTTCTGATCATGAAAACATTCTGATGATGATAATTCTGCATAAAACTTGTAAGCTGTAGGGAGCTCTGTTAAGTCTGACACAAGGCTGAATCAAAGAAACACTAACCAGCTCTTTATAGCTACATATCTTGCTGCTTATTTTTTTCTTTTAATTTATTTATTTTTTTTTGTTTATATTTTCTTCCTGCATATTGTTTTTTCTTTCTTCCATCTTATCTTTCCTTCTTTCTTTCGTTTTTCTTCTTCTCTTTCTTCTTCTCTTTCTTTATCTTTTTCTTTCTTCATTTTCTTTCTTTTTTCTGATTCATAGACAACTTCTTCTCTTTCTTCTTCTCTTTCTTCATCTTCTTTTCTTCTCATTCATAGACAGAATCTTTTTCTTTTCTTTCTTCTTCTCCTTTGCTTTTTTTCTTCTTAGTCTTCTTTTTCTTTTTCTTTCTTCTTCTTCTTCTTCTTCTTCTTCTTCTTCTGCTTCTCATTCATAGATAGCTTCTTTTCCTCTTTCTTTTTGTTCTCCCATTTTGTTCTCATTCTTTTTTTGTTCTCTTTCTTTCTTTTTTTTTTTAAATTAAGTATTAATCTTTTGTTTTCTATCTTGTTTCTGTCGTTTTTATTTTCTTTGCTTCCATCTTTCGTTCGTTTTTCAATTTCATGCAGTATGGATATAGATGAATCCAAAGGAGTATCCTGTACATACAGTGGTAGGATAACTCTCTAAGAGAGCTCTAAATATATATGTATATAAATACATATAGAGCAAATATAAGAAAAATTAAGGCAGACACGTTATTTCAAGGTAAATCGGTGGTATAGCCTTTTTCAGGCGAACCACCATCAGCTTCCGTCTTTATTGTACAAAGGATTTTACACGATTCTTTTCTTTTTTTTTTCATTGCATTTCTTACATTTTATCTTTTGTTTCTTTGAACATTTTTCTTTCATTTTCTGGGCATCACATCCTTCCATCGAGCGATGTGGGATTTTACGTTTTTGTTTTTAATATATATTGACGCCTGTCTCCGTCACTATCCACCTTCGTCTTCCCTTTTTATATCACAAGGTAGCCTTATGATGATTTTCTCTGGTCTTTTCTTTTCTTTTTCTTTTCTTGTCTTTATTTCTTTTTTTTTTTTTGTATCTTACTACTTGATCTTCCTTTTCTCTGTCATTATGCATTTCAGTTTAAATTCCATCTTTGATTCATTTTTTTTTTCATTTTGCTTTCTTTAGGCATTTTTCTTTTTGTTTTTTTCTTCTTACTAGAATTATTTTTCTATATTTTTTTCAGTGAATTTGTATTACATACGTACTATTTATTTATATATTTATTTACTAGCAGTATAGACCGGAGCTCAGACACTTTGGACGTTGGCACGAAAGACTAAAAAGCAATAGTTGTCTCCAGTTAAAGCGAAACCGTAGACTGAAAGAAAAATGAATGGATGTAAGTCAAATTTTGATTTCTTCGTATCGATATCAAATAAGTTTTTCGTCGTAAACTGAATTTTGAAGGCTAAATAAGTCCTCTGAGTAAATGGTATCATGGCTGAGACTAAGTACTACAATTATACCTACTTAGAGCCAAACCCGAAGCAAAAACTAAAATAAAAGGGCTGAAAAAATACAGACATACAGGCAGATGAACAGACACACACGCAAACATCTTTCCTTTTATATATATATATTATCGATTTTCTGCACTATTGTAAGAACTGCAAACCTGAAACTTCTGAATATCGTTTCTTATGTCTTTGTCTATGAGTGTATCAAATTAGATTAAAATCGGACCACTACTTCTATAACCCGATTTTTTCGATTATCGATTTTCGATATTTATCTGGAAATACCTCGACACAAAATCTAGCTAAGAACACTCGCAGACGCTTATAGTATAACTGTGTAAATCTTCAAGAAAATCGGTTCAGCAGTTTCGGAGTCTATAGGTAACGGACACACACACACACACACACACACACACACTCGCACAGACAAAGTTCCATTTATAAATAAGTTTAGATATAAGAAAGATTAAGGCAGACACGATATTTCATGGTAAATCGGAAGTGTAAGCCTATATCAGGCGAACCATCATCAGCTACCGTCTTTATTTTACAAAGGATTTTACACGAATTCGTGTAAAATCCTTTGTAAAATAAAGACGGAAGCTGATGATGGTTCGCTAGAAATAGGCCCATACTTCCGATTTACCATGAAATAACATGTCTGCCTTAATCTTTCTTATATTTGTTCTATATGTATTTATATACATATATATATTTAGAGCTCTCTTAGACAGTTATCCTCCCACTGTATGTATAGGATACTCCTTTGGATTCTTCTATACCCACACTGCATGCTGATATATATATATATATATATATATATATATATATATATAAGGATTCGTCTGCAATCCATACACCCGATTTCCCATCTAGAACTGAGGTCCAATTGAATGACGTCCACATCACGCCCAAGCGAGGGCGTGATGTGGACGTCATTCAATTTCTAGCATAATCATTCAATTTCTAGCATAATCTCAAAACTAGCCCCTCACAAAGCGAGTGGTGGGGATGGAATCTCAATCCTACTTTTGAAGAATTGTGCCCATGAACTCTTCTCTATCCTTTCTAAGCTCTACAACCTCTGCCTATCTTCCTTCTGCTTTCCTGTCTGTTGGAAGTCTTCTTCTGTGGTTCCAATATTCATTAACACTGGTGAACCATCGGACCCCGCAAATTACCGCCCCATCAGCCTTCGTCCGATCTTCGGCAAAGTGTTCGAAGCCATTATCAATGCCGAGGTCGTTCAGCATCTCACAGCCCAGGGGCTCCTCTCGGACAAACAGTATAGCTTCCGCTTCACCAGGTCTACTGCTGATATGCTAACGACCATCACCGAGTATATATACCAGGCTCTCGACAAGAATGGTGAAGCCCGAACCGTCGTCTTGGATATCTCTAAAGCATTCGACAGAGCATGGCATGCCGGCATTCTACGGAAACTTCAAAGCTATGGCATAACTGGACTTTTGTTGGACTTAATCCGATCATTCCTCTCTAACCGCACACTGAAGGTGGTATTAAACGGACATGCCTCCCAGAACTACCCTACAAACGCGGGTGTACCCCAAGGCTCTATCCTAGATCCTACGCTCTTTCTAATCTATATCAATGATCTCCCCGATGCCATAAGATCACAAGTAGGCATGTACGCCGATGATACCACAGTTTACTCTCGCCTCGATCAAAAATCTGGTGTTGGTGACAAGGCGACCCTCGCTGCCGAGCTTGAGAAGGACCTCCAATCCGTGGTGGATTGGGGTAAGAAATGGCTCCTTAAATTCAATTCTTCCAAAACGAAGCTGCTGTCAATTAACCACGACAGACAACCGCACCTCCCTCCCATTAGCATAAAACAGGCTTGCCTCCCTGAGAGTAAATCACTATGCCTACTTGGCCTGACACTCTCAGCGGACCTCAAGTGGAATGACTACGTCGAATCCATTACTAAATCCGCAGCTATGAAAGTCGGCTCTCTGTGCAGGGCCCGGAAATTCATTCCGCCTGAATCTATCCTGCAATGATATAAATCCACCATCCGCCCGTGTATTGAGTACTGCTGCCACATCTGTTCGGGTGCCCCTTCTAATCTCCTCGGGGTTATTGACAAAATACAGCGAAGAATCTGTAATGTGATTGATACCGACTTGGCTGACCGCCTGCGGTATCTCTCTCACCGGCGTGAGGTGGCTTCCCTGTGCCTCTTCTATAAATACTTTTATGGCTTCTGCTCTGACGAACTTAAATCACTGGTGCCCCCTAGATGTGAATTTGCACGAGACACTAGATTGGCAACTAGGTCCCACCCTTTTACAGTGAAATCGATGAAATGTAACCGCAATTTCTACTCCAACAGCTTATTTCCTCGCACTTCCCGCCTGTGGAATTCCTTACCGCATGCTTGCTTCCCCGACGGCTACAACCTCCAGGAGTTTAAATGTAGGGTCAATAGACACATCCTAACACACTAACTCACACCCACTCTCTCCAACTATCTCCCTATGTACATCTTAAATCGTCTATTACCCTCCTTCTGACATTTCCTATACCCAATCGCTCTATGTAACCCCCTGCGCTATAGTTGCAGTGGAAGGCCTTGCTTGGGGTGATAAGACTAAAAAAATAATAACCACTCTTTCTCATCACTTTCCCCAATGTAACCCCCTAACCACCCTTTCTCATCACTTTCCCCTATGTAACACCCTAACCACTCTTTCTCATCACTTTCCCCAATGTAACCCCCTAACCACTCTTTCTCATCACTTTCCCCAATGTAACCCCCTAACCACCCTTTCTCATCACTTTCCCCTATGTAACCCCCTAACCATTCTTTCTCATCACTTTCCCCAATGTAACCCCCTAACCACTCTTTCTCATCACTTTCCCCTATGTAACACCCTAAAAACTCTTTCTCATCACTTACCCCTATGTAACCCCCTAACCACTCTTTCTCATCACTTTCCCCAATGTAACCCCCTAACCACCCTTTCTCATCACTTTCCCCTATGTAACCCCCTAACTACTCTTTCTCATCACTTTCCCCAATGTAACCCCCTAACCACCCTTTCTCATCACTTTCCCCTATGTAACCCCCTAACCACTCTTTCTCATCACTTTCCCCAATGTAACCCCCTAACCACCCTTTCTCATCACTTTCCCCTATGTAACCCCCTAACCACTCTTTCTCATCACTTTCCCCAATGTAACCCCCTAACCACCCTTTCTCATCACTTTCCCCAATGTAACCCCCTAACCACTCTTTCTCATCACTTTCCCCAATGTAACCCCCTAACCACTCTTTCTCATCACTTTCCACAATGTAACCCGCTAACCACTCTTTCTCATCACTTTCCCCAATGTAACCCCCTAACCACTCTTTCTCATCACTTTCCCCAATGTAACCCCCTAACCACCCTTTCTCATCACTTTCCCCAATGTAACCCCCTAACCACCCTTTCTCATCACTTTCCCCAATGTAACCCCCTAACCACTCTTTCTCATCACTTTCCCCAATGTAACCCCCTAACCACCCTTTCTCATCACTTTCCCCAATGTAACCCCCTAACCACTCTTTCTCATCACTTTCCCCAATGTAACCCCCTAACCACCCTTTCTCATCACTTTCCCCAATGTAACCCCCTAACCACTCTTTCTCATCACTTACTCCAATGTAACCCCCTAACCACCCTTTCTCATCACTTTCCCCAATGTAACCCCCTAACCACCCTTTCTCATCACTTTCCCCAATGTAACCCCCTAACCACCCTTTCTCATCACTTTCTCCTATGTAACCCCCTAACCACTCTTTCTCATCACTTTCCCCAATGTAACCCCCTAACCACCCTTTCTCATCACTTTCCCCAATGTAACCCCCTAACCACTCTTTCTCATCACTTTCCCCAATGTAACCCCCTAACCACCCTTTCTCATCACTTTCCCCAATGTAACCCCCTAACCATTCTTTCTCATCACTTTCCCCAATGTAACCCCCTAACCACCCTTTCTCATCACTTTCCCCAATGTAACCCCCTAACCACTCTTTCTCATCACTTTCCCCAATGTAACCCCCTAACCACTCTTTCTCATCACTTTCCCCAATGTAACCCCCTAACCACCCTTTCTCATCACTTTCCCCAATGTAACCCCCTAACCACCCTTTCTCATCACTTTCCCCAATGTAACCCCCTAACCACTCTTTCTCATCACTTTCCCCAATGTAACCCCCTAACCACCCTTTCTCATCACTTTCCCCAATGTAACCCCCTAACCACTCTTTCTCATCACTTTCCCCAATGTAACCCCCTAACCACCCTTTCTCATCAATTACCCCTATGTAACCCCCTAACCACTCTTTCTCATCACTTTCCCCAATGTAACCCCCTAACCACCCTTTCTCATCACTTTCCCCTATGTAACCCCCTAACTACTCTTTCTCATCACTTTCCCCAATGTAACCCCCTAACCACCCTTTCTCATCACTTTCCCCTATGTAACCCCCTAACCACTCTTTCTCATCACTTTCCCCAATGTAACCCCCTAACCACCCTTTCTCATCACTTTCCCCTATGTAACCCCCTAACCATTCTTTCTCATCACTGTCCCCTATGTAACCCCCTAACCACTCTTTCTCATCACTTTCCCCTATGTAACCCCCTAACCACCCTTTCTCATCACTTTCCCAAATGTAACCCCCTAACCACCCTTTCTCATCACTTTCCCCTATGTAATCCCCTAACCACTCTTTCTCATCACTTTCCCCAATGTAACCCCCTAACCACCCTTTGTCATCACTTTCCCCTATGTAACCCCCTAACCACTCTTTCTCATCAGTTTCCCCTATGTAACCCCCTAACCACCCTTTCTCATCACTTTCCCCTATGTAACCCCCTAACCACTCTTTCTCATCACTTTCCCCAATGTAACCCCCTAACCACCCTTTCTCATCACTTTCCCCTATGTAACCCCCTAACCACTCTTCTCATCACTTTCCCCAATGTAACACCCTAACCACCCTTTCTCATCACTTTCCCCTATGTAACACCCTAACCACTCTTTCTCATCACTTTCCCCAATGTAACCCCCTAACCACTCTTTCTCATCACTTTCCCCAATGTAACCCCCTAACCACCCTTTCTCATCACTTTCCCCTATGTAACCCCCTAACCACTCTTTCTCATCACTTTCCCCAATGTAACCCCCTAACCACTCTTTCTCATCACTTTCCCCAATGTAACCCCCTAACCACTCTTTCTCATCACTTTCCCCAATGTAACCCCCTAACCACCCTTTCTCATCACTTTCCCCTATGTAACCCCCTAACCACTCTTTCTCATCACTTTCCCCAATGTAACCCCCTAACCACTCTTTCTCATCACTTTCCCCAATGTAACCCCCTAACCACCCTTTCTCATCACTTTCCCCAATGTAACCCCCTAACCACCCTTTCTCATCACTTTCCCCAATGTAACCCCCTAACCACTCTTTCTCATCACTTTCCCCAATGTAACCCCCTAACCACCCTTTCTCATCACTTTCCCCAATGTAACCCCCTAACCACTCTTTCTCATCACTTTCCCCAATGTAACCCCCTAACCACCCTTTCTCATCAATTACCCCTATGTAACCCCCTAACCACTCTTTCTCATCACTTTCCCCAATGTAACCCCCTAACCACCCTTTCTCATCACTTTCCCCTATGTAACCCCCTAACTACTCTTTCTCATCACTTTCCCCAATGTAACCCCCTAACCACCCTTTCTCATCACTTTCCCCTATGTAACCCCCTAACCACTCTTTCTCATCACTTTCCCCAATGTAACCCCCTAACCACCCTTTCTCATCACTTTCCCCTATGTAACCCCCTAACCATTCTTTCTCATCACTGTCCCCTATGTAACCCCCTAACCACTCTTTCTCATCACTTTCCCCTATGTAACCCCCTAACCACCCTTTCTCATCACTTTCCCAAATGTAACCCCCTAACCACCCTTTCTCATCACTTTCCCCTATGTAATCCCCTAACCACTCTTTCTCATCACTTTCCCCAATGTAACCCCCTAACCACCCTTTGTCATCACTTTCCCCTATGTAACCCCCTAACCACTCTTTCTCATCAGTTTCCCCTATGTAACCCCCTAACCACCCTTTCTCATCACTTTCCCCTATGTAACCCCCTAACCACTCTTTCTCATCACTTTCCCTAATGTAACCCCCTAACCACCCTTTCTCATCACTTTCCCCTATGTAACCCCCTAACCACTCTTCTCATCACTTTCCCCAATGTAACACCCTAACCACCCTTTCTCATCACTTTCCCCTATGTAACACCCTAACCACTCTTTCTCATCACTTTCCCCAATGTAACCCCCTAACCACTCTTTCTCATCACTTTCCCCAATGTAACCCCCTAACCACCCTTTCTCATCACTTTCCCCTATGTAACCCCCTAACCACTCTTTCTCATCACTTTCCCCAATGTAACCCCCTAACCACTCTTTCTCATCACTTTCCCCAATGTAACCCCCTAACCACTCTTTCTCATCACTTTCCCCAATGTAACCCCCTAACCACCCTTTCTCATCACTTTCCCCTATGTAACCCCCTAACTACTCTTTCTCATCACTTTCCCCAATGTAACCCCCTAACCACCCTTTCTCATCACTTTCCCCTATGTAACCCCCTAACCACTCTTTCTCATCACTTTCCCCAATGTAACCCCCTAACCACCCTTTCTCATCACTTTCCCCTATGTAACCCCCTAACCACTCTTTCTCATCACTTTCCCCAATGTAACCCCCTAACCACCCTTTCTCATCACTTTCCCCAATGTAACCCCCTAACCACTCTTTCTCATCACTTTCCCCAATGTAACCCCCTAACCACTCTTTCTCATCACTTTCCACAATGTAACCCGCTAACCACTCTTTCTCATCACTTTCCCCAATGTAACCCCCTAACCACTCTTTCTCATCACTTTCCCCAATGTAACCCCCTAACCACCCTTTCTCATCACTTTCCCCAATGTAACCCCCTAACCACCCTTTCTCATCACTTTCCCCAATTTAACCCCCTAACCACTCTTTCTCATCACTTTCCCCAATGTAACCCCCTAACCACCCTTTCTCATCACTTTCCCCCATGTAACCCCCTAACCACCCTTTCTCATCACTTTCCCCAATGTAACCCCCTAACCACCCTTTCTCATCACTTTCCCCAATGTAACCCCCTAACTACTCTTTCTCATCACTTTCCCCAATGTAACCCCCTAACCACCCTTTCTCATCACTTTCCCCCATGTAAGCCCCTAACCACTCTTTCTCATCACTTACCCCAATGTAACCCCCTAACCACTCTTTCTCATCACTTTCCCCAATGTAACCCCCTAACCACCCTTTCTCATCACTTTCCTCCATGTAACCCCCTAACCACCATTTCTCATCACCTTCCCCAAAGTAACCCCCTAACCACCCTTTCTCATCACTTTCCCCCATGTAACCCCCTAACCACCCTTTCTCATCACTTTCCCCAATGTAACCCCCTAACCACTCTTTCTCATCACTTTCCCCTATGTAACACCCTAAAAACTCTTTCTCATCACTTACCCCTATGTAACCCCCTAACCACTCTTTCTCATCACTTTCCCCAATGTAACCCCCTAACCACCCTTTCTCATCACTTTCCCCAATGTAACCCCCTAACCACTCTTTCTCATCACTTTCCCCAATGTAACCCCCTAACCACCCTTTCTCATCACTTTCCCCTATGTAACCCCCTAACCACTCTTTCTCATCACTTTCCCCAATGTAACCCCCTAACCACCCTTTCTCATCACTTTCCCCTATGTAACCCCCTAACCACTCTTTCTCATCACTTTCCCCTATGTAACCCCCTAACTACTCTTTCTCATCACTTTCCCCAATGTAACCCCCTAACCACCCTTTCTCATCACTTTCCCCTATGTAACCCCCTAACCACTCTTTCTCATCACTTTCCCCAATGTAACCCCCTAACCACCCTTTCTCATCACTTTCCCCTATGTAACCCCCTAACCACTCTTTCTCATCACTTTCCCCAATGTAACCCCCTAACCACCCTTTCTCATCACTTTCCCCTATGTAACCCCCTAACCACTCTTTCTCATCACTTTCCCCTATGTAACCCCCTAACCACCCTTTCTCATCACTTTCCCCTATGTAACCCCCTAACCACCCTTTCTCATCACTTTCCCCTATGTAACCCTCTGCGCAACAGTGGCACTAAAATGCCTTGCTTGGGGTGATACGATTAAAAAAATATATATAAAAGATAACAACTATACTCGTGTCGAAAGACCTTCCACGAATCTACGAAGAAGGGGAAAAATGGTTTTAAAAAAGAAAGAGTAAAGTACCTGAACATCAGTTAAAAGAGTTCGGACCGAGTCAGCACGTAGGCCAAAGGAAAAACTCCGACACTAGTAATCAACTAACAAAAAAGCGCTCTGTACTTAGAGTCGAATAAGTAAGGTATACCTAGATCCAGACAGACCTACATAGCATGCAAGCATGCACATCCGTCACTAAACACTTACAGCACCTGGTATTCCCAAGCGGTCACCCATCTAAGTACTGACCAGGTTCAACTTTGCTTAACTTCGTTGATCGAGCGAGAACCGGTGTATTCAACGTGATATGTCCGTAAGCACGCACATCCATCACTAAACACTTACAGCACCTGGTATTCCCAAGCGGTCACCCATCTAAGTACTGACCAGGCTCAACGTTGCTTAATTTCGGTGATCGAGCGAGAACCAGGTGTGATATGACCGTAAGCAACATTTATTTATAAAAGAGATAATAACCATACTCGTTTCGAAAAATCTTCCATGGATCTACCAAGAAGGGAAAAATGGTTTTAAAAAAAGAAAGAGCGAAGTACATGAACATCAGACAAAAGAACTCAGACCGAGTCAGCGCGTAGCCCAAAGAAAAAACCCCGACACGAGTAATCAACCCACAAAAAGTGCACAATACTTAGAGCGGAATACGTAAAGTATACCTTGAGCCAGACAGACCTACCTAGGTTTCACCTAAACTGATCGTCAGTGAGAGCTGGCCAGCTTTCCCTGACGATCCGTTTCGGCGAAACCTATGTAGGTCTGTCTGACTCTAGGTATACATTACGTATATATGTATAGTGTATCGAGGCAGCGGATAGTTTTCTAAAAATATACTGTTAAATATAAAAGACAATGAATGTCTATTATGTTTAATCATAAGCCGTACTAAACATCGTATTTTGGCTTTAATTTCAGGTGCAAATAAAGCCAAAATACGATATTTAGAACGGCTCATGATTAAAGATAATAGATATTCATTGTCTTTTATATATATATACATGAAAAATGCTGTAATTTTCTATTACCAAGAAAACCAGGAGAAATTTGCTTTGAAGAAATAGTAGTCTGACTATAACTTTTAGTGAGAAAAGCTTTGTTATTCAATACTCGTTGTAAGTGCATATATATATATATATATATATATATATATATATATATATATATATACACTTCCAACGAGTATTGAATAACAAACCTTTATATATATATATATATATATATATATATATATATATATATGCACTTCCAACGAGTATTGAATAACAAACCTTTTCTCACTAAAAGTTATAGTCAGACTACTATTTCTTCAAAGCAAATTTCTCCTGGTTTTCTTGGTAATAGAAAATTACAGCATTTTTCATGTTCTACTGGTGCTAACTTTCATTTTCCCTGTCACTGTATTCTCTGCAAATTTGCTCATATTTTCTAAGTTGGGCAGAAAATGTAATTCATTCCATCATGTGAATTCTGCTATGGAATTTGTCACTGCCTCTAGGGTAAAAGGAATTAGATAATTTTCTGTGTGTGTGTGTGTGTTTTTTTTTGTTTTTTTTTTCTGATTTATTTCAATTAATTTTTGTTTCTGAAGTTTCAACAATTGCTGTTGCTGTATTTTTACCACTTAGGAGAATAATTCTTCCATATTTAAGATTCTTTTTATTTTTTCATGCACAACAAAGAAAATTAAACAAATGTGGTTCTTCTAATTTCTTGTCGTCACTGTTATAACTTTCTATTAATGGTTATAATATTATGCCTTGACTGACCCCAACCTTATTCTGTGTTCTATGAACTCTGTTAAAGTTCTTTATTTAAGGCATCTTGTCTAGTTTCTTTGTCTTACTGGGTGTATCTTATCTACTCCACAACATATTGCAGATGAGATAGTTGTAACTTTGCTATTGACACAAATAGTATCAGAATTTGAGGTAGGCTTCTTTTTTTTTAAATTGCAGCAGCAGCATCTTTCATTTCTATTGATGATTTTAAATTGAGTAGTTATCCAAGTGACCATTTATAGATTTATCACACCAAACAGCAGATACATGGTTTAATAATGTATGGGTGATAATGGTCAGAATTTCAAACATGAGAAAGACCAAAATATTTTGAGCATAATGTTGTAATGACTAATATGGATAAATCCTTGGAATAATTAAAATCTTTATCTCAGAACTTCAGACAATTGCAATTACAGGCAACCTCTTCTGCCTCCCATAAGCATGGACCAAGTGATTCTCCCTGAGAGTAATACACTACGCCTCCTCGGACTTACCCTGGCCTCAGACCTCAAATGGAACCACTATATTGAATCCATAGCAAAATCTACTGCTAAGAAGATTGGGTCACTATGTCGATCCAGGATGTTTTTTCCACCTGAATCTATCCTGCATATATACAAGTCAACCATCCGTCCGTGCATGGAGTACTGCTGCCATTTATGGTCAGGTGCCCCTGCCGTTCTCCTCGGTGTTCTTGACAAGCTCCAAAGGAGAGTCTGTAATGTGATAGGTACTGATCTGGCGACTCGACTGCAGCCACTTTCCCATCGTCGAAATATGGCCTCCCTTTGTCTCTTCTATAAATACTTTAATGGCTTCTGCTCGGACGAGCTTAAGTCACTGATGCCTCCTCAACAGGTGTTTACTCGTGCAACCAGACTGGCAACTGGGCCCCACCCATTCACAGTCAGGTTAGCCAAATGCAGACGACAATTCTACTCCTGCAACTTCTCCTCTCGCACTTCCCGCCTGTGGAACTCGCTCCCGTATTCTTGCTTTCCTGACGGCTACAACCTCCAGAAATTTAAATGCAAAGTCAATACTCATCTACTAACCACTGGACTCTAGCTCTCTCCCCTCCCCTGTTTAACTTTCCTTTTCTCTCCCCCTATGTATCTGTCATCGCACCTGCTTTCTCAGCTTTCTATTGTTCCTTTCTAACTAGTTTGTACTCCTCACTCTTTTCTAATTCATCTTTTTACATTTATGTAACCCCCTGCACATCAGTGGCGTTTCCGCCTTGCTCGGGGTGAAATGATTAAAAAAAAAATTGTCCTAAAAGATGTGAAAAACTTTAAAATTCAAATTTATTGAAAAATTTGAAAGAAAAAAAAAGTTAATATTAACTTTGAATTAATAAATATAATTGACAAAGAAATATTTAACTGTTTTTAATACTCATGTTATTATTTGTTTTAATTTTGGTTACTTTTCATTGCTGTACTTATAGCTACATTCTACAACCATTAGTTGCATACTCAAGTCCCGTAGACTCTTTGAGAAGTATAGAGCCACAGTAGCTCTCTCTTTTTTCGTTTTTTTAAATCTGTATTACTATAAGCAGCAGTAAAGCCACTAAGACACAAGTGGTTAAAGAGTAAGTAAAGTGTAGAAGAATTAGGAACAGAATTAACAGCGAACAGAAAGAAAAGAGGGTAATCAGGTGGGTAGTAGCTAGACATTGAATTTAAATTTTTGCAGATGAAAGTTATCTGGAAAACACAGAGCTGAAAGGGAGTTCCATAAGCAAGAAGTGCAATAAAAGAAATTGTTAGCATAGAACTAACAGCTACACCTAGCTAGCTCAACTGTAAATTGAGATCTCGACACCAGTCTAGTACTACACTTGAATTCATAAAATTCGTAATGTCTTTGTACCAGAGCAAAGAGCTGGCCAAACAATTACCATGCAAGTATTTATAGAAAAAGGCACAGAGGGGCAATCATATGGTGGTGAGTAAATGAGGGAATCTCAGCTGGCAGATCAGGACCAATAATATTGCTGATTCTTGTTTGGAACTCAAGGTAAATATCACTGGACCATATGTGGCAGCAATATTCTAAGCATAAACAAATGGTAAATTTAGAGATCAGTCAGTTAAGTGCCACTCGTGATACACGCTTGGGCGATCATGTCTCGAAAGCGACATGACTGACTGGGCAGAAGACTATCCCGCAGTAGGTTGCCATTACTTTCTGCGGTAGATTGGTTGCCAGCCAAGGCTATAGAATCCAATCTGTCCTTTTATTTCACTCATAACAATAGGGAGAAGAGATGTATTCTATTATTATGTAATAATTAGTGGGTGATCAGTTTATTACTTAATAACAATAGAAAACCGATCCCCCACTTTATGGCCAGAAGTCAATCATGATTCCCACTATTATATTCAGTCAGTTAAGTGCCACTCGTGATAAATGCTTGGGCGATCATGTCTCGAAAGCGACATGACTGACTGGGCAGAAGATTATCCCGCAGTAGGTTGCCATTACTTTCTGCGGTAGATTGGTTGCCAGCCAAGGCTATAGAATCCAATCTGTCCTGTTATTTCACTCATAACAAGAGGGAGAAGAGATGTATTCTATTATTATGTAATAATTAGTGGGTGATCAGTTTATTACTTAATAACAATAGAAAACCGATACCCACTTTATGGCCAGAAGTCAATCATGATTCCAACTATTATATTCAGTCAGTTAAGTGCCACTCGTGATACATGCTTGGGCGATCATGTCTCGAAAGCGACATGACTGATTGGGCAGAAGATTATCCCGCAGTAGGTTTCCATTGCTTTCTGTGGTAGACTGGTTGCCAGCCAAGGCTATAGAACACAATCTGTCCTATTATTTAACCCATAACTGTAGGGAGGAGACGGATTGGTGCCTTTCCCAAGGGTATTTGTGCGTAAGTGAATGCAATGAATTCAACTGGAATTCGAACTCAGCTCCCCGATTCCTCTTTGCGAGTTGATATCCACTGCACTACAACGCACATCTATTGAACAGGTGTAGAGGCTCATCCCTTGTTCCCTGTTCAGGATGTGGTTTCCGGCTTTCTCTTTTCCAATCTTTTCACTTTCCTTTTTTTCTTTTTTATTCTTATTTTTATTTATTTATTTATTTATTTTCAATTGGAGTAGATAGACTAAACTATCGCCCGGTTCACACTCCACCCACGTCTATTGAACAGGTGAAGAGGCCCATCCCTTGTTCTCTGTTTAGGATGTGGTTCCCGGCCTTCTCTTTTTTTAATCTTTTCACTCTTACGTAACCCCCTGCGCATCTGTGGCGTTACCGCCTTGCTCGGGGTGATATGGTTAAATATATATATATATATATTAAATTTGTATATTTAGGCAGCAAATGTTCTTTTAAACATGTCAGAGTAAATAAATTGTAAACATTATGTCTGCTTATTTTTAATAAAATCTGTTCGTATTCAGGGATAATCTTTCGCATATTACAATTGAAAGATCTCAGAAATGAGCTGTAACGTTGACAGATGTTATTTTCATTCATTTTTCAAGGTACCCAAGTACTTTCAATCTCCTTCCGAGATCATTTTCAGGGGTATGTGTTATGGTAACAAATGTAACCGGAAAACAGTGTTGCTAAAATTACTGTACATTTTTTCTCCTTCAAATGTAACGGTTGACAAATTGCTAGCGTTCATTAGAACGTGAAAATTATCCTAAATGGAATGTTTTTATATGTTGTAATGTTATGGTCAGTCACGTGTTAAATCATGAAAAATTGTTCTTTTTACAGACCTTTTGGAACATTACTACAATATTCATAGCTGATTCTATTAATTGACGGCTTAAATGTTTTAATGAATATTGCCTCGGGAATCTGTAGTTTGCTTTTGTTTAAACTTTCTTGGAACTCGTTAATCGCGATGAAGCCATTGGCGATATCTTTTCTTCTTCGATCTACATACGGCCTTCTTCCAAATGAAACAAACCTCAAAATGTGGGGATACATAGATACACATCTCTGTTTTTCGTGTAAAACGGACAGAGGTACCTTGTGTCATGTGCTTTCTGCTTGTCCACAATCGCTCCAGATGTATACGTGGCGACACAACAAGGTATTAGAGGTGATCAAGGAGTTAATAAGAACACAATGTGAGACAGCAAACCAGCAACCAAGGAGACTAAGATCAGATTTCATAAGGACGGTGATTGCTCTGCAAAGAAAAAAAAACGAACAGCCCCTAATATGTAGTTGCTGAGCAGAGCCAATGATTGGGCGGTTTCAGTAGACCTAATGACGTCTCTAAAATTTTCAGTACGCATCGCACAGACAAAAAAGCGTTCCGACATCGTGTTGTGGTCCGACTCAAGAAAGTCAGTCAGTCAGTCAGTTAAGTGCCATACGTGATACACGCTTGGGCGATCATGTCTCGAAAGAGACATGACTGACTGGGCAGAAGGTTATCCCGCAGTAGGTTGCCATTGCTTTCTACGGTAGACTGGTTGCCGACCAAGGCTATAGAACCCAGTCTGTCCTGCTATTTAACCCATAACTGGAAGGAAGAGACGGATTAATACCTTTCCCAAGGGTAATTGCGCGAAGACTCAAAAAAGACTGTCTTCTTAATAGAGTTAACAATCCCTTGGGAAGAGAACAAGGTAGAGGCGCACGAGGTGCATCCAGATATGAAATCTGGTACAAAGTGGTCCGCTGCAGAGGCAACCCAAGAAGCGGAAAAAACGCCTATGAATCAGAGTGTGACTAAAAATTATCGGGTTGGACTAGGAAACACGGCGCACAAGTTCTTCTTCCAAAGGGAAAGAGGCGTATGGTAATGGAAAAAGTTAAGATCTTCAAAGAGGAGCATAGAATAGCCACTGCTGTTACTCAAGCTACACAATGTAAGTGGACAACCTGGAATGATATCGAACCTATTAAACTTTGTTGGAACTCGTTAATCGCGATAGAGCCATTGGCGATATCTTTTCTTCTTCGATCTACGTACGACTTTCTTCCAAATGAAACAAACCTCAAAATGTGGGGATACATAGATACAGATCTCTGTTTTTCGTGTAAAACGGACAGAGGTACCTTGTGTCATGTGCTTTCTGCTTGTCCACAATCGCTCCAGATATATACGTGGCGACACAACAAGGTATTAGAGGTGATCAAGGAGCTAATAAGAACCCAATGTGAGACAGCAAACCAACAGCTTGTGGCAACCAAGGAGACTAAGATCAGATTTCATAAGGAGGGTGAATGCCCTGCAAAGAAAAACAAACAGCTCCGAATATGCAGATGCTGAGGGGAGCCAGTGATTGAGAGGTTTCAGTAGACCTAATGACATCTCTAAAATTTCTAATACACATCGCACTCACAAACAAGCGTCCTGACATCGTATTGTGGTCAGACTCAAAAAAGACTGTCTTCTTAATAGAGTTAACAGTCCCTTGGGAAGAGAACAGGGTAGAGGCGCACGAGCTAAAGAAAAACCGATACGAGTCACTGCGTGCCGAATGTGTGGACAATGGTTGGAGGTCTAATGTGATGCCTATTGAGGTTGGGTGTCGTGGCTTTCTGGAACATTCAGTTATTTCTTTCTTTTTTAAAATTAGGCATCACTGGCCGTGTTGGCCATCTATAACGTTTTTTCTTCTTCCTTCACGAGCCCGTTAATAACGGCAAACTGCAAAGAGGAACGATCGTTTTATTTACTTCTTTATTAGAATATACAAGAGGGACAATCAACAAGTTTATCTTCATACCCTGCCTGGTGGCAAACGCTGCTGGTGGCGCCAGGAGTGGCGGTCCCGCCATAGCCACCAAAACCGTGACATCATCCCTGGTCGGCGGCTGGTGAAGACAGGGTATCGCACGTGCTAATACACGTTGTATGTTACAAATTGGTGTAGGATAGATGTATTTTCAATCATTATCTTTTTATATTGTGAATGTAAACAGGAGTGTTGTTGTAGATGTCTAGAAATGGACGAATGGTCAGACTTATGGGATGTTGGCGGGGGGTAGCGATAAGGGACTAAGTCTTGTAAAATGTCCATTAGAATTTTGAAGAAAGTGGGGTAGGTTGGGGATATAGTTGATTCATGAAAGTGTGTTTTATGACTAGCCTTTATTCTTTGCATTTATTAGAGGGGGAGAATAAAGAGGTGTAAAGTGTGGGAAAGGATCGGAATTGGACATATTTTTATTGTTTGTTTGTATAACTATAGAATATTTTTGTATTTAAGCACAGTTTCATAATTACTCTAATTTTGTATATTTAACCTTAATATTGAATTTAAAAAATTACTTTTTTCTATAAAACTTTAAATCAGATTTAATTTGATATAATTTTTGAGCTTGAGGTGTGTAATAGGTAAAATTTGATATAAGAGGGTTGTTAGTACTATAAAGGTTTATCGTCTGTAGGGGAAGTCCTAGTTTTGGCTTTTGCAGTATTTGTTAGCATGATTGTAAGGAAGGTTAGTTCTTTAATGTGCTTGCAGTTATCTGTTCTTTCATGCCTTTGGTTTAAAAGCTTGTCGCTATTTATGTATTTAATGATTTTAATTTTTTCTGGAAGACAAAGGAAACACGTTTCCTTTATTGATTTATCTGTTCTTGCTTATTTGAGGATTTTCCATTTAACTTTAGCTGTTTTATTTTCGTTTTTTTAACTTTCAAAAGTGTTTGGAAAGAGACGTCATATTTTCTTTGTTATTGAAAGATGAGAGGTGATTGTAAAAGCGCGTTTTGAATACATTCATGGTGTTTCCGATATACATTTTTCATCTTTGGGATTCTCCATGGAGGAAATCGAACAGATATATATTAGGGATTTTGTTAAACATTTATTAGGAATGGGGCATTGGTTTGGGTTTCTACAGTTACAAAGTTTGTTATTATGTGGCAGACTGGTATTTGTGTTGGAGTTATTTTTGTTGTGTGCTTTTAATATTTTACTGTTATGTAATTTAATTATTTTTTCTAGATTGTTGGAGCAGCTATAGCTTAGTTTTATTGCGTTTCTATTGAATATTTTGCTTATGGAAGGGAAGGGGATATTGGCTATTTTAGGGTTAAGCTAGAAGAATCTAAGTATAAATTCTTCTATGGTAGTGAGAGGTACGTGTCATGACCATTTGGTTAGTAGTGGTAGGTAGCGGGGGAAGGTAAATTCTTAGCCATTTTTTAAAAAAAATTCTATTGTGACTAAAAGGAAGAATAAGCTAATTATTGTAATTTAAATTTATTCCTGTGACGACACATACTAATGATTTCTGTACATTTATTCAGAAGTACATTCTGATATTGAAATTTCAAAATTTTAATTTTTTCTGTTAAACATAGTTTACATCTGTCTCATAAACTATTACCAAATATCAAACGCTGTTCGTAAATTTGTAATGCGGTTCTATGACGTCACACCGCGTGAGAGCTCGAAATGATAACAGAACAATATATTTCAATGCAATGTAATGCGTCATGACCCGGTTTAAGTTACAAATTTACGAACTGCGCTTGCTATTTGGGAACTGTTATCGTTGCTTAGCAAAGTTTTATGTCAAAACAAGATAAAATCATCTTTGATGGTGGATGTTTTTATGTTAACGTCCTTGTAACCTCTATAAAGATGGCTCATGTGAGCTGAAAGCTTAGAACAAACTTAATAAAAAATCATCCAAATGTTGGAGAAATGTTGTTATTTTCACCTGAAATTAAAGCCAAAATACGATGTTTAGAACGGCTTATGATTAAACATGATGGACATTCATTGTCTCTTATGTTTAACAATATATATATATATATATATATATATATATATATATATATTCTTCGTCATCTACATACAAGCCTCTTTCGCTGTATCACAGACATCCACTTACTTCTGACCGATTTGGTGTCAGTGCATATATGCAGAACACAATACGGTTTATTCTTGCCTCGACCTAAAATCTGCCGAGGCTAACAAAGCAAACCTCGCTGCTGAGCTTCAAACGGACCTCCAATCCGTGGTTGACTGGAGTAAGAAATGCCTTTGAATTTTAATGCCTCCAAAACAAAGTTGCTATCTATTAACCATTACAGGCAATCACTCTACCCCACCATTAGCATGGATCAGGCTAGTCTCCCTGAGAGCAAAACACTGCGCCTCCTCGGGTTAATCTCACAACAGACCTCAAGTGGAACGACTATATCGAATTCATAGCTAAATCCACTGCTACAAAGGTCGGTTCTCTGTGTAGGGCCTGGAAGTTTTTCCCGCCTGAAACCATCCTGCACATATATAAATCTACCATCCGCCCTTGCATTGAATACTGCTGCCATATCTGCCCTTGCTATCAAGTACTTGCTAGAAATACTTGACAAAATCCAACGGAGAATCTGTAATCTGATCGATCCCAACCTGGCAGCCAATATACAGTCACTTTCTCACCGGTGCAATGTGACTCCCCTGTGTCTCCTCTACAAGTACTTTGACGAGATTTGCTCCGATAAACGTAGCTCTCTGGTCCCCCCCTATGCATGAATTTGCTCGAACCACAAGATTAGCAACTAGGTCCCACCCTTTTACTGTGAAACCAAAAAAATGTAAACACAAATTCTACTCTATCAGCTTCTTTTCTCGCACTTCCCACCTGTGGAATTCCCTTCCGTTTACTTGCTTCCTTTACCGCTGCAATATCCAGGAGTTTAAGTGGAAAGACAATAGACATCTCCTATCTCACTAACTTGCATCCCCCCCTCTCTCTCTCATGCTCCTTTCTCCGTCTACTCCACCCTCAGTATCTTAACCCTTTACTTACCCACTTCCTGACACCCCCTGTAACCTGTCACTCATTCTCATAACATTCCTCCTATGTAACCCCCTGCGCAACAGTGGCAGTAAAATGCCTTGCTTGGGGTGAGATGATTTAAAAAATAAATTCTATATTATTACAATGTGGATATAAAGCGGGGGATCAATTCTACATTACAATTAATATATAAACTTATCCCTCACTTTACGGCCGCAGTCATCCTTCTCTTATCCTCTTTTTGAACCCCTTATAACCCCTTGTCACTCTTTCTCAGAACTTTCCTCCTATGTAACCCCCTGCGCAACAGTGGCAGTAAAATGCCTTGCTTAGGGTGAGATGATTTTTAAAAACAATTCTATACTATTTAATGTGGATATGAAGTGGGGGATTAATTCCACATTCCAATCAATATATAAACTGATCCCTCACTTTATGTCCATAGTCATCCTTCTCTTACCCACTTCCTATAACCTGTCACTCTTTCTCGTAACTTTCCTCCTATGTATTCCCTGGGCACCAGTGGCAATAGACTGCCTTGCTTAGGGCGATATGATTATAAAAAAATGCCATAGGCGTATAGAATGATAGGATGGAAATTTTAACGTGTTGTATATAAGGATGTGCGTTGTGGTGCATTGGATATCGGCTCGAAACGATAAATCGGGGAGCCGAGTGCGAATTCCAGCTGAATTCATTGCATTCACTTACGCGCAAATACCCTCGGCAAAGGTATTAATCCGTCTATTCCTTCCAGTTATGGGTTAAATAACAGGACAGATTGGGTTCTATAGCCTTGGTCGGCAACCAGTCTACCGCAGAAAGCAATGGCAGCCTACTGCGAGATAATCTTCTGCCCAATCAGTCATGTCTCTTTCGAGACATGATCGCCCAAGCGTGTATCACGTACGGCACTTAACTGACTGAATGAATATAACAGTTGGAATCATTACTGACTTCTGGTCATAAAATGGGGGATCGTTTTTCTATTGTCATTAAGTAATAAACTGATCACCCACTAATTATTACATAATAATAGAATACATCTCTTCTCTCTCTTGTTATGAGTCAAATAACAGGACAGATTGGGTTCTATAGCCTTGGTCGGCAACCAGTCTACCGCAGAAAGCAATGACAACCAACTGCGGGATAATCTTCTGCCCAGTCAGTCATGTCTCTTTCGAGACATGATCGCCCAAGCGTGTATCACGTATGGCACTTAACTGACTGACTGAATTTGATAGTTGGAATCATGATTAAGGTTTCTACTGGTCATAAAATGAGGGATCGGTTTTCTATTGTCATTAAGTAATAAACTGATCACCCACTAATTATTACATAATAATAGAATACATCTCTTCTCTCTCTTGTTATGAGTCAAATAACAGGACAGATTGGGTTCTATAGCCTTGGCTGACAACCAGTCTACCGCAGAAAGCAATGGCAACCTACTGCGGGATAATCTTCTGCCCAGTCAATCATGTCTCTTTCGAGACATGATCGTCCGAGCGTGTGTCACGTATGGCACTTAACTGACTGATATAAGCGGGGTTTACACACGCCAATCACTGAATTCGTTGCTGAAGAGTAATATTCTTGTTCTTTCTCTTTTTCATCCAACTTTCAATTGTAGATTTCTAAAGAATTCTCACTTTGCGTTTTCAATTAATTTGAGCTGATAAAAAGATAGTGCTCAAAGCAAGTGTGCCAAAACCGTAGATTTACGGAGAGTTTAGATATCACTCGGATGTACGCGAATGATTTAGTGAGTTCGCCATTTCAAAACAGGAAATTCTTCAACGACATGGCTTTTGTAATAGAAGCCGAGTTTCGTTTTTGGTTTGTTTGTGAACGTTCTTCTTGTCAAAGAAGAAGAGAATTAATGTCCATATAATAAATAATGTACAAAGATGACAAGAAACTCAAGAAGACAGATATGTTTAATGACATCCGGAGGAAAATTAAGCCTCTAACATTTAGTAATCGATTTTTTTTTTAAAATCATCTCACCCCAGGCAAGGCATTTTACTGCCACTGTTGCGCAGGGGGTTACATAGGAGGAAAGTTACGAGAAAGAGTGACGGGTTATAGGAAGTGGATAAGAGAAGGATGACTGTGGCCGTCAAGTGAGGGATAAGTTTATATATTGATTGTAATGTAGAATTAATCCCCCACTTCATAACCACATTAAATAGTATAGAATTTTTTTTAAAAATCGTCTCACCCTAAGCAAGGCATTTTACTGCCACTGTTGCGCAGGGGGTTACATAGGAGGAAAGTTACGAGAAAGAGTGACGGGTTATAGGAAGTGGATAAGAGAAGGAAGACTGTGGCCATAAAGTGAGGGATCAGTTTATATATTAATTGTAATGTAGAATTAATCCCCCACTTCATAACCACATTAATTATTATAGAATTTTTTTAAAAAATCATCTCACCCTAAGCAAGGCATTTTACTGCCACTGTTGCGCAGGGGGTAACATAGGAGGAAAGTTACGAGAAAGAGTGACGGGTTATAGGAAGTGGATAAGAGAAGGAAGACTGTGGCCATAAAGTGAGGGATCAGTTTATATATTAATTGTAATGTAGAATTAATCCCCCACTTCATAACCACATTAATTATTATAGAATTTTTTTTAAAAATCATCTCACCCTAAGCAAGGCATTTTACTGCCACTGTTGCGCAGGGGGTTACATAGGAGGAAAGTTACGAGAAAGAGTGACGGGTTATAGGAAGTGGATAAGAGAAGGATGACTGTGGCCATAAAGTGAGGGATCAGTTTATATATTGATTGTAATGTAGAATTGATCCCCCGCTTTATATCCACATTATAATAGTATAGAATTTATTTTTTAAATCATCTCACCCCAAGCTAGGCATTTTATTGCCACAGTTGCGCAGGGGGTTACATAAGGGAAAGTGATGAGAAGGAGGGTTTAGTTATGGGAAATGTCAGGAAGAGGGTAATGGACGGATGAGAATAATGAGGATGGGGGTAGAGTGGATGAAACAAGAGCTTGAGAGAATGGATGCGAGTTAGTGAGATAGATGTGTCAGTGAGATAGGACATGTCTATTGACCTTACATCTAAATTCCTGGAGATTGTAGCTGTCGGAAAAGCAAGTATATGGAAGGGAATTCCACTGGCGGGTGGTGCGATAAAAGAAGCTGTTAGAGTAGAAAATGCGATTACATTTTATCAGTTTCACTATAAAAGGGTGGGGCATCGTTGCTAATCTAGTAGCTCGTGTAAATTCATACCTAGGCGGTACCAGTGATTTAAGTTCATTAGAGCAGAAGTCGTGAAAGTATTTATAGTTTTTTAGTATATTCGTCAGTATCTATATCTTTTAACTCTTATTTATATCTATCTCAGTCTATTCATTATCTATCTATCTATCTATCTATCTATCTATCTATCTATCTATCTATCTCATTCTGTTCACTATCTATCTATCTATCTATCTCACACTATTCATTTCTTTCTCTCCATGGATCTATCTGTTTCAGTCTTTTCTTCATATATATGTATATAAAGAAAAGACTGAAACAGTTATATTAAGCTCTATAATACTCATTATATTGAGCACTGTTTATAATAAAATAAATGCCAGAGCACCCAAAATATAAAAAAAAAACCTTGAGTCCTCTTCACTTGGAATTATTTCACTCCCATACAGTGCACGTTTGTTTTATTTTCAAGTTTTTCGGGGAAAAAAAATGGAAAAAACGGATTTCGGAATCTCATTGAAAAATATGCCCAACACGAACAAAGGGGAATATTTCATGAAACTATTGAATAAAACAGAGGATTTAATCCGGCGGATGCGATGGAAGGCGCATTTCTTCTTACACAAAGAAGAAAAACCAAAAGAACAAGATGCCTGTGGGTTTAAAGGCAAAAAAACAGCTCCATGTATTAAAAAGTTATGCGCCTTCGAAAATGACTTACTGGATATAATAAGTAGCACAACATTTCAAAAGAGGAAAAATAATTTCCAAAAACATCTTGGAAAATTAGTGAATGATATAAAATCATCAGACAAAGTTTTCATGAAAGCAGATAAAACGGTTAATTTTTATAAAATAACGCCGGAAAAATACATTCTAATCATGAGAAACCTTAACAAAGAACTATAAAAAAAGTTGATAAGAATAAAGTGGACTTAGTAGATAAAATTAATACAGACAGCAAAAGGAGCACCTGGGGGTGGTGCAATGGTTAGCAAGTTTGTCTCGCTAGAACTATTGCAATTCAGTAGTGAGTTCGATCCTCACTGGGCGCTCCATACTTTCGGCCTTGTGCCATATCTAAGCTGCGCTTAGTAAATTACAATACAGATAGCAAAAGAATCACGGATAGATTAAAAATTAGTGACAGAGTAGCAAAACTTAACACAAGGGAGTGCTACATAACACTAAAGGACCATAAAGAAAACTTTAATAGAAATCCCACCACTAGGATGATAAATCCAACCAGACCACAAATAGGAAAAAATTGCAAGAACATTTTAGAAAGAATCAACGAACAAATGAAGGATTCGCTGGAAATGAAATTGTGGAAAGACACCACAGACGTAACGGAGTGGTTCTACAATATAAAAAAAAAGAGAAATTACTCTTTTATCCAGTTTGATATCGAAGAATACTATCCATCGATATCAAAGAAACTATTTGTTACGGCCCTGGAATTCGCCACCTTTACTCGGATATAACAGAGGAAGAGAAAACAATAATAATGAGTGCCAAGACATCTGTGCTCATCCACAAAGAAGAACAGGGGGAAAAATCAATTCCAACGAGGACAATTTTGATATTACGATGGGTTCAATGGATTCTGCAGTATCTTCAAATCTGGTAGGAATATTAATATTATATAATCTCACAGCCTACAAGGAAGTAAACACTAAAGACATTGGACTTTATAGAGATGACAGACTTATAGTAATAAGAAATACCACAAACTTCAAAATATAAAGGGTTTGAAAAATGATACATAAGGAGTTTAAAAATTTAAATTTAAAAGTAACAGTTAAAGCTAAGATAAAAAAAGTAGATTTCCTCGATGTAACTTCGGATCTAGAGAAAAATATACACCAACCATACAAAAAACCAAACACAAACCCTTTATACATCAACCCAAAATCTAACCACCCTCCGACTATCATCAAGCATATACCCTCATCAATAGAATACAGAATTAGTAGGAACTCGGCTAATGATGAAGTGTTCAATAAACATAGCGAGTTTTATAAAACTGCATTGAAAAATAGTGGATACATAAACCCAAATATTAAATATGTAAACAAGAAAAGTAACCCTCGAAGAAAAAATAGGAATAGGAAAATCATCTGGTGCACACCTCCTTACAACCAGATGACTAATGGTAGGTTGGGAAGAAAATTCCTCGAGTTAATTAGGAAACACTTCCCGGAGAAAAATCCACTAAGTAAGATCTTTAATAAAGACACTACAAAATTTTACAGCTGTATGAATAATCTAGAAAAAATTATAAAACACCACAATATTTTTTTAAAAAATTCAACAAAACCAGTAAAAATAACCAGACAACAGAAAATAACAATTTAGACGAGAAAAAATGTAATTGTAAAAACCCCATAAACTGTCCGCTAGAAAATAGGTGTTTGACGAAATCGATAATCTATCAGTGCGAAATATCGACGAAAGAAAACCCAAACAATATAAAAGTCTATATAGGGAGTACTAAAAACACTCTAAAGCAGAGAATTTACCAGTATACCTCTTCATTCAATAATAGCAAATACAGAAATAGAACATCCCTAACGAGAGATCATTGGTACCTAAAGGAAACAAAAAAAGAAAACACCCAAAATAAGGTAGAAAATCCTAAAAGAAGCTAAAACATGTAAGTCCTTAAATGAACCATGTTCATTATGCTTATATGAAAAACTATTTATTATTAGATCCCTTAAAAGTAAAAATTTATTAAATAAACGCAACGAAATTAATGTCATATGTAGACATTGTAAATTATTCACATTAGAAAATGGATAAAACCTAAATTAAATAGCATGCTCACCGACGAATTAGGTAAAAATAGAAATGAAAATAAAAATAAAGCCAAAGATAGAATAAGTTAGTTGTTCTTTTTTTAATAATTCCCTCCTTTGTATCAGGATAATAAACTTTATGGCAAATTGATAGATGGAGCGAAAAAAAAGCAGTTCGGGGTTCACTTTTGGAAAAAAATCTTTTTTTAACAAATAGACTAGAGGGAAGGGGATTGGTACTACCAAGAAGAAATATCACATCAAATGTAATAAAACTGAAGGGAAGATGATAAGATCAGATAAATGCGATGGAATGCAGTCAAGAGAGAAATAGGGTCAAGGGAAAAAGAAAAAAAGGAGGAGGAAAATGTTGGTTAACACAGAAATTCCTCGAGGTCAAACCCCTAAGTGAATCTCCATTCTGATTAACGACACACACACACACACACACACACACACACACACACACACACACACACACACACACACACACACAGTAAACCGAAAGTATTTGTCATTTGAACGTAAATCGTCTGCACAACCACACCAACATTGCCTGATGAGGAGAATTAATCTCGAAACATAGAAATTTCCATGTCGCAATGTAAAATTGACATAACCATATAATTATATTATATTATATTAAGCTCTATAATACTCATTATGTTGAGCACTGTTTATAATAAAATAAATGCCAGAGCACTCAAAATATTAAAAAAAAACCTCTTCACTTGGAAGTATATATATATATATATATATATATATATATATATATATATATATATATATATATATTATATTTATATATTATGTTTTTTAATCAAACAGTACATTTATAATATATTTATTTCTACCGGCCTGAATATTTACGAGGAATTTTGTTAAGAAAATGTGTCATACGGCAGGATTCGAACCTGCTACCCGTATTAAACAATTTAATTAAATTAATTTTATTTGATTTACTCAACAAATGCTTTAACAAGTAAAAATACTTGTTACAAAATAAACTTTATATTTAGTATAATAACCTTTTACTTTGAAATAATAACATGATTGCGACAATTTCTCAATCGCACCTAGTATATATGTATATATATATATATATATATATATATATATATATACTGTACCGTGCAAAAGTATTAGTTTTTGTCCTAATACTTTTGCATAATAATATATATATATATATATATATATATATATATTAAATATTTAATTCATTTCACCAGAAGCAAGGCGGGACCACTTCTAATGTGCAGAAGATTAAAGTGTGAGAAAATGCTGGGTACAGTGGGTATTGAAGAAAGGATAAAAGATAAATGAGATTCAAGAAGGTAGAAGATGGCGATTGACGTTGGATTTAAATTTTTGGAGATTGCAGCTATGAGAGAAATAACTGTGCCTAAGGAATTTCTACAAATTCTAAGCGCGAGAAAAACAGCTGCATCATAGAAGAGGCAGTTACATTTACCAGTTTTGACAGCAAAAGGATGGGACCCTGTTGCCAGTCTAATTGCTCGAGTAAATTCGTGTAGAGATGGCACCAAGGATCTAAGCTCGACGGCGCAGAAGCCATGAAAATATTTGTAGACGAGACAGAGGGAAGTGACTGGAGTCCAGCAACCAGGTCCCGATCGATGACATTGCTGATTTTTCTTTAGATTTCGTCGAGAACCTCAAGATGAATAGCAGAGGTTCTCGACCAGATATGACATCAGTGTTCAATGCACAGGCGGATGGTAGATTTATATATGTGCTGGATGGATTCACTTCCTGGCCCTACACACTGTACCGACCTTTCTAGCAGCAGATTTAGTGCCACTTGAGTTCGGCTGAGAAAGTTAGGCCAAAGGGGCGTAGTGTATTGCTTCTTTTTTTTTTTTTTTTTAATCATATCACCCGGGAGCAAGGCGGTAACGCCTTTGAAGCGCAGTGGGCTACGTAAGAGTGGAAAAGAGAAAACCGGAAACCACACCCTAAGCAAGGAACAAGGGCTGAGCCTCTTCACCTGTTCAATAGACGTGGGTGGAGTGTGAACCGGGCGATAGTTTAGTCTATCTACTCCAATTGAAGTAAAGAAAAAAAAATAAAAGAGTGAAAAGATTGGAAAAGAGAAAGCCGGAAACCACATCCTAAGCAGGAAACAAGGGATGAGCCTCTTCACCTGTTCAATAGACGTGGGTGGAGTATGAACCGGGCGATAGTTTAGTCTATCTACTCCAATAGAAGTAAAGAAAAAAATAAATAAAAGAGTGAAAAGATTGGAAAAGAGAAAGCCGGAAACCACATCCTAAGCAGGAAACAAGGGATGAGCCTCTTTCACCTGTTCAATAGACGTGGGTGGAGTGTAAACCGGGCGATAGTTAATTCTATCTACTCCAATAAAGTCTATCTACTCCAATGGAAACTAGCTTGATTCATGATGATTTAGGGGTGTAGAAATTGTCCATAGTGATTAACAGATAACAGCATTGTTTTGAAAGAATTAAAATTTACAAACCATTTCTTAACCCAGTTCACCAGAGATTGGAGGTCCTTTTCAAGCTCAGCAGCTAGGTTCGCTTTGTCTACCTCAGCGAATTTCTTATCGAGGTGAAGATAAATATTGGTGTCATTAGTGTAGATACCTACTTAAGTGTTTGTAATTAAGTAAATAGAAATAACCAAGTCTAAACGGTACATTTACGCTGCTTATTGCCTGACTAGTATCAGCTTTAACTGCGTGCTAGCTGGCGGAGTCTTACTGACGACATAACTGCCGTATTGGACTTGTATTTATTTGCCTCCAAGGTTAAGACAAGATGTCGCACAGGGCATGTTTAATGTGGGAAATCCGGACCATATAACCCGGCTAAAACCGTAAACCAGTTTCTGGGATCAGAGAGATTGTTGATGAAGATAAAAAAAAAGCGTAGGACCTAGAATAGAGCCATGAAGGACACCCGTGCCCGTATGATAAGATCTGGAGGCATGTCCATTCAATACCACATTCATTACGTGATTTGAAAGGAAGGACTGGATTCGATCAAACAATCGTCCAGTTTTACCATAATCCCTGAGCTTGCGCGGAAGGCCAGCATGCCAGATTCTGTCAAACGTTTTGGAGATATTCAGGGCAACAGCTCGAGCCCCGCCGTTCTTATCGAGAGACTGGGATATATACTCATTGATGTTCGTTAGCATACCAGTAGACCTAATGAAGCAGAAACCATACTGTTTTGAGATTATATATATATATATAAATTATAAATTATATTTTAGAACATGTAGATAATTTTATATATATTTCCACTACAAAAGTACATTTGTTTCGACATTGAAACTTCAATGTCACCACCTGATGGGATATTGAAGATTCAATGTCGAAACAAATGTGCCTTTATAGTGGATATATATAAAAAAAATTATGTACATGTTCCAAAATATAATTTATAATAAATATTCACAGCTCTATATATTCTATATCGAGCACTGTTTTAAGTTAATGTTTTGGACGTTGTTTTAGACGTTCTGTATTCACTCGGATACACACACACACACATATATATATATATATGTGTGTGTGTGTGTGTGTGTGCGTGTGTGTGTGTGTGTGTGTATAAAGTACGTTTATTTTGGCAGCATCTTTTTCTTTTAAACACTTTGTATTAAACGATAGAGAGAACTTAGTCTTGCAGATTTTCTTTTGTATTTTCTCATAGTTTCTAATGAGGCTTTTTATTTCCAAATTATATTTACGCAAATATTGTCCATATGTTAACAGAGTACTTTCGAACGTCATCGTTCATCATCAGGATCAGATTTTATGGTTTTACACTTTGAAACATCAACAAATGCCTTGTAGCAGAAAGTAAAACTAAATAAACGTTAAGAAGATTTTTTTAAAATTCAAGGGAAGTAATAATGTGATCACGTGCAAGCGTGAAAATATGTGATCAATATGTGTGGAGGCCTGAATTATCTGATAATGTGGAATATTTAGAATCACAAAAATTAGCATAAAAAATGCATTAGGGAATTTAAAAATTTTAAATACCATAAAAAATGCATAAGGAATTTTAAAATTTTAAATACCATAAAAAATGCATTAGGGAATTTAAAAATTTTAACTACAATAAAAAATGCATTAGGGAATTTAAAAATTTTAAATACCATAAAAAAGCATGAGGGAATTTAAAAATTTTAAATACCATAAAAAATGCATAAGGGAATTAAAAAATTTTAAATACCATAAAAAATGCATTAGGGAATTTAAAAATTTTAAATCCCATAAAAAATGCATTAGGGAATTTAAAAATTTAAAAATTCAAGGGAAGTAATTATGCGAATTATTTAATTACGCAGAGGCAAGAATTATTTATCTTAATTATATTTCAAATATACTACTTATACTACCTATGCACATTGAAGAATGTGTCCAGAAAATTGGTAAGCTGTGCGATTGATAAGAGGTTCATTACTTCTGATATGTAGAGCTTCTAAAATTTTAAGCCGTCGAATGTCTGTGTGTTGATCGATAATTTTAGTATTGTCTATAAGGATTTTATGAATGTCCGAATGCAGAAAGGGAAACAGTATGTGACATATGATGTTGTGTAATGGCGCTAGAATCATTTAAATGAATGGTTAATCGTCTAGAGAGCCGGGTTGTCGTAAATCCAATGTATGTATGTGGATTAGAAGTGCATTCTTCAAAAGGACATTTGAATTCATACACAACTTTAGTTCTAACAACGAAGATGTTCGAAAGTACTCGGTTAACACGTGGACAATATTTGTGTAAATATAATTTGGAAATAAAAAGCCTCATTAGAAAATATGAGAAAATACAAAAAAAATCTGCAAGACTAAGTTGTCTCTATCGTTGAATACATGCTTAATATATATATATATATATATATATATATATATATATATATATCAGTCATCTACATACAAGCCCGTTTCGCTGTATCACAGCTCATAAGTGTGGCTAGACATATCCACTTGCTTCTGGCCAGGATCGAAATTCGGCCGATTTGGTGTCAGTCGGAGTCTCTCTTTCTATATATATATATATATATATAGGTGTGTGTTTGTAACCCTGGGTTTCACGCTCTTGCGATCATCAGACAAACTGATGAATTTTTAAAAAAAATTGGCTATATTTAGGGCTGCGTATATCGGTGTATTTTTGTGGAAGTGAGAGGAAAATATATACACATTTGTACACCCATTGACGTACACAAAGGCACACACACAATTGTTCTTATCATCAAATATTACTATCACTGTATTAGCCCACAAATATTATAAACCTAAATTACTCCTCTCTGCCGTAGTAAAATTAATACCACCACACATAAAAACTAACAAGCATTAAAAATTAAAATTTCTAACATTTAAATACGCGCAACCACAAAAAACAACCTCATAACCGATTTTAAAATAAAGACATTTCCTCATCAGCCTGTGTATTTTGTTTTTTTCCTTTGTCTCTACCCTTGCTAATATCTTCACTCCTGTTCACATCCTTCTCTTGTCATTCCTCTTTCACCCCCTGCAGCTGATTTGTCTTTCTCTTCACTCTCCTCCTGCCTAATACTTCAACTCTCTTATGTAACCCCCTGCAAATCAGTGGCGTTAACGCCTTGCTTGGGGTAAAAATGATTAAAAAAAATACGAATCGTCATAGGTCGTGACTCACGAAACCTGGGATCTTACTGAAAATTAAAATAATTATAGTATCAGCAGATATACAAAGATAGAAAGAGGCGTAAGACAAGGATGTGTCTTTTTCCCGAATTTGTTTAACTTGTGCAGCAAGAATATTTTGAGGACCCTAGAATTTATGCCAGGATTTGTCATCGGAGGCCACAATTTAAACAACTTAAGGTACGCAAATGATACAGTGCTGCTAGCAGACAAAGAAAGGAAATTACAAGACCTCCTACAGAAGGTAGCTGAAGTGAGTGACAAGAAAGGACGACAAATAAACTGCAGGGAACCGAATGCACGGTCATCAGTAAAAAAGGCGGCCCACCCATTATGTCAAAAACAGTTCGGGGATACAATAATCAAGCAGGTACAAAAATTTATATAAAGACTTCGAAATGTCCGATCCTGAAGGACACATTTGTTAAAATAACTGAAACTTTCTTTCACAGGTCAACTTATTGTAGCTTTTTTTAAATAAAAAAACATAACTTTCTTGAAAGAATTTGAAGATGAAGGCTGTTTCATTTCCTGTCAGGAGGCACATTTTCTTTGGAAAGACTTGTCGATCTATATGGCGATAGACAGTAATTTCTTTATCATCAACATCATTAGTTTCATGACCTTAGCGAGATGCCTTCACATAACTGGGTTAAAAGTCGGGGGTCTATTGATTCGTGCGTAGGGTGTTTTAAGAACGTATTCTTTGAATCCATCTCCAGGTCAAACTACATCCCATATGCTTCACTTTAAAAGATCCATTTCAGTTTACCCATTTTTGTTCGTTCACCCAACGGGAGAGTTCATGTTTGTTATCTATCTATCTATCTATCTATCTATCTATCTATCTATCTATCTATCTATCTATCTATCTCGGCCTGTTTATTATCTATCTATCTATCTATCTATCTATCTATCTATCTATCTCGGCCTGTTCATTATCTATCTATCTATCTATCTATCTATCTATCTATCTATCTACTTCTTTCTCACACACACTCTCTCTCTCTCTATATATATATATATACAAATCAAAATTTTGCTGATCTATCAAAATCTGATTTTAATAATCTATCTGTCTATCTATCTACCTATCTGCTATTTAAAAATCTATTTACATATTTCTCTCTTACTCTCTCTCTCTCTACATATATATATACCCACACACACACACACACACACACACACATATATATATATATATATATATATATATATAAATCTGAATTTCACTGATCTATCAAAATCTGATTTTACTAATCTATCTATCTATCTATCTATCTATCTATCTATCTATCTATCTATCTATCTATGAAAGCAAAACTTTAAATTATCTATCTATCTATCTATCTATCTATCTATCTATCTATCTATCTATCTCCGTCTGGTCTTTTCTATCTATCTATCAATCTATCTATCTATCTATCTATCTATGTACTAATCTATCTATTTACTTCTTTCTCACACACACACTCTCTCTATATATATATATACAAATCAAAATTTTGCTGATCTATCAAAATCTGATTTTACTAATCTATCGATATATCTATAAATCTGCTATTTACTTATCTACCTATTTATTTACTTCTCTTTCACTCTCTCTGTCTCTCTCTCTCTCTCTCTCTCTCTATATATATATATATATATGTATATATATAACCATATAAATCTGAATTTTACTGATCTATCAAAATCTGATTTTATTAATCCATCTATCAATCTATCTAGCTATCTATCAAATCTATATTTTACTAATCTTTCTCTCTTCTCATATATATATATATTATATATATATATTATATATATATATGTAAATCGCATAATTCAATAAATATTGGGCCTAACTAATAATACAAATTTTCTGCAAAATTCGACTTTATTCATGAACATATTCTCCTTTTAGGGTGATCAGTCAGTCACTTAAGTACCATACGTGGTAAACGCTTGGGTGATCATGTCTCGAAAGAGACCTGACTGACTAGGCAGAAGATTATCCCGCAGTAGATTGTCATTGGTTTCTGCGGTAGATTGGATGCCAGAAAAGGCTATAGAACCCAATCTGTCCTGTTATTTAACTCATAACTGGAAAGAAGAGACGGATTAATACCTTTCCCAAGGGTATTTGCGCGTAAGTGAATGCAATGAATTCAACTGGAATTTGAACTCGGCTCCCCGATTTCTCGTTCCGAGCCGATATCCACTGTACCACAACGCACATCCATTTAGGGTGATACGTTTCTTTAAAACTTCGATGCATTTTTTGTTGAAGGATTTGTCTTTGTCTCCAAAATACACCTCAGTTTCTGATATCACTTCTTCATTGGAGAGAAATCCTTTTCCCTGGGGCGAATTTTGAGGTCTTTAAAAAGGCAATAAACGTTGGAGGCCAGATCTGGAGAATTGGAAGGGTGAGTTATCAATTGGAAGTGCAAACCATGTAGTTTTGCCATCGTTGCGGTTGACTTGTGATACAGTGCGTTGTTTGGTGAAAGATCAACTTTCCTTTTTCATTTGTGGCTGTTTTTGGCAATTTCTTCCTTCAAACGCACCAATAATGCTATATAAGAGTCTATATAGATAGTTCTTTCTTTCTCAATGTAATCTATGAACAAAATACCTTACGCATCCCAAAATACAGAGGCCAAAAAATTGCCTGCGGATATTTGCCTCTTTGGTCGCTTTGGACGGATTTTACTTGCTGCTGTCCACTCAGCTGACCGCAGATTTGACTCCAGAATGACCTGGTGAATCTATGGTTTATTCATTAACTCAGATTTATGCAATCAATCGTTTTTGGTGCGTTGAAAGAATTGCAATCAACACTCTGAATCGTTGACGCGTTGTTGCTTTTGATCGGCTGTGAGCAAACGTGGCACCAACTTTGATTACAGCTTTCTCATTGACAAATGTTCATGCAAAATGGTGAATGCACTGCTTTCTAATATGTGCAACTTCTGTGCTATCTCATGCAACTTCAATTTATGATCTGCCAAAAGAAGTTTCTGGAAGTTTTTAGTGTTTTTTTCATTTTTTTTTTTTTTTTTTTTTGGGACAACTGCTGATTTTGCATTATTTGTGTTTGTACGACCGTAGTTTGTGATAGAGCAGAATCCAGATAACGCTCAGCTAGATATTGCTTCGCTTGAAAAATATTTTCTCCATCAGATTTTTCCATTGTTTTGAAATTTTGCAACAGTAGCTACACTTTAATAACTGTAATTTGTAAAGTAATGATCTGATTGAGCCCAAATTTGGTCAGGTGCCATTTGAAGGTGAGTACTTTATAAAAATTATATGGATATTTTATTTGTACCCCCATCTATATATAAGGCGGCCTGGGACATATTGAGTGGTATATATATATATGCTGTTTACTAATCTATCTATCTATCAAAATTTGTTTATTTCTTAATCTTTCTATTTAGCTATCTAAATCTTTTTCTTAGGAATGTTTCTCTCTTTCCATATATATATTTATATATTAAAATTTTAATATCAGAATGTACTGATTCTTTCAAACAGCCTTGAAATTTTAAGTTGTTATCACATTTCTAAATCTATTCACAGGCCGTAACAACAACAAAACTTCAAAATAGTAAATATAAGCCCTGATGATGGTTATAACAACCGAAACATTATAATGTTGGCTATCACACAATAAACTCCTGTTTTGTTGTTCTTAAATATTTATTTCATTTTGTATCTCACATTGTCGGAATTTATTTTACATTTCCATTAATATATATATATATATATATATATATATATATATATATATATATATAAATTATATAAAAATATCGAATGGCGACAAGTTACCCATCGCACGACGTATATATATGTGTGTGTGTATGTATATATATATATATATATATATATATATATATATATTGTATCGTGGCAGCAAATAATTTTCTAAATATATAGTGTTAAATATAAGAGACAATGAATGTCTATTATGTTTAATCATGAGCCGTTCTAAGCATCGTATTTTGGCTTTAATTTCAGTTGAAAGTAAAGGAAAAAATTCTCCAACTTTTAAATAATCTTTTATTAATTTGGTTCTAAGTTTTCGGCTCACATGAGCCATCTTCAGAGAGGTTATTAAGACAGTCATTGAAATTTCTTGGTGTGAGGAACATTTAATGCTACGGCATCATGTAACTTAAATTTAATGTATCGAGGCAGCAAAAATTTTCTAAACATATACTTTTAAAT
Source organism: Ascarosepion bandense (assembly GCA_037127315.1). Taxonomy (NCBI): domain Eukaryota; kingdom Metazoa; phylum Mollusca; class Cephalopoda; order Sepiida; family Sepiidae; genus Ascarosepion; species Ascarosepion bandense. Next base: position 1,462,449 of record JBBBDQ010001891.1, read on the forward strand.
ATAAGAGATAATGAATTTTTATTATCTTTAATCATGAGCCGTTTTAAATGTCGTATTTTGGCTTTAATTTCAGGTGAAAATGAAAATAATAATTCTCCAACATTTGGATAATTTTTTATTAAGTTGGACCTCAACTTTCGGCTCACATGGGCCATCTTCAGAGTGGTTGCCAGACTTTAACATAAAATCACCCACCATCAAATACGATTTTATCTTGTGTTGACATAAAACATTGCTAAGCAACGATAACATTAGCAAATAGCAAACGCAGTTCTGAAATTTGTAATGCTGTTCTATGACGTTAAATTCACCCGAAATTAAAGCCAAAATACGATGTTTAGAACGGCTTATGCTTAAACATAATCGACATTCATTGTCTCTCATATTTAACAGTATATGTTTAGAAAATATATACACTACCGACCATATTTTTAGGACCACTTAGATTTATTCAAAAAATAAGAAATAACAAATTTTATGTCTTAGAAGAATAAATATAGATATATTTCATTGTTGCTCACAAATGTACAATAATTAAGATCAAAACTTAACATAGATTAATTTCAAATTTAATTAAAGCTAATTCATATTTTCTTTTCATGAAAGAAACCACCATGAGCTTTTATTACTCCAGAACAAAATCGGAGCATTATTTTTAATAACTTATAAAAATAAGTTGGTGAAAGTGATTTACAAGCATCCTGCAAGCATTTAAACAACATTAGTTCATTTTTAGGAAGTTTATTTTGAACTGTACGATCAATTGTATCCCTTATTCTCCTTTTTTTTTGTAGTGGTTTCTTAACTGCTAAGCTCAGCCTTTAAGCCCAGCAGAATGAAGTCGTCTCTTAACAGTAGCAACAGATACTGGATGTTGCCAAGTAGAATTCATTTCAAGTGTTAATTCCGGAGCGGTTTTTCTTCTATTCCTCTTGCTAGGTATGATCAAGTGCCTATACTCTACAACAGATGTTACTCTAGGCCTACCAGATCTTTTTCTTTCAACATTTAACTCAGTTTCACGAAGTCGTTGAAGGCAATAATGCACGCCATTTTTTGATAGGCTTAATGTTTTAGCAATAACACATTCAGAATATCCTTCTTTCGAAAGAATTTCAACCTGAGTTCTTTTTCCAATGCTAATCTGTTTTTCCTTGCCATTTATACCGAAGTAATATGGTTCTCAAAAATAAATTATACCGTAATTATAATATCTGAATAAATCTGAATTTTCGGCAAAACCTTGATCACAATAAAAGGAGTCAAGTAGCAAATTGAGTAAATGTTTACTTTAAAGTTGAAAAGAATAGTTTTTTTTTTTACTTGACATCTGCATAAGACTAGCAAAATATACAAACTCTGCTAAATACGTAATTTTATAAAAAGAATTTGGGTGGTCCCTAGTTTATGGTCGGTAGTATATATATATATATATATATATATATATATATATATATATTAATGCAGGTTTCATTGAAGAATATAGACAAGTTCTGTCTATTAATTTTGTGTAGGATCCGTTCATACCGTCTGATATACTTGATGGTAATATCGTTGAAAGACAACAAAAAAATCACAGTAATTGTTGATTTTTTTATCGGGTCTAAGCTTTCGGCTCATATAAGCCATTATCAAAGAATAAATATTAACACACAGTAAACATAAAACATTTAAGTTATTAACAATAAAGAGAATTAAATTGAAAATATAAGTCCATCCCTACCGTGGCGGATGGCCGAAGACAGTGACAAAATAGTGGCGTTGTGGTCCCTGATCTGATTACAGGCATTTGAGTACGTTATTGGAAATATCAAAATTGATTGTATTCAAACCAGGTTTAAATTGTTTAATGTAGATTGCTTCCAGGATTAGAAAGCTTAGACCCGATAAAAAAATCAACAATTACTGTGATTTTTTGTTGTCTTTCAACGATATTACCATCACGTATATCAGACGGTATGAACGGATCCTACACAAAATTAATAGACAAAACTTGTCTATATTATTCAATGAAACCTGCATTAATGAAAAAATGCTGCCAAAATACACACAATTTAAATATATATATATATATATATATATATATGGCATGTTCAGTATGTTTCTTTTCATGCGTCATATCAGTCAGTCAGTTAAGTGCCATGCGTGATACACGCTTTGGGCGATCATGTCTCGAAAGAGACATGACTGACTGGGCAGAAGATTATCCCGCAGTAGGTTGTCATTGCTTTCTGCGGTAGACTGGTTGCCGACCAAGGCTATAAAACGCAATCTGTCCTGCTATTTAACCCATAACTGGAAGGAAGAGACGGATTAATACCGTTCCCAAGGGTATTTGCGCGTAAGTGAATACAATGGATTCAACTGGAATTCGAACTCGGCTCCCCGGTTTCTCGTTCCGAGCCAATATCCACTGTACCACAAGCGTCATATAGACTCTCTAAAAATGTCTTCATACACCCAACATGAATATGAGTACAAACTTCAGTTATTTTGTGTTTACACATCCACTTATTTATTCAGGCGAGTATATTTACATATTTCCACATGTATCTATGCATAAACCATACTCACAGTCCTCCATGTTTACAGGCAAATGCGTTTTCGATTTTGTTCTGCGGTTTACACTAGTCGTCGCCATCTTGTCTTCATTCGGCAACGCGAGATTTGCGTCTCACTATCGAGATTATCAATCTGCACTTCACGTACTCCAGCCACTGCCGACACCATTCCGTTCTCTTTTTCTAATTCGTATTCCTTCTTCCTTCCTCGCTGCATCTGCAATCCTCAATCTACCCATTCCTAGAAAGCGGAACGTTTCATCTCTTTATCTGCTCAGATGGTTTATACTTCATTCTCAGATTCCGTTCGCCTCGATTTCGCCTCTTCATACATTCGGCCAACCGTCCGCCATCACCCACCACAGCGCCCACGCTACTACGACACCAATCACTGCGCAGGCGTGGGCTTGTTGCCGGCGTTTTTTTCCCCATCTCCCTCGCTCCACCATTTGCTTAGAGGGATAATACGGCGACAGATTTCTATACAGCCGCCTGTTGCGATTGGATGAGTCGAGAATGCAAGCCCTTCAGGATTTGAGAAAGCCGCGAAAAAGAGTAAGAGGAGAGGGGAAGTTGAAATAAATCTGGTGGTAAGAGAAGTTGAAAGTCTGTAAAGACATTAATAGTACGCCGATACACATGACCCAAAAAAATCACAAGCGTATAAAATCAGGCAAAATTTACAATCAGTACTACTTGCACAACTAAGTCAACATCTACACAAAGACATTATAAAAAGTACAAACTTTATCTATCTATCTATATATATATATATACGGATAAAGATCCAATTTGGTGAAAACTTGGTATGTTCGTTGGCTCTCTAGGTTAGTATTTACTTAGTTTGCTCTACTTGTGTATTGAGCACTTTTTGTTTTAGGTTACTCGTCACGGGTTTTTTTCTTTGGGCTACGTACTTTGACTGATGTTCGGGTGCTTAGCTCGTTCTTTTGTTATTACCATTTTTTTCTTCCGCTAATGTACTTGGAAATTTTTCGAAACGAGTATAGCAAGTTTATATATATATATATATATATATATATCCACATACAAGCCCGTTTCGCTGTATCACAGCTCATCAGTGTGGCTAGACATATCCAGTTGCTTCTGGCCTGGATCGAAACTCGACCGATTTGGTGTCAGTCGGAGTCTCTACTCCCTAAGCCATCTGCGCATGGGATCAGAGAAGGGAAATTTTAACGTCTTGTATGTAAGCAGTGTATACAGACGCCAGTCACCGAGAGAACTCAATTCATTTCTGAAGAGTCACGCATTATAGCCGAAGTGGAAACTGTTTTTAAAATTTTCTTCTCCAGAGAGCTCAATCGTAATGTGAGCATAATATATTAGTCATCCACATACAAGCCTGTTTCGCTGTATCACAGCTCAACCGAGCGCCCATAGCTCAGAGATAGAATCGCCGACTGATGTCAGTTCGGTTATGTTTCAAGTTTCAATCAGTACGGTTAGACATCCGATTGTTTTTGCTAGGGTTGAAACCTAACCGGACTGATATCAGTCGGCCATTCTACCTCTCAGCTATGGGCGCTCGGTATATATATATATATATATATATATATATACGCATCTTACCCGTTTACACCCAATGGTGTGTAGGGCAGTAACTTTTTGTTACTGTTTCCGTCGCAAACTGTTTTTTATTGGGCAGGGTTGCGCCCAACCCCCACACCTGGAGGATCGGTGGACTATTCCTGGTCCTTAGGTTTACAGCATCTGGTATTTCCAAACGCTCACCCATCTAAATACTGACCAGTCTCGATGTTGCTTAACTTCGACGATCGGACGAGAACCGGTGTATTCAACACGATATAGCTGTAGACATATATATATATATATATATATATATAGTGTATCGAGTCAGAAGATAATTTTCTAAACATATACTGTTAAATATCAGAGACAATGAATGTCGATTATGTTTCAGCATGAGCCGTACTAAACATCGTATTTTGGCTTTAATTTCGGGTGAATTTAACGTCATAGAACAGCATTACAAATTTAAGAACTGCGTTTGCTATTTGGTAACTGTTATCGTTGCTTAGCAATGTTTTATGTCAACACAAGATAAAATCGTATTTGATGGTTGGTGTTTTTATGCTAAAGTCTTGCAACCACTCTGAATATGGCCCATGTGAGCCGAAAGTTGAGGTCCAACTTAATAAAAATTATCCAAATGTTGGAGAATTATTATTTTCATTTTCACCTGAAATTAAAGCCAAAATACGACATTTAAAACGGCTCATGATTAAAGATAATAAAAATTCATGATCTCTCATATTTAAAAGTATATGTTTAGAAAATTATTTGCTGCCTCGATACACTAAATTTAAGTTACATGATGCCGTAGCATTAAATGATCCTCACACCAAGAAATTTCAATGACCGTCTTAATAACCTCTCTGAAGATGGCTAATATGAACCGAAAACTTAGAACCAAATTAATAAAAGATTATTAAAAAGTTGGAGAATT
>JBBBDQ010001891.1:1470000-1505000 GCA_037127315.1 Ascarosepion bandense
ACGGAGAGTGAGCTAGAGAAATAAGTAAATAGATTAGTAAATAGAAGATAGATAGATAGATAGATAGATAGATAGATAGATAGATAGATAGATTAGTAAAATCAATTTTTGATAGATCAGAGAAAATTTTTATATATATACATGTAGAGAGAGAAAGAATGAGAGAGAGAAATAAGTAAATAGATAAATTAGTAAATAGGAGATAGATACATAGATTAGTAAAATCAGATTTTGTTAGATCAGAAATATTCAGATTTATATATATATATATATATATATATTCAAAATAATAACTAAACAGACTCTGTAAGTATCTAAATCCTAAATTTATACAAAGATAAACTTTAAGAAAAACGAATAACCGACAGAATCTAATTCCGTTAACATCCGTCGCACTAAGGCGTTGGATAAGAGGGGGTAAAAAAAAGAAATCCGCGGAATAAAGTACGATACTCCGCAGTAAAGAAAAAAAACCCAAACGGAACCAACCACAAAAAAGAAGAAAAAGTGCTCGATACAAATACAAACAAATGCAAAAGTACAAATGAAAAGCAAAAGTAGAGCAAAGACACATAAAGAATCACAAGATAGCCAAAACCTACCGCGGTTTCACTCAACGGCTCGTCAGACGAGCCGTTGTGTGAAACCGCGGTAGGTTTTGGCTGTCTTGTGATTCTTTATGTATATATATATATATATATATATATATATAGAGAGAGAGAGAGAGAGAGAGAGAATTAGTGAGTGAGAAAAAAGTAAATAGATAGATAGATAGATAGATAGATAGATAGATAGATAGATAGATAGATAACAAACATGAACTCTCCCGTTGGGTGAACGAACAAAAATGGGTAAACTGAAATCGATCTTTTAAAGTGAAGCATATGGGATGTAGTTTGACCTGGAGATGGATTCAAAGAATACGTTCTTAAAACACCCTACGCACGAATCAATATACCTCCGACTTTTAACCCAGTTATGTGAATGAATCTCGTTAAGGTCATGGAACTAATGATGTTGATGATAAGGAAATTACTGTCTATCGCCATATAGATCGACAAGTCTTTCCAAAGAAAATGTGCCTCCTGACAGGAAATGAAACAGCTTTCATCTTCAAATTCTTTCAAGTAAGGTGTGATTTTTTTAAAGCTACAATAAGTTGTCCTGTGAAAGAAAGTTTCAGTTAAGTTATTTTAACAAATGTGCCCCTCAGGATCGGATATTTCGAAGTCTATATCCTGTTAGTATCAGGTTCTTTAAGCCCTCCTTCCTCATTGCATGTCCCAGGAACTTCAGCTGTCTCTTCCTGATGCTCAGTATTAATTTCAATTTTGTTTCCATCATTTCTAATACCTCGTCATTGCTCAAATGCTCGATCCATGATATTCGCAGCATCCTTCTGTAGAACCACATTTCAGTTGCTTCAGTTTTTTTCCAATATCTTTGATGGTATTGTCCAGCATTCACTGCCAAATTGAAGAACTGGCAACACATATCAATCCAGTACGCTCTTCCTTGTTTCTAGCAAAATTGTCCTGTTTCTTAATACTCTGTATCGCACCTTCCGTCTTCTGTTATAACACCTCACAAGTATTTAAATTTTTGTACCTGCTTGATTCTAGTATCCCCGACCTGTATTTAGCATTTTGGGCTGCCATCTTTACTGATGACCATGCATTCGGTTTTCTTGCAGTTTATTTCTAGTCCTTTCTTGTTACTTTCTTCAGCTACCTTCTGTAGGAGGTCTTGTAGCTTCCTTTCTGTGTCTGCTAAATTTAAATTCCTGGTGGTTATAGCCGTCAGGAAAGCAAGTATATGGAACGGAATTTTACAGGCGAGAAGTGATAGAAAATAAGCTGATGGGATAGAATTGTCGCCTACATTTTGTTCATCTAACTGTAAAAAGGTGAGACCTTGTTGCCAGTCTGGTTGCCCGAGTAAATTCTTGTGGAGGGGACACCAGTGACCCAAGTTTGTCAGAGCAGAAGCCATGAAAATGTTTATAGAAGAGACAGAGGGAATTCACATCTAGACGATGGGAAAGTGGCTGGTGTCGCGCTGCCACGTCGGGACCTATCATATTACAGATTTTCCTCTGAAGCCTCTTGAGAACATTATGATGAACAACAGAGGCTCCTGATCAGATATGACAACAGTATTTCATGCAGAGTCGGATGGTTGATTTGTATAAGTGCAAAATGGAATCAGGCAGAAAAAACTTCCTGGCACGACACAGTAACCCAACCTTCTTAACAGTGGATTTAGCTATTGATTCAATGTGATTATTCCACTTGAGATCGGAAGATAGGTTAAGGCCGAGTAAGCGCATTGTATCGCCTTCAGGAAGACTTGCATTGTCCATGTTTATGTTTTGCGAAAATATGTTTTATTACGTATCAGTTTTAAATAAATACATCTATACAAGCCCCCGAACAATAACACTCAATGTTCTTATTCTTCTATGTGCCTTGTCCCTTCAGGACGTATGCGATCATGGCCTTCCACTTTTCCCTATCCCTGGTGGCTCTTAGCACGCCTTTTCCTGTTACACCATACAATCCTCATTCCGTCATCCACCTGATAAGGTCCTTCAAATATGTTATCCGTTGCTTTCCCCTGTCTCTTTTTCCCCTCTATCTGGCCTGTTAGTATCAGATTCTCCAAGCCCTCCTTCCTCATTGCGTGTCCCAGGAACTTCAACTGTCTCTTCCTGATGCTCAGTATTAATTGCCTTTTCATTTCCATCCTTTCCAAAACCTCATCATTGCTTACATGCTCGATCCCTGATATTCGCAGCATCCGTCTGTAGAAACACATTTCAGTTGCTTCAATTTTTTCCTTCATCTTTGATGATATTGTCCAGCATTCACTGCCATATTGAAGGACGGACATCACGTAACAATCCAGTACTCTCTTCCTAGTTTCTAGCGAAATTGTCCTGTTTCTTAATACCTTACTCAACTTTTGGAATGCTTCCTTCGCCATGCCAATTCGCCTTCGGATCTCTGTGTCGCACTTTCTGTCTTCTGTTATAACGCTTTCCAGATATTTAAATTTTTGTACCTGCTTGATTCTGTCATCCCCGATCTGTATTTGGAATTTTGGGCTGCCCCTTTAACAAATGACCTTGCATTTGGTTTTTGTGCAGTTTATTTCTAGTCCTTTCTTGTTACTTTCTTCTGCTACCTTCTGTAAGAGGTCTTGTAGTTTCCTTTCTGTGTCTGCTATCAGCACTGTATCATCTGCATACTTTAGGTTGTTTAAATTGTGGCCTCCGATGATGAATCCAGGCATAACATCTAGGGTCCTCAAAATATTCTCGCTGTACAAGTTAAACAGATCCGGTGAAAAGACACATCCCTGTCATACGCCCCTTTCTATCTTTGTATATCTACTCAATTCATTACCTGTCCGTCTGCAAGCGGTTTGCTGCCAGTAAAGATTCTTTATTACTCTCAAGTCTTTCTCAAATATGTCCAGGCTGTCGAGCATCTCCCCCAGTTCTTTGTGGCGTATTTTGTCAAACGCCTTCGCATAATCAACGAAGCACAGGTATAAGTCCTTCTTCATTTGTATTGCCCTTTCGGAGAGCTTCCTGATCATAAATATGGTATTCCTTGTTCCCGTGTCTTTAAAGAAAACACCCAATGTTAGGCCCTGTAAAAAATACTTCCTACTTCTTTTTAGGTTTTACTTTATTGCATTTCATCTTTAGAAATTTGGAGACGGTTTGCCTCATAATACAATCTAAAAAATTGAATTTCTTAACCATTTACGCATTATTATTCGAGTCAGTGATCTATAACTTTGAAAAAAAAAATTTAAAAATAACCAAGATCAGGCAAATTGATGATATATCAATAGCCTAAAGCAAATTAACTGATTCACATAGACTCATTTTAAAACCAGACGTCAACATGGCGTTGAATGTTGACGTTATGATTTCCAGCCAAACAAACATTGCGCAAAATGGCAAAAAGCGTGCAAAGAAAAAAAGTAGCAGTTGTAGTCGTGAATGGCGAAACGAGAAATGAATGAAATAAAACAATCATTTTACAGCAGGATACAATGATTTACGTGGTGACAAAACTATTGGGACAACAACGAGACCATTTTTTTTATTTGTTATTTTTTTTCCATTTCTTTCTGTTTTACTGAGTTTGTTTTTTATTCAATGTTTCTGTAATACTTGATAAAACAGCAAAGAGAAAAGTATGATTCAGTTAAGAGACCCGACGCAATAATGACGCTACAAATATTTAAATGGAGATAGAAAGGAATTGTCAATGTTTTCACAATAAGATTACATTTCAAATAAATTTACAATTAAAATCCATAACATATAATTTTGCTTTTAAAAATATTGCAGTTGGTTTTACTATAAAATACATAACAAAAAATGAAAATCCATTGGAAATTACATTTACTGTGAAAAGGCATTGGAAATGATTTTTATTATAAAAATGCATTGGAAATGATTTTTTATTATGAAAATGCATTGGAAATGATTTTTATTATGAAAATGCATTGGAAATGATTTTTATTATGAAAATGCATTGGAAGTGATTTTTATTATGAAAATGCATTGTAAATGATTTTTATTATGAAAATGCATTGGAAATGATTTTTATTATGAAAATGCATTGGAAATGATTTTTATTATGAAAATGCATTGGAAATGATTTTTACTATGAAAATGCATTGGAAATGATTTTTAGTATAAAAATGCATTGGAAATGATTTTTATTATGAAAATGCATTGGAAATGATATTTACTATGAAAATGCATTGGAAATGATTTTATTATTAAAATGCATTGGAAATTATTTTTATTATGAAAATGCACTGTAAATGATTTTTAATATAAAAATGCATTGGAAATGATTTTTATTATGAAAATGCATTGGAAATGCTTTTTATTATGAAAATGCATTGGAAATGTTTTTTAATATAAAAATGCATTGTCAATGATTTTTACTATGAAAATGCATTGGGAATGATTTTTACTATGAAAATGCATTGTAAATGTTTTTTAATATAAAAATGCATTGAAAATGATTTTTACTATGAAAATGCATTGGAAATGAGTTTTTATTATGAAAATGCATTGGAAATTATTTTTGTTATGAAAATGCATTGGAAATTATTTTTATTATGAAAATGCATTGGAAATGATTTTTATTATTAAAATGCATTGGAAATGAGTTTTATTATGAAAATGCATTGTAAATTTTTTTTAATATAAAAATGCATTGTCAATTATTTTTACTATGAAAATGCATTGTAAATGTTTTTTAATATAAAAATGCATTGTAAATGAGTTTTACTATGAAAATGCATTGTAAATGATTTTTAATATAAAAATCCATTGGAAATGACTTTTTTTAATGAAAATGCATTGTAAATGTTTTTAATATAAAAATGCATTGGCAATGATTTTTACTATGAAAATGCATTGGGAATGATTTTTACTATGAAAATGCATTGTAAATGTTTTTTAATATAAAAATGCATTGGAAATGATTTTTACTATGAAAATGCATTGTAAATGTTTTTTAACATAAAAATACATTACCAATGATTTTTGCTGTGAACATGCATTGTAAATGATTTTTAATATAAAAATGCATTGGAAATGATTTTTACTATGAAAATGCATTGGCAATGATTTTTACTATGAAAATGCATTGGAAATGATTTTTATTATTAAAATGCATTGGAAATGAGTTTTATTATGAAAATCCATTGTAAATGTTTTTTAATATAAAAATGCATTGGAAATGATTTTTACTATGAAAATGCATTGGGAATGATTTTTACTATGAAAATGCATTGGAAATGATTTTTACTATGAAAATGCATCTGAAATGATTTTTAATATAAAAATGCATTGGAAATGATTTTTACTATGAAAATGTATTGGAAATGATTTTTTATTATGAAAATGCAATGGAAATTATTTTTATTATGAAAATGCATTAGAAATGATTTTTACTATGAAAATGCATTGGAAATGATTTTTACTATGAAAATGCATTGTAATTTTTTTTTAATATAAAAATACATTGGAAATGATTTTTACTATGAAAATGCATTGGAAATGATTTTTATTATGAAAATGCATTGCAAATGATTTTTAATATAAAAATGCATTGGAAATGATTTTTACTATGAAAATGCGTTGGAAATGATTTTTTAGTATGAAAATGCATTGAAAATTATTTTTATTATGAAAATGCACTGTAAATGATTTTTAATATAAAAATGCATTGGAAATGATTTTTATTATGAAAATGCATTGGAAATGCTTTTTATTATGAAAATGCATTGGAAATGTTTTTTAATATAAAAATGCATTGTCAATGATTTTTACTATGAAAATGCATTGGGAATGATTTTTACTATGAAAATGCATTGTAAATGTTTTTTAATATAAAAATGCATTGGAAATGATTTTTACTATGAAAATGCATTGGAAATGAGTTTTTATTATGAAAATGCATTGGAAATTATTTTTGTTATGAAAATGCATTGGAAATTATTTTTATTATGAAAATGCATTGGAAATGATTTTTATTATTAAAATGCATTGGAAATGAGTTTTATTATGAAAATGCATTGTAAATTTTTTTTAATATAAAAATGCATTGTCAATTATTTTTACTATGAAAATGCATTGTAAATGTTTTTTAATATAAAAATGCATTGTAAATGAGTTTTACTATGAAAATGCATTGTAAATGATTTTTAATATAAAAATCCATTGGAAATGACTTTTTTTAATGAAAATGCATTGTAAATGTTTTTAATATAAAAATGCATTGGCAATGATTTTTACTATGAAAATGCATTGGGAATGATTTTTACTATGAAAATACATTGTAAATGTTTTTTAATATAAAAATGCATTGGAAATGATTTTTACTATGAAAATGCATTGTAAATGTTTTTTAACATAAAAATACATTACCAATGATTTTTGCTGTGAACATGCATTGTAAATGATTTTTAATATAAAAATGCATTGGAAATGATTTTTACTATGAAAATGCATTGGCAATGATTTTTACTATGAAAATGCATTGGAAATGATTTTTATTATTAAAATGCATTGGAAATGAGTTTTATTATGAAAATCCATTGTAAATGTTTTTTAATATAAAAATGCATTGGAAATGATTTTTACTATGAAAATGCATTGGGAATGATTTTTACTATGAAAATGCATTGGAAATGATTTTTACTATGAAAATGCATCTGAAATGATTTTTAATATAAAAATGCATTGGAAATGATTTTTACTATGAAAATGTATTGGAAATGATTTTTTATTATGAAAATGCAATGGAAATTATTTTTATTATGAAAATGCATTAGAAATGATTTTTACTATGAAAATGCATTGGAAATGATTTTTACTATGAAAATGCATTGTAATTTTTTTTTAATATAAAAATACATTGGAAATGATTTTTACTATGAAAATGCATTGGAAATGATTTTTATTATGAAAATGCATTGCAAATGATTTTTAATATAAAAATGCATTGGAAATGATTTTTACTATGAAAATGCGTTGGAAATGATTTTTTAGTATGAAAATGCATTGAAAATTATTTTTATTATGAAAATGCATTGGAAATGATTTTTATTATTAAAATGCATTGGAAATGATTTTTATTATGAAAATGCATTGTAAATGTTTTTTAATATAAAAATGCATTGGAAATGATTTTTACTATGAAAATGCATTGGAAATGATATTTACTATGAAAATGCATTGGAAATGATTTTATTATTAAAATGCATTGGAAATTATTTTTATTATGAAAATGCATTGTAAATGATTTTTAATATAAAAATGCATTGGAAATGATTTTTACTATGAAAATGCATTGGAAATGATATTTACTATGAAAATGCATTGGAAATGATTTTATTATTAAAATGCATTGGAAATTATTTTTATTATGAAAATGCATTGTAAATGATTTTTAATATAAAAATGCATTGGAAATGATTTTTACTATGAAAATGCATTGGAAATGATATTTACTATGAAAATGCATTGGAAATGATTTTATTATTAAAATGCATTGGAAATGATTTTTATTATGAAAATGCATTGTAAATGTTTTTTAATATAAAAATGCATTGGAAATGATTTTTACTATGAAAATGCATTGGAAATGATATTTACTATGAAAATGCATTGGAAATGATTTTATTATTAAAATGCATTGGAAATGATTTTTATTATGAAAATGCATTGTAAATGATTTTTAATATAAAAATGCATTGGAAATGATATTTACTTTGAAAATGAATTGGAAATGATTTTTATTATGAAAATGCATTAGAAATGATTTTTATTATGAAAATGCATTGCCAATGATTTTTACTATGAAAATGCATTGCCAATGATTTTTATTATGAAAATGCATTGGAAACGATTTTTATTATGACAATGCATTGGAAATGATTTTTATTATGAAAATGCATTGGAAATGCTTTTTATTATGAAAATGCATTGGAAATGTTTTTTAATATAAAAATGCATTGTCAATGATTTTTACTATGAAAATGCATTGGAAATGATTTTTAATATAAAAATGCATTGGAAATGATTTTTACTATGAAAATGCATTGGAAATGAGTTTTTATTATGAAAATGCATTGGAAATTATTTTTGTTATGAAAATGCATTGGAAATTATTTTTATTATGAAAATGCATTGGAAATGATTTTTATTATTAAAATGCATTGGAAATGAGTTTTATTATGAAAATGCATTGTAAATTTTTTTTAATATAAAAATGCATTGTCAATTATTTTTACTATGAAAATGCATTGTAAATGTTTTTTAATATAAAAATGCATTGTAAATGATTTTTACTATGAAAATGCATTGTAAATGATTTTTAATATAAAAATCCATTGGAAATGACTTTTTTTAATGAATATGCATTGTAAATGTTTTTTAATATAAAAATGCATTGGCAATGATTTTTACTATGAAAATGCATTGGGAATGATTTTTACTATGAAAATGCATTGTAAATGATTTTGATTATGAAAATGCATTGTAAATGTTTTTTAACATAAAAATGCATTACCAATGATTTTTGCTGTGAACATGCATTGTAAATGATTTTTAATATAAAAATGCATTGGAAATGATTTTTACTATGAAAATGCATTGGCAATGATTTTTACTATGAAAATGCATTGGAAATGATTTTTACTATGAAAATGCATTGGCAATGATTTTTACTATGAAAATGCATTGGAAATGATTATTATTATTAAAATGCATTGGAAATGATTTTTACTATGAAAATGCATTGGAAATGATTTTTATTATGAAAATGCATTGGAAATGATTTTTACTATGAAAATGCATTGGGAATGATTTTTACTATGAAAATGCATTGGAAATGATTTTTACTATGAAAATGCATCTGAAATGATTTTTAATATAAAAATGCATTGGAAATGATTTTTACTATGAAAATGTATTGGAAATGATTTTTTATTATGAAAATGCAATGGAAATTATTTTTATTATGAAAATGCATTAGAAATGATTTTTACTATGAAAATGCATTGGAAATGATTTTTATTATGAAAATGCATTGCAAATGATTTTTAATATAAAAATGCATTGGAAATGATTTTTACTATGAAAATGCATTGGGAATGATTTTTACTATGAAAATGCATTGTAATTTTTTTTTAATATAAAAATACATTGGAAATGATTTTTATTATGAAAATGCATTGGAAATGATTTTTATTATGAAAATGCATTGCAAATGATTTTTAATATAAAAATGCATTGGAAATGATTTTTACTATGAAAATGCGTTGGAAATGATTTTTTATTATGAAAATGCATTGAAAATTATTTTTATTATGAAAATGCATTGGAAATGATTTTTATTATTAAAATGCATTGGAAATGATTTTTATTATGAAAATGCATTGGAAATGATTTTTTATTATGAAAATGCATTGAAAATTATTTTTATTATGAAAATGCATTGGAAATGATTTTCATTATTAAAATGCATTGGAAATGATTTTTATTATGAAAATGCATTGTAAATGATTTTAATATAAAAATGCATTGGAAATGATTTTTACTATGAAAATGCATTGGAAATGATTTTTACTATGAAAATGCATTGGAAATGATTTTCATTATGAAAATGCATTGGAAATGATTTTTATTATGAAAATGCATTGGAAATGATTTTTACTATGAAAATGCATTGGAAATGATTTTCATTATGAATATGCATTGGAAATGATTTTTATTATGAAAATGCATTGGAAATGATTTTCACTATGAAAATGCATTGGAAAGATGGCATTCATAGTTAAAAAACAATGACATTGAATAAAAACTAGAAATTTTCTACCAAATGTTCCCCAACAATTAGAAATAATTTCATTCGTAATTGTTCGGCTGAACTGTCTTCTATGGCACCCATGAGTACATTGGTGATAAGGTCCCATTAATTCACAGCTAGCTATAACCGTAAGTGCTATGCTGACCGTTTTTTTCTCATTTGTGAAACTCACTTCCGGCTCCATGGATTCAGGCTAACTTTGATCGTCAAATCTAATGTTAATTATTATACACTTGATACTTGATATTTTTCCCTTGTTATTTCTTCCCGATTAAGTTCCTTTTTTCATTATTCTTTCCCACTGAGTAACCTTTTCAAAGAATCTAAACTTATTTATAAATGGAACTTTGTCTGTGTGTGTGTGTGTGTGTGTGTGTGTGTGTGTGTGTGTGTGTGTGTCCCTTACCTATAGACTCCGAAATGGCTGAACCGATTTTCTTGAAAATTTACACAGTTGTACTATAAGCGTCTGCGAGTGTTCTTAGCTAGGTTATGTGTCAAGGTACCCCCGATAAATATCGAAAATTGATAATAAAAAATATCGGGTTATAGAAGGAGTGGTTCGATTTTAATCAAATTTGATACACTCATATATAAAAGGCAAGCTGTTTGTGTGTGTGTGTGTCAGTTTATCTGCCTGTATATCTGTATTTATTCAGCCCTTTTATTTTAGTTTTTGCTTCACGTTTGGCTCTAAGTAGGTATAATTGTAGTTTTTATTCTCAGTCATTATACCATTTACTCAGAGGACTCATTTAGCCTTCAAAATTCAGTTTCAAATTCAGTTTACGACCAAAAATCTTATTTGATATCGATACAAGGAAATCAAAATTTGATTTACATGCATTCATTTTTTCTTTCAGTCTGTGGTTTCGCTTTAACTGGAAACAACTATTGC
Organism: Ascarosepion bandense; assembly: GCA_037127315.1. Lineage (NCBI taxonomy): Eukaryota > Metazoa > Mollusca > Cephalopoda > Sepiida > Sepiidae > Ascarosepion > Ascarosepion bandense. Next base: position 1,481,314 of record JBBBDQ010001891.1, read on the forward strand.
TTTTTAGTCTTTCGTGCCAACGTCCAAAGAGTCTGAGATCAAGTGCCATGGATTAGTTTTAAAGCTTTCATTACACTATTACTGGCTATACTGCTAGTTTCACTATAAAAATGATTTTGATCTGATTTTCCTATGAAAATTCATTGTAAGTAATCTTCTCCTTTGCTTTCTTTTTTGATATGATTAAAAAAAAATTAAAACAGAGACTAACACATCAATCAATAATGCCCGGGCCTGACATATAAATGGCACCACTAATAAAAAAATACATATGATTTTTATAAATTACTCACCTTCTTATTGCACATGACAAAGTGTGGGTCTAATCGGATAATTAGTTTACAAATTACATAAGTTAGCAGAAGAAAGTAACAAGAAAGGACTAGAAATAAACTGCACAAAAACCGAATGCATGGTCATCAGTAAAAAGGGCAGCCCCAAAATGCCAAATACAGGTCGAGGATACTAGAATCAAACAGGTACAAAAATTTAAATACATGGGAAGCGTTATGACAGAAGACAGAAATTGCGACACAGAGATCCGAAGGCGAATTGGCATGACGAAGGAAGCATTCCAAAAGTTGAGTAAGGTATTAAGAAACAGGACAATTTCGCTAGAAACTAGGAAGAGAGTACTGGATTGTTACGTGCTGTCCGTCCTTCAATATGGCAGTGAAATGCTGGACAATACCATCAAAGATGAAGGAAAAAATTGAAGCAACTGAAGTGAGGTTCTACAGAAGGATGCTGCGAATATCAGGGATCAAGCATGTAAGCAATGATGAGGTCTTAGAAATGATGGAAACAAAAACAAAATTAATACTGAGCATCAGGAAAAGACATCCGAAGTTCCTGGGACACGCAATGAGGAAGGAGGGCTTGGAAAATCTGATACTAACTGGTCAGATAGAGGGAAAAAGTGACAGGGGAAAGCAACGGATAACGTATTTGAAGGACTTAATAAGGTGGATGACGGAACTGGTATTGCATGGTGTTACAGGAGAAGACGTGCTCAGAGCCACCTGGGATATGGAGACGTGGAAAGCCATGATCGCCTACGTCCTGAAGGGACAGGGCACATAGAAGAAGAAGAAGAAGAAGAAGAAGAAGAAGAAGAAGAAATGATTAAAAAAAGATTTAAAACAGTCTAACACATCACTCAATAAGTCCTGGGCCTGACATATAGATGTTGCCACTAATAAAAAATCTATATGATTTTTTATAAATTACTAACCTTCAAATGGCACATGACAAAATTTGGGCCTAATCAGTTTATTATGTTATATAGCGACAAATAACAAACATGGGTGTATATAAAAATATATCAGTGATATTTTTATTAATGAACGATGGACCGTGTGGCACAAGGCAGAGAATCGAGAGCGCGCTTCTAATGGGGGTTCGACGTGGTGACGGGGGGTTCGACGGGAGTGTAGCCTCTCTGCTTAGCTCGTCTAGCTTCTTCTTCGACTTCTGGTCTTGTCTGGCTCTCTGCCCAGACTGCCTGTCAAGCCTGACTCCTGTCGAGGCTGACTGGGACTCTTCTGACTCTGACTGTCGAATCCGTGTTTTTCGCAGTCTTTATATATCTTCCAAAACCGGGGACTCGTTTCTTCCGGCTTTGCCTTGATCACGCGACGCCTACACGACGCCTACACGACGCCTACGTAAATTCTCAGAGACACCTGTCTGTTTGCTCTGAGCTATTTCCGCTCTGTCGGAAATAGGGTCAAAATGACATCTGCTGCTTTCAATGAACGAAAACACCCACGCTTCATCAGCCTTCTTGGGTGGGGCCAGATTATTATATTACACTCCTCGCCCACCCATTTTCCAAAATGTTCGCCTAAGAACATCTTAAGCGCAACATCCTCACTCTCCTCCCCATGCCACACAAGCCCTACAATTGTATAAACATGTGCATGCCAAAACAACAAAAACATGTGCATGCTGAAACAAAAAAAACAACAAAAAAAAAATATATAGCGGAGCCTACATCGGCAACCCGACAATGTTCGTGTCCATCTTGAAAATTGTTCTACCAGCTCGATGTTTCATTGTTCTTTTTTTTTTCTTTCTTTTTTTTCCTCCTTTTTTTTTTTCTTTTTTTTTTTAATATCCATTTTCACAGAATTGGGCAAAGTTCCTAAAAATGTTCATTTTCTTTCTCGCGTCTGTCCATAAGCGTAGACTCTTCGATGCATAATCACATGATTATTAAGCGGTAACCGCGCTCTAGTTTCAAAACTAACATCGAGTAAATGACCTTTGACCAACACCATGTGTGCTTCTGCTCGAGTTTATTGTTACCACGTAACCTCATTTAATTTAATTTCATTTCAAACATACTATGTTTGAACACAGAAAAAAAATGGTCATTATTTGCCGTACATATCATTCATAGTCTGACCGAGAAATGTTCAATAGAAAATGAAGAAAATTACCCTGATTCCAACGTTAATCCGCATGCAATTTACTTGTGGAGGATATTAATTTAGTCTAAAAAAAAAAAATGAACCCGTGACTCGTAGTTCCTTAGTTTGTACAATGCTTTCCATTCCCTGAACTACTTCCTCTGGATTCGAAACCAAGCATATCTGATTTGTTAACATCTCTCTGTTTAACGCCCGTTGACCCCGGAGTACTATTCACAGCGGATAATTCAATTTCCTTTTCCGAAGCACTGTTGCTTCTTTTACACTTAAAAATCCGCTTCCTGGCTATTATTCCCAGGATTATTATTACGCCGACCACGCCAGCAATGACACCTATCGTCAACTTCTTCGGGAGTTCCTCACATCCTTCACTAATCTCTCCATATTTACTAGTTTTCAGAAATTAATATATCTTCAAAAGATATTTCACAAGTCACATAAATGAAAATTCACAGAGGATGTTGAATTTATGGGAACCTGCACAAAAGCATAAAAGTGAAGTACTTTCACGTAAATAAAAATAAGTTTTAGATTTTAATTTAATTTTCCCAAATCTCCCCAAATAATCCGATTCCACCATATTGATAACAAAATATCTTTTCAATATCTGACTCATATCGCGAAACACTGAGACGCGGGTGAATGTTTTAAGAATATATCTAATCGGTGTATTCGCAAAGAAATAACCAAACAATGCAGTTGTTTTCAAGCAACGATGTTGAGATATATTTATAATTGGCGATTTTGTTGGCTGTTGTTAACTGCATAATTAAAAATACACTTTAAAACTCTCGATAACATTTAAATCATTTCTATGCTGTAGAAATGTCACGCGAAACACAACATTTTTAAATTTTGACAATATCTGTGTAAAGATTACAAATTGACGTTTACGAACAAATTCTGTTGACGAGATCAAAATTAAAGAACCCTTTCGTTTCTCTGATTTTCCTATTGTGGTAGCATTCAGCTACATTTATAATTTGTCAATGTTCACCAATTTTGATTTAGTTCATGCAATACAAGGCCAAATGGAGAAAATGAAGAGGGTCATTTTACGCTAAAACTCCAATTGGGGAAAGTTTGTGTACGTAGAACATCGATTGTTGTTTTTTTTTTTTTTTTTTAATTCGGCTCGAGTACTGGTCAGAAAAACTCAACTATTTCAACCATACAACTGACCTTCATAATCACATTGATAATAGTTGTTCGTCAATATTTCTATTGGGTTGTCTGGAAAGTTCATGCCGCTTTTTAAGTAAAATTAAGACAACACAAAATTATTTCATTAAATATTTATTCTACGAAATATTAACTATTTTCTTGCACAAACCAAAGAAAACCATTGCTATCAACAAGTTAATCCAATTATCCACTTTAAAGAGTAGAAGAAACTTCCTTTACTTACTCAATAAAAGTACGATTAATTAAGCAACATACCAATAAACTCACTTCATATATATGGTAAACATTAACAACAAAAATAAATCATCAACTCAGACGCCCTGCACCCACAGATAGGTAAATATTTCAGCTTTAACACCCCACTGTCAATTTTAACACCCCACTTTAACACTTTCTTCCTCATTTTAACACCTTCTTCCTCCCCGTCAACCCCCAAACCTATGCGCTCTCCGCCACTGCTACCCTCTACATGTATTCCTGACCCCCGTCCGTTCTAACCACAATGCGTTCGACACACTTCTCAATTCTAGTTTCAGATCGGCAAAAGTATACATTTTTTTTCTAACTGGACTTATTATAAACACGAGCAGAGAACACACACACTATTAAATCAATGGGACACTCACCTTCCGATGTCTAGTCATACGGCTGCTATATTTTCGTCTTCATTTTTTTTTTCCGGTGGCAGTTTTAATTCCGGAAATTTCAAGTCTGTTGAATTTTCAATCGTTGTCGTGGTAACCCAATAATGTTCGCATCAATGTTTTGTTGTTTCAAAACCAAGTCAGGAAGGCACCAAATGATGTTCGTTATATAGCGACAAATAACAAACACGGGTGTATATAAAAATATATCAGTGATATTTTTATTAATGAACGATGGACCGTGTGGCACAAGGCAGAGAATCGAGAGCGCGCTTCTAATGGGGGTTCGACGTGGTGACGGGGGGTTCGACGGGAGTGTAGCCTCTCTGCTTAGCTCGTCTAGCTTCTTCTTCGACTTCTGGTCTTGTCTGGCTCTCTGCCCAGACTGCCTGTCAAGCCTGACTCCTGTCGAGGCTGACTGGGACTCTTCTGACTCTGACTGTCGAATCCGTGTTTTTCGCAGTCTTTATATATCTTCCAAAACCGGGGACTCGTTTCTTCCGGCTTTGCCTTGATCACGCGACGCCTACACGACGCCTACGTAAATTCTCAGAGACACCTGTCTGTTTGCTCTGAGCTATTTCCGCTCTGTCGGAAATAGGGTCAAAATGACATCCGCTGCTTTCAATGACCGAAAACACCCACGCTTCATCAGCCTTCTTGGGTGGGGCCAGATTATTATATTACAATTAGTTTACAAATTAAACTTAAGTGAAACTACTGTTGCAATTTTTTTAAACAATGGGAAAATCTGAATTTCATGTGTTGATAAAATATTGCTTTCTAATAGGAAAAAATACTGTTCAAGCAAAGCAATAGTTTGATAAGTGCTATTCAGACTCTTGTCAGAAATAATGTAAGCCATTGAGTAGGAATAATTGTGAATGCACATGAGGTTATTTGTAGCTATTTTATAGTGTTAACTTTATTCGTTATTATCCCAACTGTTATTTTGGAGGCAGTAATGATTAACACATCACTTAATAAGTCCTGGGCCTGACATATAGATGGTGGCACTAATAAAAAATTCATATGATTTTAATGAAGTACTAACCTTTAAATCACATGTGACAAAATTTGGGCCTAAAAGGATTATTAGTTTACAAATTACAGTTATTTAAGTGAAGCAGCTGTTTAAAATTTTCGAAACAAAGGAAAATTCTGAATTTCGTGTGTTGATAAAGCATTGCGTTCTTTGTAGCTCTTAACAAAGGTTGTTCTTATTTTATTTTAACCCTGTACGGTTATCTATTCAGACAAGCTCATTTTCTTCTGTATACCGCTTTACCTTTCAGTGTGTTGGTGGTCATGTCTCTCCACGAGCCCCAGCTGTTTATCTTAGTGTTCTCGACAGGCTCCAAAGGAGAATTTGTAATGTGATAGGTTGTTGTATATCAACAAACAACAAACACGCATATATATAAAAATATAAGTTATATTTTTATTAATGACGATGAACCGTGTAGCATAGGGGACAGAGAATTGAGAGAGCGCGCCTCTAATGGGTTGACGGGAGTGTCGTCGTATCTGTTGTGTCTCTCTTCACCGGCCGATCTCTGTCGCTCCTCTCTACTGCTACTCTGGCGAATCCGTGCGCCGAGATCTTTTTATAATCTCCAGAACCGGGACTTTTTCTTCCGGTTTTGCCTCGCCCACGCACGCCCACGTAATTCTCAGAGACACCTGTTCTGTTTGCCTCTGTAGTTATTTCCGCTGCTGACGGAAATAAGGTCAAACAAACATCCGTTCCTTTCAACGACCGGAAACACCCTCGCTTGCATCAGCCTTCCTCGGGTGGGGCCAGATTGTTGTATTACAAGGTCCCGACTTGGCATCTCGATTCCAGCCACTTTCTCACCGGCGGGATGTGGTTTCCTTCTGTCTATTCTACAAATATTTTCATGGCTTCTGCTCTTACAAACTTAAGTCACTAGTGCCCCCGCGACTAGAATTTACACGTGCAACCAGACTGGCAACAAGGTCCCACCCACTTACAGTTAGATCAGCCACCGTTAATTCTACTCCAGCAGTTTCTTTTACCCGCATTTCCCGCCTATGGAACTCCCTTTTCGTATATTTGCTTTTATGACGGCTACAATCTCCAGGTATTTAAATGTAATGTCAATTCCCATCACTTGACGGGAGGAAGTAGAAGGCAAAGTTTAGAGGAGAGTTTTTTAATCTATAAAACTTAAAAAAATTAATTAAGAAAATTAAACTTGGCCGAGAGGACTAAACGGCAGTCGTTAGATTGTAAATATAGCGCACATTCGAATCCCATCCAGCACATTGTTAATATTATGGATGTGCGTTGTGGTGCAGTGGATATCGGCTGGGAACGAGAAATCGGGGAGCCGATTTCGAATTCCAGTTGAATTCGTTGCATTCACTTATACGCAAATACGCTTGGGAAAGGTATTAGTCCGTCTCTTCCTTCTAGTTATGGGCTCAATATAACAGGACAGATTGGGTTCTATAGCCTTGGCTAGCAACCAGTCTACCGCAGAAAGCAATGGCAACCTACGGCGGGATAATCTTCTGCCCAGTCAGTCATGTCTCTTTCGAGACATTATCGAACAAACGTGTTTCACGTATGGCACTTAACTGACTGAATATAATAGTTGGAATCATGATTAAGGTATCTACTGGTCATAAAGTGGGGGATCAGTTTTCTATTGTTATGAAGTAATAAACTACGTAATTATATAATACATGTATTCTCCCTCTAGCTATGAGTCAAATAACAGTACAGATTGGGTTCTATATCCTTGGCTGGAAACCAGTCTACCACAGAAAGTAATGGCAACCTACTGCGAGATAATCTTCTGCCCAGTCAGTTATGTCTATTTCGAGACATGATCGCTCAAGCGTGTTTCACGTATGGCACTTAACTGACTGAATTAAGAAGAAATAACAACAGAAGAAAAATCAAGTATCAAGTGTATAATAATTAACATTAGATTTGACGATCAAAGTTAACCTGAATGCATGGAGCCGGAAGCGAGTTCCACAAACGAGAAAAAACAGTTAGCATAGAACTTAAGGTTATAGCTAGTTCAACTGCGAATTAACGGCACCTTGACTCCACTTGACTCCAGTCCTTTCTACGTCAGCCCGTGTATCTTGTTCTTTTCCTTTCTCTCTACTATCGCAACTGTCTTCACAACTGTGTTTCCATCCTTCTCTTGCCCTTTCTCTGACACCCCCTGTAACTGGTCCGTCTTTCTCTTCTCTGACACCCCCTGTAACTGGTCCGTCTTTCTCTTCTCTGACACCTCCTGTAACTGGTCCGTCTTTCTCCTCTCATCTAAACTTTTGCTTTTAGTTAGCCCCCTGCTCATCAGTGGCGGTACCGCCTTGCTTGGGGTGAAACGATTAAAAAAATAGGGTTTTTAGGATTTAATGAATGTTGTCTTTTTGTTATCACTCGTAAACCTAGTAGCTTTTAATATTCTTTTCTATTTATCACCTTTCCTAAATGCTGTTCCGCCAAAGATTATCTCAGGACCATTATGTTATGCATTGTTATTCTGAGTCTCTCTTGCCTTAAATGTATCCTTTTTTTAAAAAATCATTTCACCCCAAGCAAGGCTTTCCACTGCCACTATTGCGCATGGGGCTACATAGGGGAAGGTAAAGAGAAGGAGTGGTTAGATAGAGGAAATGTCAGAAGGAAGGTGATAGATGGGTAAGGATACCGAGGATGAGGATTAGGGTAGATGGGAAGAGTGTTTGAGAGAATGGATGCGAGTTAGTGTGTTAGGAGGTGTCTATTGACCTTACATTTAAACTCCTGGAGATTGTAGTTGTCTGGAAAGCAATCATGTGGAAGGGAATTCCACAGTCGGGAAGTGCAAGAAAAGAAACTGTTGGAGTAGAAGTTGCGGTTGCATTTTATTGGTTTCACTGTAAAAGTGTGGGATCTCGTTGCTAATCTAGTATCTCGTGCAAATTCATACCTAGGGGGCACCACCAGTGATCTAAGTTCATCGGAGCAGAAGCTGTGAAAGTATTTATAGAAGAGACACAGGGAAGCCACCTCGGTGAGAGAGAGACTGCAGGCGGTCTGCTAAGTCGGTATCGATCACATTAAAGACCCTCCGTATTCCAAGCCATCATTTCTCATTATGTAATCTAGAAAACTTTACCTAATCTCTATTTACATTATTCGGACTATTGACCTCATATTTGTTGCCACTTTTACGAAGTTTCGGCCGTTGTACCCTAAAATACCCTTGGGAAAAGTATTAATCCGACTCTTCCTTCCAGTTAAATAGCAGAACAGATTGGATTCTATAGCCTTGGCTGGCAACCAGTCTACCACAGAAACCAATGGCAACATACTGCGGGATAATCTTCTGCACAGTCAGTCATGTCTCTTTCGAGACATGATCGCCCAAAGCGTGTATCACATATGGCACTTAACTGACTGATTCGTTGATTTACTCTATTGCCTTCTATAAATGCCGTGATCCTCCTCATCCATCTTCTTCTTTTTCTTCTTCTTGTCTACGCCGTGTCTCTTCAGGACGTTGGCGAACACTGTTCTCACACATTTCCCTCCCCATTTTATGACCAAAAAAATTTTCTTTTTTGTTTTTTCCTTAATTTTATTCCGCTTTCTCCAAAGATTTTAGGTAGATTAAGCGTTAAGTTATGCTGCTCTTCTTGCCTTCAATCATCCCTGTGTTTATCAAATGTTCCGAGCCTTCTCTTCTCATTATGTTTTTCTCTACCTCCTCCTCCTCCTTCTTCTTCTTTGCCTTTTTCTTTTTCATCTTGGAATTCTTCTTCTTTTTCTTCTTTGACATTTACTTCTTCTTTATATTCTTCTTCTTTTTCTTCTTTGCCTCCTTCTTCTTCATTTTTGCATTCTTCTTTTTCTTCTTTGTCTTTTAATTTTCTCTAGTGTCTCATTCTTCTTCTTTGCATTTTTCTTCTTTTTCTACTGTGTTTTCTCCTTATTTGCCTCCTTTTCCTTCATTGCATCCTTCTTCTTCTTTGCATCCTTCTTCTTTGCATTTCTCTTCTTCTTCTTCTTCTTCTTCTTTGCATCCTTCTTCTTCATTGCCTCCTTTTTCTTCTTTGCATTCTTCTTCTTTTTCTTCTTTGAATTTTTCATCTTCTTCTTTGCATCCTTCTTCTTCATTGCCTTCTTCTTCTGCTTTGCATTCTTTTTCTTCTTTGTATTTTTCTTTTTCTTCTTCTTATTTGCATTCTTCTTCTTCTTCTTTGCATCCTTCTTCTTCATTGCCTCTTTCTTCTTCCTTACATTCTTCTTTTTTTTCTTCTTTGCATTTTTCTTCTTCTTTTTCTTCTTTGCATTTATCTTCTTCATTGCCTCCTTTTTCTTCTTTGCATTCTTCTTCTTTTTTCTTCTTTGCATTTTTTCTACTTCTTCTTCTTTGCATCCTTCTTCTTCATTGCCTCCTTCTTCTTCTTTGCATTCTTTTTCATTTTCTTCTTTGCATTTTTTTCTTCTTCTTTGCCTCCTTTTTCTTCATTGCACCTTTCTTCTTCTTTGCAATCTTCATGTTCTTCTTTGCATTCTTCTTCTTCTTCTTCTTCTTCTTCTTCTTTGCATCCTTCTTCATCATTGCCTCCTTCTTCTTCTTTGCATTATTCTTCTTGGCATTTTTCTTCTTCTTCTTCTTTGCATCCTTCTTCATCATTGCCTACTTCTTCTTCATTGCCTCCTTCTTCTTCTTTGCATTTTTCTTCTTCTTCTTCTTCTTCTTCTTCTTCTTCTTCTTCTTCTTCTTCTGCTTTGCATCCTCCTTCTTCATTGACTCCTTCTTCTTCTTTGCATTCTTCTTCATTTTCTTCTTTGCATTTTTCTTCCACTTCTTTGCCTCCTTTTTCTTCATTGCCTCCTTCTTCTTCTTTGCATTTTTCTTCTTATTCTTCTTTGCATTCTTCTTCTTTGCATGCTTCTTCTTCATTACCTCCTTCTTCTTCTTTGCATTCTTCTTCTTTATCTTCTTTGCATTTTTTCTTCTTCTTCTTCTTCATTGAATCCTTTTTCTTCATTGCCTCCTTCTTCTTCTTTGCGTTCTTCTTCATTTACTTCTTTGCATTTTTCTTCTTCTTCTGCATTGCATCACTTTTCTTCATTGCCTCATTCTTCTTCTTTGCATTTCTCTTCATTTCCTTCTATGCATTTTTCTTCTTCTTCTATGCTTCCTTTTTTCTTCATTGCCTTTCTTCTTCTTTGCAATCTTTTTTTCTTCTTTGCATTCTTCCTCTTCTTCTTCTTCTTCTTTGCATCCGTCTTCTTCTTTGCATTCTTCTTCCTTTTCTTCTTTGCATTTTTTCTTCTTCTTCATTGCATCCTTCTTCTTCATTGTCCCTTTCTTCTTCTTTGCATTCTTCTTCATGTTCTTCTTTGCATTTTTAGTCTTCTTCTTCTTTGTCTCCTTTTTCTTCATTGCTTCTTTCTTCTTCTTTGCATTCCTCTTTTTCTTCTTTGCATTTTACTTCATCTTCTTCTTTGCATCCTTCTTCTTTGCATTTCTCTTCTTCTTCTTCTTCTTCTTTGCTTCCTTCTTCTTCATTGCCTCCTTTTTCTTCTTTGCATTCTTCTTCTTTTTCTTCTTTGAATTTTTCATCGTCTTCTTTGCATCCTTCTTCTTCAATGCCTTCTTCTTCTGCTTTGCATTCTTTTTCTTCTTTGTATTTTTCTTTTTCTTCTTCTTATTTGCATTCTTCTTCTTCTTCTTTGCATCCTTCTTCTTCATTGCCTCTTTCTTCTTCCTTGCATTCTTCTTTTTTTTCTTCTTTGCATTTTTCTTCTTCTTTTTCTTCTTTGCATTTATCTTCTTCATTGCCTCCTTTTTCTTCTTTGCATTCTTCTTCTTTTTTCTTCTTTGCATTTTTTCTACTTATTCTTCTTTGCATCCTTCTTCATTGCCTCCTTCTTCTTCTTTGCATTCTTTTTCATTTTCTTCTTTGCATTTTTTCTTCTTCTTTGCCTCCTTTTTCTTCATTGCACCTTTCTTCTTCTTTGCAAACTTCATGTTCTTCTTTGCATTCTTCTTCTTCTTCTTCTTCTTCTTCTTTGCATCCTTCTTCATCATTGCCTCCTTCTTCTTCTTTGCATTATTCTTCTTGGCATTTTTTCTTCTTCTTCTTCTTTGCATCCTTCTTCATCATTGCCTACTTCTTCTTCATTGCCTCCTTCTTCTTCTTTGCATTTTTCTTCTTCTTCTTCTTCTTCTTCTTCTTCTTCTTCTGCTTTGCATCCTCCTTCTTCATTGACTCCTTCTTCTTTGCATTCTTCTTCATTTTCTTCTTTGCATTTTTCTTCCACTTCTTTGCCTCCTTTTTCTTCATTGCCTCCTTCTTCTTCTTTGCATTTTTCTTCTTATTCTTCTTTGCATTCTTCTTCTTTGCATCCTTCTTCTTCATTACCTCCTTCTTCTTCTTTGCATTCTTCTTCTTTATCTTCTTTGCATTTTTTCTTCTTCTTCTTCATTGAATCCTTTTTCTTCATTGCCTCCTTCTTCTTCTTTGCGTTCTTCTTCATTTACTTCTTTGCATTTTTCTTCTTCTTCTGCTTTGCATCATTTTTCTTCATTGCCTCATTCTTCTTCTTTGCATTTCTCTTCATTTCCTTCTATGCATTTTTCTTCTTCTTCTATGCTTCCTTTTTTCTTCATTGCCTTTCTTCTTCTTTGCAATCTTTTTTCTTCTTTGCATTCTTCCTCTTCTTCTTCTTCTTCTTCTTCTTTGCATCCTTCTTCTTCTTTGCATTCTTCTTCCTTTTCTTCTTTGCATTTTTTCTTCTTCTTCATTGCATCCTTCTTCTTCATTGTCCCTTTCTTCTTCTTTGCATTCTTCTTCATGTTCTTCTTTGCATTTTTAGTCTTCTTCTTCTTTGTCTCCTTTTTCTTCATTGCTTCTTTCTTCTTCTTTGCATTCCTCTTTTTCTTCTTTGCATTTTACTTCATCTTCTTCTTTGCATCCTTCTTTTTCATTGCCTCCTTCTTCTTCTTTGCATTCTTCTTCTTTTTTCTTCTTTGCATTTTTCTTCTTCTTTTCCTCCTTTTTCTTCATTGCCTCCTTCTTCTTTGCATTCTTCTTCTTATTCTTCTTTGCATTCTTCTTCTTCTTTTTCTTTGCGTCCTTTTTCTTCATTGCCTTCTACTTCTTCTTTGCAATTTTCTTCATTTTCTTCTTTGCATTTTTCTTCTTCATGTTTGGCTCATTTTTCTTCATTGCCTCTTTCTTCTTCTTTGCAATCTTGTTTTTGTTCTTTGCATTCTTTTTCTTTTTCTTTTTCTTCTTCCTCTTCTTCTTCTTTGCTTCCTTCTTTTTCATTGCCTCCTTCTTCTTCTTTGCATTCTTCTTCTTTTTCGTCTTTGCATTTTTCTTCATCTTCTTTGCCTCCTTTTTCTTTATGGTCTCTTTCTTCTTCTTTGCAATCTTCTTTTTCTTCTTTGCATTCTTCTTCTTCTTCTTCTTTTTTGCATGCTTCTTCATTGCCTCCTTCCTTCTTCTTTGCATTCTTCTTCATTTTCGTCTTTGCATTTTTCTTCTTCTTCTTTGCCTCCTTTTTCTTCATGGTCTCTTTCTTCTTCTTTGCAATCTTCTTTTTCTTCTTTGCATTCTTCTTCTTCTTCTTCTTCTTTGCATCCTTCTTCTTCATTGCCCCATTCTTCTTCTTTGCATTTTTCTTCTTTTTCTTCTTTGCATTTTTTTTCTTCTTCTTCTTCTTTGCCTCCTTCTTCTTCTTTGCCTCCTTCTTCTTCTTTGCATCCTTCTTCTTCATTGCCTCCTTCTCTTTCTTTGCATGCTTCTTCATTTTCTTCTTTGCATTTTTCTTCTTCTTCTTTGCCTCCTTTTTCTTCATTGCTCCTTTCTTCTTCTTTGCAAACTTCATTTTCTTCTTCTTCTTCTTCTTCTTTGTATTCTTCTTCTTTTTCTTCATTGCATTTTTTCTTCTTCTTCTTTTCATCCTTTTTCTACATTGCCTCCTTCTTCTTCTTTGCATTCTTCTTCTTTTCTTCTTTGCATTTTCCTTCATGTTCTTCTTTTTTGCATGATTCTTCTTCATTGCCTCCTTCTTTCTTCTTTGCATTCTTCTTCATTTTCGTCTTTGCATTTTTCTTCTTCTTTGCCTCCTTTTTCTTCATGGTCTATTTCTTCTTCTTTGCAATCTTCTTTTTCTGCTTTGCATTCTTCTTCTTCATTGCCTCCTTCTTCTTCTTTGCATTCTTCTTCTTTTTCTTCCTTACATTTTTTTTTCTTCTTCTTCTTCTTCTTCTTTGCCTCCTTCTTTTTTATTGCCTCCTTCTTCTTCTTCTTTGCATTCTTCTTCTTTTTCTTCATTGCATTTTTCTTTTTCTTCTTCTGCTTTGCATCCTTCTTCTTCATTGCTTCCTTCTCTTTCTTTGCATACTTCTTCATTTCTTCTTTGCATTTTTCTTCTTCTTCTTTGCCTCCTTTTTCTTCATTGCCTCTTTCTTCTTCTTTGCAATCTTCTTTTTTTCTTTGCATTCTTCTTCTTCTTCTTTGCTTCCTTTTTCTTCATTGCCTTTTTCTTCTTCTGTTGGAATCTTCTTCTTTTTCTTCTTTGCATTTTTCTTCCACTTCTTTGCCTCCTTTTTCTTCATTGCCTCCTTCTTCTTCTTTGCATTCTTCTTCTTATTCTTCTTTGCATTTTTCTTCTTTGCATTTTTCTTCTTCTTCTTCTTTGCCTCCTTCTTCTACATTGCCTCTTTCTTCTTCTTTGCATTCTTCTTTTTTTCTTCTTTGCTTTTTTCTTCTTCCTCTTCTTTTTCTTTCCCTCCTTCTTCTTTCCCTCCTTCTTCTACTTGGCATTTTTCTTCTTTTTTGCCTCCTTCTTCTTTTTCTTTGCATCCTTCTTTTTTGTTCCATTTTTTATCATTCCAAGTGCTCCTACTATCACTGGCACGATTCTTGTCTTGAATTTACACATTTTTTAGATTTCCATTTTCAGGTCCTTATACTTTGAGAGTTTTTCGAATTCCTTGGTTGCTATGGACAAGCCATATCAATTAATAGGCAAGTTTTTTTCTGTCTGGCCTATTTGCTTCAATTTTTCTGTCTGTGTAGATGGTGTAATCCCACAGAATGGTGACATCTTCTATTTCTGTAACCGGTGCTCGGTGATGTTCATACCAGTGTTTGTTTACAGATTTTCCATAGTGTTTTCACATTGTCCAATGTAAATATTGCCCCAGTCTATCGTGGCGATTTTTATATTCATATTAGGCAAGTACTGAACATCCTGAGATTAGATGGTCTATTGTTTCTTGGTATTTATCGCAGAACCTGCATTTTAGATCCATATTATAATGTATAATATTTGCCTGAAAGTTCCTAGTGAAAAGATTTTGGTCTTACGCAGCATGAATAAAGCCTTCAATTTCAGACTCTTATCTAGATGCACGTAACCATCGATAAGTATTATTATTATTATTATTATTATTATTATTATTATTATTAAATCTTTCGTTTACATTTTCATCTGCATATTACTTTCTCCGCTTTCAAGATTTCTCCTAGACTTTTATATCTTTTTTAAAAAATCTATTTATTTCACGGTTACTGCTCTGATGAACTTATACGAATTTACTCGAACCACAAGATTAGCAACTAAGTCCCACCCTTTTACTGAGAAAACCAATAAAATGTAAACGCAAATTCTACTCCATCAGCTTCTTTTCTCGCACTTCCCACCTGTGGAATTCCCTTCCATTTACCTGCCTCCCCGACAGTTACAATATCCAAGAATTTAAATGTAGTCAATAGTTATCTTCCATCTCACTGACTTGCATCCTCTCTCTCATGCTCCTTCTCTGTCCACTCCACTCTCATCAGTATTCTCATCCTTCTCTTACCCTCGTCCTGACACTCCCTATAACCTGTCACTCTTTATCATAACTCTCTCATGCTCCCTTCTCTGTCCACTCCACTCTCATCAGTATTCTCATCCTTCTCTTACCCTCGTCTAGCTATCCCTATAACCTGTCACTCTTTTATCATAACTTTCTCTCATGCTCCCTTCTCTGTCCACTCCACATTCTCCTCTCATCAATATTCTCATCCTTCTCCTCATTCTGACACTCCCTATAACCTGTCACTCTTTATCATAACTTTCTCTCATGCTCCTTTCTCCGTCCACTCCTCGTAATATTCTCATCCTTCTCTTACCCTCAGTCTGACACTCCCTATAACCCTGTCACTCTTTATCATAACTTTCTCTCATGCTCCCTTCTCTGTCCCTCACTCTCATCAATATTCTCATCCTTCTCTTACCCTCGTCTGGCTCCCTATAACCTGTCACTCTTTATCATAACTTTCTCTCATGCTCCTTTCTCCGTCCACTCCACTCTCTCATCAGTATTCTCATCCTTCTCCTGCAACACCTCGTCCTGACACTCCCTGTCTTACATATCTTACATCATAACTTTCTCTCATGCTCCTTTCTCCGTCCACTCCACTCTCATCAGTATTCTCATCCTTCTCTTACCCTCGTCCTGACACTCCCTGTGTCACTCTTTATCATAACTTTCTCTCATGCTCCTTTCTCCGTCCACTCCACTCTCATCTAAGTATTCTCATCCTTCTCTTACCCTCGTCCTGACACTCCCTATAACCTGTCACTCTTTATCATAACTTCTCATGCTCCTTTCTCCGTCCACTCCACTCTCATCATTATTCTCATCCTTCTCTTACCCTCGTCCTGACACTCCTAGTATATGCTCTTTATCTTGCTGCCTCTCATGCTCCTTTCTCCGTCCACTCCATCTCATCAGTATTCTCATCCTTCTCTTCCCCCTCGTCCTGACATACTATAACCTGCTCTTTATCCTGCTTTCTCTCATGCTCCTTTCTCAATCCTCCACTCTCATCAGTATTCTCATCCTTCTCTTACCCTCGTCCTGACACTCCCTATAACCTGTCACTCTTTATCACCGCTTTCTCTTTATGCTTTCTCCCGTCCACTCTCATCAGTATTCTCATCCTTCTCTGCCTCATCCTGACACTCCTATAACCTGTCACTCTTTATCATAACTGTCTCTCATGCTCCTTTCTCCGTCCACTCCACTCTCGTAATTATTCTCATCCTTCTCTTACCCACTTCATAACGCCCCTTATAACCTGCCATTCTTTCTCATAAGTTTCCTTCTATAACAGACCGATACCCCCTTTATACGAATTTACTCGAGCCACAAGATTAGCAATTAGGTCCCACCCTTTTACTGTGAAACCAATACAAAAGCAAATTCTACTCCATCAGCTTCTTTTCTCGCACTTTCCGCCTGTGGAATTCCCTTCCATTTACTTGCTTCCCCGACAGCTACAATCTCCAAGAATTTTAATGTAAAGTCAAAAGTCCTCTCCTATCTCAATAAACTGCATCCTCTCTCTCATGCTCCTTTCTCCGTCCACTCCACTCTCATCAGTATTCTCATTCTTCTCTTACCCACTTCCTGACACCCCCTGTAACCTTTCACTTTTTTTATAATTTTCCTCTTATGTAGACCCCTGCAAAACAGTGGCAATAAAATGCCTTGCTTTGGGCGATAGGATTATAAAAAAAATATAAAATCTTATTATTTGTTCCTAATTTCTCTTTTTTCTTCATTGTTTTTCTTCTGCTTCTTCTTCTTCTTCTTCTTCTTATTATTATTATTATTATTAGTAGTAGTAGTAGTAGTAGTAGATACAAATGCAGTAACTAAAGTAGCAGGAGTCGTAGTATTACCTTCCCCTCATTTTCCTCACCTGCAAATTATTACAAATGATCTGCACGGATTAATTGGCGACAAAACCTGGCCTGACATTCTTGGAGTAAGCAATCGAAACCAGACAAAATTTGGCACTTCCTTTATTTTGTGTTAATTTATGTCTAATGCTTAATCACTTGCAAACAGCACAAAATTGAAGAAGCTACCTTAGAAAATAAAACAAAATTAGAAAAGAAAATAAGAAAAAAAAAAAAACGCAAACAAAAGCCTCGCTTTAGATTATTAAATCGCACATGCGCATTGTGTTCCCACTCAACTGTTTAGAAAAGAAAAAAATGATGGAAGCGAGAAAGGATTTCTGCCTTGAGTTTTCAAAAATTATGGCGTGCTGAATTACATTTGCATGGTAAAGCTAGCTAATTTGTAAGGTGAACTTTTCTTTCTTCTGCGTACAATTTTCTTAACTTTTTTTTTCTTACTCTACGTTTTACAGTAATTAACATAGTCACCGTGTTATCTTTCCTTATTTCAACTAATAGGCCGTCTGAGTTATTACTATCATTTCCATGATGACAGGTGCTATGAAAGGATTTTTTCACTGTTCAGTTCCATAGATTCTTGAATATATACAATAGTTGATAAACCGTAAAAAAAAAAGCGCAAATCAATTCAGCTTATGAAGAGGAAAGTTGAACCAAAACTGCAGGTGATTACCTTTTGTTCGGTTATATTGTTGCCGTTGTTCTGGTGAAACGTTGGCCTTGCCTGATTTGTTTTTTACACATATAGGGGTTGAACAAAATAATGGAAACAACCAGTACCATCTATATATATAAAAGGAAAGATGTTTATGTGTGTGTGTGTGTGTGTGTGTGTGTCTGTCTGTCTGTGTCCTTTATATAAATCCACAATTTTTATCCGATTCTCACCAAACTTCACACAAATATTATTTAGGCTTCCAGTCAGGTCATGGGCTACGTATTTTTTCTGATTGCACCCCTTCCGATTTCTATATGTATAAAAGGCAAGATGTTTGTGTGTGTGTCTGTCTATCTGTCTGTCTGTCTGTGTGTCCGTTATACAAATCTACAATTTTTATGCGATTCTCACCAAACTTCACACAAATATTCTTTAGGCTTCTAGTCAGGTCATGGGATATTTATTTTTCCTGATTTCCCCCCGACATTGGAAATCCAATCAGGTCTGATCAAGATCAGGATTTCAGCCCTTTCATCGTGGTTCTTGCTACAGAATTTGCTCTAACTTGGTAAACTTATAGGTTTTTGTCTCAAACATTAGTAGATCTCAGACAATTCATTTTCCCCGATATCGGAAATCGATACCTCTGATATTCTATCGAATCTGATCAAAAACCGACTTTCAGCCATCAATATGACTCATTTTCTCAAATTTTACTTCCGATTGTACTATAACTTTTCATGGACTGACTTAGGTTAGTTTATCCTTGGATGACTTATTTGACTCCGATATTGTAAATCGATACTCCGATATTTTATCGGGTCTGATCAAAATCAGGTTTTCAGCCATTTTATTTTGGTTTTTGCTTCGGGTTTTGCTCTATGTAGGTATAATTTTAGTTCTTAGTCTCAGCCATGATACCATTTACTCAGAGGATTTATTTAGTCTTCAAAATTCAGTTTGCGACGGAAATCTTATTTGATATCGATACCGGAAATCAAAATTTGACTTACATCCATTCATTTTTCTTTCAATCTACGGTTTCGCTTTGGCTACTAACAACTATTGCTTTTTAGTCTTTCGTGCCAACGTCCAAAGAGTCTGAGCTCCAGGGCCATATTTTTTATAGGAAACAGTCACACTGAAACTCACAGATTGCCTTTTATAGATATAGATTATATTTTAAGTGTCTGCAGCGAATTTAAATATAATTGTTTCATCCGCTGAAGAAATTAAAATGTTCTGAGTTGAACGGGCAACGCCGGGTTATCATGATAGCAGGCAATAAAAGCAAAGTTTTTTATGTGGAGACCAGAAAGTTTATTTAGTAACAGTTAGAGTTACATACAACATTATTTTTCAATGTCAGCACCGGCGGAGCCGACGACCATCTCAAGGCGGGCACGAAATGCGTTACACGCTTTGGAAACCATGTCCTCGTCTATAGGTTCTTCTCTGAAAGCCACCCGGAATATTACAAGCATTTTTGTTAACTAAGGTGAAATATGGTATGAACCTAGACGTAGGTTTACTGTGAAATCTCAAACTTATTTATAAATGAAACTTTGCCTGTGTGTGTGTCTGTGCTGTGTGTGGGTTTTGTCTGATACCTATAGACTCCGAAATGGCTGAACCGATTTTCTTGAAAATTTACACAGTTGTACTATAAGCGTCTGCGAATGTCTTTAGCTACGTTCTGTGTCGAGGTACCCCCGATAAATATCGAAAATCGATAATCGAAAAAATCGGTTTATAGAAGGAGTGATCCGATTTTAATCAAATTTGATACACTCATAGACAAAGACATAAGAAACGATATTCAGAACTTACAAGGTTGCAGTTCTTACAATAGTGCAGAAAATCGATAATATATATATATAAGGCAAGATGTTTGTGTGTGTGTCTGTTTATCTGCCTGTATGTCTGTATTTTTTCAGCCCTTTTATTTTAGTTTTTGCGTCGGGTTTGGCTCTAAGTAGGTATAATTGTAGTTCTTAGTCTCAGCCATTTACTCAGAGGACTTATTTAGCCTTCAAAATTCAGTTTATGACGAAAAGAATTTATTTGATATAGATACTAGGAAATCAAAACTTGACTTACATCCATTCATTTTTCTTTCAGTCTACGGTTTCGCTTTAACTGGAAACAGCTATTGCTTTTTAGTCTTTTGTGCCAACGTCCAAAGAATGTGAGCTTCAGGACCATGAATTAGTTTTCAAGCTTTCATTACACCCGAGCAACGCTGGGCTATAGTGTTAGGAATTAAATAAATAGATCAAAATTTAATACAAATTCTACACAGTAAAGATATCATTAATTTCATTCAAAGTTATCGTTAGATTGATTACCAAGAACAACTAATGTGCTAAGTGTGTTGTGTCATACCACCTATACACTTAAAAAAATCAAAATGAAATGAAAATTGCCATCTTTGTCTTCCTTGATCGTTGTTTTTTATTGTCCGTTATCCTCACATTTCATCACACTGGTGTACGGCTCCCAGTCATGGGTAACCTACCGGCATCACCTACGACTCTTTGAGCGCTTCCATCCTCAACGTTCAATGAAGTGACTACGTCACCAAAGTTGAGGTCATCGAACAGGCGGAAATCACCAGCATTGAGGTCACGTTGCTTAAAGTGACAGCTACACTTGTCAGTGAACGTCTTCAGAATGAACCATGACAGGCAATGTCTCCTGCCCTCCCGCAACCCGCTATAGGCATGGACCAAGCGAGTCTCCCTGAAAGCAATATACTGCGCCTCCTCGACCTTACACTATCTTCCGACCTGAAGTGGAATCATTACATAGAATCAATAGCTATATCCATTGCTAGGAAGGTGGGGGTCACTGTGTCGGGCCAGGAAGTTTTTTTATGCCTGAATCCGTCTTGCACATATACAAATCAACCATCTGACCGTGCATGGAATACTGTTGTCATTTCTGTTCAGGCGCCCTCGGAGTCCGTTTCAGTGTTCCCGACAAGTTCCAAGGCAGAATTTGTAATGTAATAGGTCCCGACTTGGCAGCTCGACTCCAGCCACTTTCTCATCGGTGGGATGTGGTTTCCCTCTTTCTCTTCTACAAATATTTGATGTGGGATGTGGTTTCCCTCTTTCTCTTCTACAAATATCATGGCTTCTGCTCCGACGAACTTAAGTCACTGGTGCCACCGCCACAAGAATTTACTCGAGTAACCAGATTGGTAAAAGGGTCCCACACTTTTACAATTAAATCAATCAAATGCAGGCGACAATTCTACTCCATGAGCTTCTTTTCTCACACTTCCCGCCTGTGAAACTTCCTTCCGTATCCTTGCTTTCCCGACGGCTTCGACCTCCAAGAATTTAAATGCAAAGTCAATTCCCATCTCTCATCCATTTGACTCAAGTCTTTTCTACATCACCCCGTGTATCTTGTTCTTTTCCTTTCTCTCTGCCTTCGCAACTGTCTTCACTCTTGGGTGCACATCCTTCTCTTGCCCTTTCTCTTTCACCCCCTGTAGTTGGTTCGTCTTTCTCTTCCCTCTCCTTCTGCCTAAACGTTTACTTTCTTATGTAGCCCCATGCGCATCAGTGACGGTACTTGTTTGGGGTGAAACGATTAAAAAAAGGCACCATCGTATGACCAAAATAACCCTGTACGGTAAACTTTCAACTGGCCACCGAAACAGAAACGTTATAAAACTCCTTCAAGAAGTCCCTCTGTAACTGCCACATTGACCACTGCTGACCGTCAGGCCTAGCTCCGCGGCGTCCCCATCTGTGAGGTCTCCCGAAGGGTCCACCTGGCGGAAAAACGCTGCGGAAGGAAGGACCAGGAAACCTCAGCAGCCATACCAGTCTCAGAAGCCAGACTTGCCTATTCCGCATCAACCTAGTCGGCGATCAGCGTGTCTGCATTCGACATGGACAGCCCCCTTCGTTCGCGAAGCAAAGCCAAGAAAAAGAAATTAACTAAAATAATTTTAAAACGCAATGCAAATCGCCATCTTTGTCTTCCTTGGATGCTCTTCTTTTATAGTCCTTTATCTTCTGTTAGAATAATTCCTAGGAATTTAAATTTTTGTACTTGCTTGATTCTGGTATCCCTCACCTGTATTTGGCATTTTGGATTGCACCTTTTGCTGATGACTATGCATTCAGTCAGTCAGTTAAGTGCCATACGTGATACACGCTTGGGCGATCATGTCTCGAAAGTGACATGACTGACTGGGCAGAAGATTATCCCGCAGTAGGTTGCCATTGCTTTCTGTGGTAGACTGGTTGCCAGCCAAGGGTATAGAACCCAATCTGTCCTGTTATTTAACCCATAATTGGAAGGAAGAGATGGATTAATACCTTTCCCAAGGGTATTTGCGCGTAAGTGAATGCAATGGATTCAACTGGAATTCGAACTCGGCTCCCCGGTTTCTCGTTCCGAGCCGATATCCACTGGACCACAGTTTTCTTAAATTTTATTTGTAGTCCTTTTTGACAACACATAACAATCCAGTACTCTTTTCTTTGTCTCCAACGAAATTGTCCTGTTTCTTAATACTCTATTCAGGTCATGAAATGCATCCTTGTGCTTTTTTGGATCTCAAAAATATAAATATATAGAAACTGCTGTGACCACAAAGTGAGAAGTCAGTTTATATAGTGATTGTAATATGGAATTGACCCCCCTTTATATCGAGTATGCTTCTGTAGAACCACCTTTCAGTTGCTTCAAGTTTTTCCTTCATCTTTGATGATATTGTCCAGCATTTGCTACCATATTGAAAAGCTGACAACTCATAGCAATCTAGTACTCTCTTCTTTGTTTCTAACGAAATTTTCCTGTCTCTTAATACTCTACTCAGTTTCTGGAACGCGTCCTTTGCCATGCCAATTCGCCTTCGGATCTCTGTGTCGCACTTCGCTGCAGAAACATTTTTTTTTTATTGAAGATTGAAACTGAGAAGGATGAATTTAATGTCGAGAACCAGTAAGCTACCATACAGGGGCAAGACTCGGTATCCCTACCACTACAACATGTCACCTATACGCATGTGCAGTGAGCTGGACGAATATTCCAATACTTAACGTTCCTCGCCTCTTCTCTTTCAAGACAAAAAAGACGATGAATCCATCAAGAACTTTAGGAAAAGAAAAAAATTGAAAATGATCTGGCCATATTGGTGTTGGTACAATGAATAACTGGAAGCATGGGAGAATTCAAAGAAATAATAACTGTTTTTTTTTTTTGTTTTTTTGTTTGTTTTTTTTTTCAGTGAATTCTGGTTCTTTCTTTATAGCTTGGATAAATTCCTGGAATTCCATGGCATCGTCTCGGGCAGGATTTTAATAGGATAAAAGCATTGCGAAGACAAAATCCATGCGAATAGACTTGACTATCCGGAGGCAATATGAACACTCCTATCTCTTCCATTCTCTTTCTCCCTCCCTCGCTCTTTCACTCACTTTCTTTTTTTTTTTTTATTTCCCACTCTGTTTGTTAGCCTATCGCTTTCATTTTCTAACGCCCACTCTTCCTGCCTAACTCTTCCTTTCCCCCTCCCTTTGTCTTATTCCTTCTTTTCTTTCTCCTACTCACTCTTTTTCTTACTCTCTCCTATTCTTTTAATACGTTTTTCTTATCTCTCTCTCTCTTTCACTCTCTCATTCTGTAACACTCTCTGTCTTACTATTGTGCTTTCTCTCTCCGTTTTAAAATCCATTGTCACACTTCTCTCTCTCTCCCTATTGTCTTCTTACTCTAACGTTCTTCCTCTGTCTATCAGTTTTTCTCTCTTTATTGTTTATTAATCTCTCTCTCTTTCTCTTTCTCTCTCTCTCTCTCTCGCTCTCTCTTTCCTACTCCCTTTTAGTTTTATTACCCAAACATTCTTTCATCTTCTCCCACTCAGTCACTGTTGCTATCTCTGTTTCGTAATGTTTATTTCAACCTCCGTATTTTTTAATCTTTTGTTTTCCATTGTTAGCTCTTTCTCTCATCCTTTCTCTCGCTTTCTTTCTTTCTTT
>JBBBDQ010001891.1:1510000-1705000 GCA_037127315.1 Ascarosepion bandense
CGCTAAGCTATGTGAATATATTTCTCACAGAACTGGCATTTATATCAGTGAACATCTCCCTCTAGCTAGGGTGATTTCTCTCTCTCTCTCTCTCTCTCTCTCTCTCTCTCTCTCTCTCTCTCTCTCTTAAGCTCGGTTAGCTATCTTTTCTTTCTCTACCGCTTCCCTTCATTTTAAGTCTATTTCTTCTCATCCGTGCGCCCATATATATATATATATATATATATATATATATATATATTCTAAACATATACTGTTAAATATAAGAGACAATGAATGTCTATTATGTTTAATCATGAGCCGTTATAAACGTCGTATTTTGGCTTCAATTTCAGTTGAAAATAAAGACAAAAATTCTCCAACAGTTGGATAACTTTATTTGAGGTTTAATGAGGTTCCATTGAAATTTCTTGGTGTTAGGATCTTTTAATGCTGCGGCATCATTAAACGTCACTTTCGAAATTGGCCTATCTGGTCCATCACAATTGAGACAAGCGATGGATTCAGAAAAGGCAAGAGACACCGTCGGTTCCAAAATATAAGATCGATTCGGCAAGAAAGTCATCTTGTGCGAATGGTCGTGCCATCAGTGCCGAATTTTACTGTCAGCAACTTGAGCGGGTCTACGAAAAGTTGAAGCAAAAGTAACCGGATCTGATCAACCGAAAGCGCGCTTTGATGCAGCAGGACAATGCCAAGCCACACACCGCCAGGAAGACCAAAGACAAGTTTGAAGAGCTGGACGGCATTGAGGTTCTGCCACATCCAACCTACAGTCCTGACTGTGCTCCATCAGATTACGGCCTTTTCCGCTCAATGTAACATTTTCTGAAGGGCCGCAGATACGACTCGTTTGATGAAGTCGAGGAAGCGTGTCAAGAATTCTTTGATTCGAAGCCAGTTGCATGGTACTTTGACCAGATCCGAAAGCTTGCAGATCGATGGTAGAATGTCTTGGAAAATGATAGTCTTTATTTTGAACAATAATTTTTGTTGTTTTTGCGAGTAAACTTTCAATTTTTTGCAAGTGTTTACGAACTTTTGGGACAACCTAATATTACAGAAATCAAAAGAAAAATTGTGTATGCAAAATTTAGTAATGTGGATGTTTGAGTTTGAGTTTTGTTTAACGGCATATCAACACCTCTATGGGTCATTTAATGCCAAAAAAGTGGGGTTTTAAGGTATTTTTTAATGTTCGGTTAGAATGAGAATGTTGATTTAATCAATTTGTTTAATAAAATTTTTTGTTTTTATCCTTTTTTTATTTTAGAAAACTGAAAAGGTCTTCTAGTTTTGTATTCGAAAATGTTTTCCTGAGAATAATTTTCTTCAAAAATGTGTTATGGTAATAATTTTTTCTTCAAAAATTTATTGTCGGTAATATTTTTCCTTCAAAAATGTATATTTTTCTATAAAATTTTATTTTTATCTATATATTACTATAAAAGTATATTTTTTATAATTTTTTATATTTTCTTAATGTTTTGACCTCTGTTTGGGGGTTAATTATTTGTTCATAGTTTGGAACCTAACAGGTACTATTACTCCGAGTCAGGGTGGACCTGGGATCAAAAGCAATGAAAAGGTGGTTCCATGCTCCTCACAACGTCCCAATCAGAGGCTTTGCTGCCGGATGCAGTTTACCGTCATGCCCAGAACTCAGTAATGTGAATACAAAAATACAACTAGAAACTGGTAATGATATCACGATAATCAACGAAGCAACATGGAATGCGAAAAGAAAAGCTATATTAAAAAGTTTTTCAAAAATCGCATATATTGTGTCAAGTGAGAAATTATTTGTTATTAGTGAAATTGAAGCCGTAGGGAGCAGGTTAATGTTTATTTATTTATTTAGCCTTGTGTCAGACATAACCGAACTCCCTACAGCTTACAAGTTTTATTTGAAATAATCTTCATCATGATTATCGGAATGTTTTCGTCAGAAGGTTGGAATGTGTGAAATAGTGGAATGTGTAGAATGGAGGAATAATATACATTTTTCATGTTAAAATGGAAATTTATTAAAAAGGAAAGAATAGCATAAGTTGTAGAAGTTAATGTGCAATTAAAACATTATAAGGAAGATAAGAGTAGAGTTCGTGTTCAGTGAGAAAGTTGAAGGTATAAAAAAATTAAGAAATGTTCGTAGTAGTAATTTGTTGAAAAGAGTTTACGCGTACGCACGTACGTACGTATTCTTTAGCATTTGCTCGGTATGAATGTCTTTGGATGGAGAAAAAGAAGTAAAATGACTCAGCACACGAGAAAGAAGGGGAAAGAGGAAAAATGTCCGGGTCAGCTTCAAGCTTCTACCGTTACATTTTAGCTTGTCGTCTCTGCTGCTTCCATCTCTGACTGACGCTGATCGAAGACATTTATAGTAATTTAGATTTTTGCAATAGATAGCTAAGTCCCTTTTGGTCTTGCAAATCGCTTCCTTTGGTCAGAAAATCAGTTTAATATCTACTTTCGAAAACCGGTTTCTAATTTTCCTTTAAACACATGATCAATCCTTTTTCTGTTTAGGAAAAACCATGATTTCACACGTAATTTTGAATTTTTGTAAAAGTGATGAAGAAGGTCGATATTAATTCTTAATTTCCTATCCAAAAATATAACTCGCGACGTTTCATTTAGTAACAAGCGAGTAAAAAGCTAAGGCTAACGCGTTGAAAAATAAAACGAAGTTATTTGGTACTGACCGAATGAAATTATTTGAATTATGAAATTTACATATAAAAATCTAATGCCAAGGTGTAAAAATCAAACGGCAATTTTAAAAACAAAATGTGTGAATATTTAAAGGAAAAATTTGTTGATTTGGTAGTATTTGTTGACAATGTTTTCAGGATGTTTTTCTCGGATATGTTGAGTCGGTTTTCCAATGTCGAAGTAACATTTTACCTGAAAGAAAGATCGAAAAAGTATTTCTACCAAAACTTAATGTATCGATCGCAGTATTGGATCAAATCAACAAATTTTTTAACAGATTAAAAAAAGGTCTGTAAAGAGTAATCAAGAATCTCTACAGACAACAAACTCAACCATCCGTCCGTGCATGGAGTACTGCTGCCATTTATGGTCAGGTGCCCCTGCCGTTCTCCTCAGTGTTCTTGACAAGCTCCAAAGGAGAGTCTGTAATGTGATAGATACTGATCTGGCGACTCGACTGCAGCCACTTCCCCATCGTCGAAATGTGGCCTCCCTCTGTCTCTTCTATAAATACTTTCATGGCTTCTGCTCGGATGAGCTTAAGTCACTGATGCCTCCTCAACAGGTGTTTACCCGTGCAACCAGACTGGCAACTGGGTCCCACCCATTCACAGTCAGGTTAGCCAAACGCAGACGACAATTCTACTCCTGCAGCTTCCTCTCTCGCACTTCCCGCCTGTGGAACTCACTCCCGTATTCTTGCTTTCCTGACGGCTACGACCTCCAGAAATTTAAAAGCAAAGTTAATACTCACTTACTAACCACTGGCCTCTAGCTCTCTCCCCACCCCTGTATAACCTTCCCTTTCTCTCCACCTATGTATCTGTCATCGCACCTGCTTTCTCAGCTTTCTATTGTTCCTTTCTAACTAGCTTGTACTCCTCACTATTTTCTAATTAATCTTTCTACATTTATGTAACCCCCTGCACATCAGTGACGTTTCTGCCTTGCTCGGGGTGAAATGATTAAAAAAAAAACTGCCTGCATATGGCAAATATACAAAGATAGAAAGGGGCGGAGCACAAGGATGTGCCTTTTCACTGGATCTATTCAACTTGAACAGCGACACTATTTTGAGGACCCTAGATTTTATACCAGGATTTGTCATCGAAAGCCACAATTTGAGCAACATGAGGTACACAGATGATACAGTGCTGACAGAAGAAACGGAAAGGAAACTACAAGACCTCCTACAGAAGGTAGCTGAAGAGGGTGACAAGAAAGGACTACAAATAAACTGCAAGAAAACAGAATGCATGGTCATCAGTAAAAAGGGCAGCCCAATATGCCAAATACAGTTCGGGGATACTAGAATCAAGCAGGTACAAACATTTAAATACCTGGGAAGTGTTATAACAGAAGACGGAAAGTGTGACACAGTGATCCGAAGGCGAATTGGCATGGCGAAGGACGCATTCCAGAAGCTGAGTAAAGTATTAAGACACAGGAAACTTTCACTAGAAACAAAGAAGAGAGTACTAGATTGCTATGTGTTGTAAGTTCTTCAATATGGCAGTGAATGCTGGACAATATCAGCAAAGATGAAGGAAAAACTTTATTAAGCAATTGAAATGTGGTTCTACAGAGGCATACTGGATATAAAGCGGAGGATCAATTCCATATTATAATCAATATATAAACTGACACCTCAGTTTGTGGTCACAGCAGTTTCTATACATTTAATATCCCGGAGATCCAAAAGCACAAGGATGCATTCCATGAGCTGAGTAGAGTATAAAGAAACAGGTCAATTTCGCTAGAAACAAGGAAGAGAGTCCTAGATTGCTATGTGTTGCCAGTTCTTCAATATGGCAGTGAATGCTGGACAATATCATCAAAGATGAAGGAAAAACTGGAAGCAACCGAAATTTGGTTCTACTGAAGGATGCCGCGAATATCATGGATCGAGCATGTGAGCAATGATGAGATCTTACAAATGATGGAAACAAAAAGAAAATTAATACTGAGCACCAGGAAGAGACAACTGAAGTCCATGGCACATGCAATGAGGAAGGAGGGCTTGGAGAATCTGATACTAACAGAGCAGATGGAGGGAAAAAGAGACAGGAGAAAGCAGTGGATAACGTATTTGAAGGGCCTGAGCCAGTGGATGATAGAACGTGGTTTGCTTGGTGTTACGTGAGAAAGCGTGCTAAGAGCCACCAGGGATAGGGAGACATGGAAAGCCATGATCGCCTACATCCTGAAAGGATAGGGCACATAGATGAAGACTAACATTCAAAAAATTAGGGCCTGAGCATGGTTTATCAAGATTGACACTAAAATAGTGAACCGTTTGAGGATTATTAAAAAGTGAAACTAAAAATGTATTATTCACTATAATACGAGAAAAGCTAGTCACTCTGTTTGAAATAAAAGTTAAAGCAAAACAATAATTTTTAATTTCGAAAATTAAAAAAAGCACTTAAAGCAAGAAATACGATGTTTAGAACAAAATCTAGACTTGATTGCTTAACTCACTATGAAACAGAGTGCAAATGTTTGCTCAAAGATACCTATCATATTACAAAAAGATATTAAAGGAATTTCATATTTGACATCCGGATAAAATCTCAAGTTATTTATTGTTATGGTGCCCAATCAACTTGGAATGAACTCTTCCACCTTCATAAATACTAACCTGCGAGACTTCCTAGAAGAGGCAGTCGAAACGCAGTGTAACTTGACAGTTCGGGCGAACACTTCTATCTCCTGACAAATAACACTCGTATTTTGTATATATTTTCCGTTATTCCTATACACTGGTTCAACCTACCTTCTTTTCGGGTCATTCTTCCTGGCCCTAATAGACTACAACCTAAAGCAAGGCAGATAAATACTTAACATTGATTATATTGAGATGAGATAGATAGATAGATAGATAGATAGATAGATAGATAGATAGATATGAACAAATTGAAATAGATAGATAGATAGATAGATAGATAGATAGATAGATAGATAGATAGATATGAACAGGCTTCGATAGATAGATAGATAGATAGATAGATAGATAGATAGATATGAACAAATTGAAATAGATAGATAGATAGATAGATAGATAGATAGATAGATAGATAGATAGATAGATATGAATATTGAAATAGATAGATAGATAGATAGATAGATAGATAGATAGATAGATAGATAGATAGATATGAATAGAAATAGATAGATAGGATAGATAGATAGATAGATAGATAGATAGATAGATATGAACAAATTGAAATAGATAGATAGATAGATAGATAGATATGAACAAATTGAAATAGATAGATAGATAGATAGATAGATAGATAGATAGATAGATAGATAGATATGAACAAATTGAAATAGATAGATAGATAGATAGATAGATAGATAGATAGATAGATAGAAATAGACTGTGATATATATGGTGTTATGGTGTCTATCTACATTGGAATGAACTCTTCCTCCTTTATAAATTCTAACCTGCAAGTCCTGAAAGAGGCCGCTTAGATGCAGTGTAACTTGACAGTTCTGACGGTCACTTTTGTCTGTTGACTAATAACACTCTTATTTTGTATCTATGCTCTGTTATTCCAAAACACTGGTTCAATCAACCTTCTTTTTTTTTCGTGTCCTTCTTCTTGGCCTTAACAAGACACAGCATATATACTGGAAGGAAATGAATCAAGACATTAAAAATCAGTAAATGTCTACAGAGGTGCTCTGGCAGTGAATTCACCTACCACACACAAAATTATAACCTTGGCCAAAGACAGACACTCCGTGGTCATAACTGCAAATAGATTTTGCAGGTCCATGAAACGTATCACATTATCTGATGGTAATCGATAACTTTATTAAATGGCCTGAAATGTATAAGTGAAAAAAAAAAACAACTTTCATGGTAACAGTGCAATTAATATGAATTGTTCTAAAGTATATCATTCCGGATAACTTAGTCTCAGAAAACATTTTGTAAAAATTTCTCGATTCAACATTATCCCATCCTATCAATCAAGATCAAGGGGACAAGCTAAACGATTTATTGGTACTTTTCGGGGAGCTTTGAAATGAGCAAATTATGAAAAAGTTAGCGAAAAAGCACAACAAAATTCTTGAGAGTACACCGGATAAGGCTGTTATCGAATACACCGTCAGGCATGTCACTTCCAGAATTGATGTTCACAAGTAAAATGAAATCGGTGGTCGACAAGCTGTTCGCAGGTGAAAAAAATAACGAGAATGGATAACAAGAGAGACCCTTTTTTTAAATTGTCGAAAAAGTGTTCTTTCTGGATATATAATAAGAGAAAGAAATGTGCGGAGACGGAGTAATAAGTTCACGAATAGGAAAATGATTTATATGATGAAAGAGAAAAATGAGAGCACAAAAGGCATTGGAATCTCTTGAAGAAAAAATTGCAAGAAAGGAAGAACCTATTTAAGTACTGTATATCATTGACGTTCCAACACCCCAATAATCTATAAATCGTACAAATATGTAGGAGTGTCAGACATGCCTGGTACAAGGCCACTTTAAAACATATACGACAATCCCCACATTTTAAAGATTGAGTGAAAGGAAGAACCTATTCAAGTACTGTATGATATCATTGACATTCCAACACCCCATGAATTTATACATCGTACAAGTATGTAGGGGTGTCAGCCAGGCCTCTTTAAAACATTGCCGACAATCAAAGATATCATCAGGTTGAATGAATAGTTGGAAGAAATAAAGTGTTTTGTTCAGAAGTCAAGTGAAATTTTATTAATAGAACTGAATAACAAATTTGTAAATAGAAGGAGAAAATATTCAAATAGAAAATGTAAGTATCTAATTGTCCCACAGAAATTCCGTGTTTATAGTTGATAGTAGCAGAATGTGCGTATGTAAAAAGATTAAAAAGGTTGCGAATAAAAGTTCGTGTTTTTTTTCTTTTAATAGCCGGAGAAAAAGTGAAAAGTAAAGTCATACTATAAAGGAGATTGTACTTATCGGAGTCAGTTGAAGTGTCCTGTTGTTGTTTTCTTTGACGTTGTGTGGGTAAAGACAAGGAAAATTGCAAGGAGAGGACAAACGAATGTGTGTCGTGCACTTACTACCGGGTGGGCAAATTAAATTTTCTTTAGTCACATTGCTACGAGGTCCTTCAGATTTGCTCCCATGTTGGACTGATTAGACCGGCCAAGAAACGTAAATAAGTAGTGAATTTTAGTTATGTGATGGGCTCCGAACAGCATACCCATTTTCTAGGTGTGAAAAAAATTGACAGGTGTCATAGATCAATTTACTATTTCCTATCCAATCAGAATCCAGAATCTTAACTTTCACACTGACTTGTGAAATTTGTTTTTGTCTGGGTTTTTCAAAAATGTTTTTAGTCGTTTTGATCCATTTTGCTGGTGTGCAGATTTTTTTTTTTTTTAGTTAATTGTTAGATGATAAAGGATTTGTATCCTTAACGTGAGATGGAAAGTGCGACACAGAGATCCGAAGGCGAAATGGCATGGCGAAGGACGCGTTCCAGAAGTTGAGTAAAGTACAAAGACACAGGAAACTTTTATTAGAAACAAAGAAGAGGGTACTAGATTGCTATGTGATATCAGTTCTTCAATATGACAGTGAATGTTTGACAATATCATCGAAGATGAAGAAAAAATTGAAGCAGCTGAAATGTGGTTCTACAAAAGTATGATACGAATATCATGGACCAAGAATGTGATAACATGATAAGGTGCTGGAAAGAATGGCAACAAAAAGAAAATTAATAGTGAGCATAAGGAAGAGACAACTGAAGTTTATGGGACACGGAATGAGGAAGGAGGGTTTTGAGAACCTGATACTGACAGGCCAGATAGAAGAAAAAAGAGACAGAGGAAGGGACTAAGGTGGATGACAGAACGGGGGCTGCGAGATGTTACATGAGAAAGCGTGCTAAGAGCCACCAGGAAGAGGGAGACGTGGTAAGGTATGATCGCCTACGTCCTGAAAGGAGAGAGCATATAGAAGAAGAATATATATGCCAACTGTTTATAACAAATTATTATGTGAATATAAAGTGGGGGATTAAATCTATATTATAATGTATATATAAACTGAACCCTCATTTTGTGGCCTTGCCAGTTTCTACACATTTACATTCTAGATTTATGGGCTTGAGCAGGTGGATGGCAGAACGGGGGTTGCGTGGAGTAACAGGAGAGAACGTGCTAATAGCCACCATGGATAGGAAGACGTGGAAAGCCATAATCGCTTACGTCATGAAAGGACAGGGCACAGAGAAGAAGAATATATATGCCAACTGTTTATAAGAAATTATGTGGATATAAAATGGGGGATCAAATCTATATTATAATCAATGTATAAACTGATCCCTCATTTTGTGGCCATACTAGTTTCTATACATTTATATTCTAGATTTATGCGCTTAAGCAGGTGGATGCCAGTACGGGGGTTGCGTGTAGTAACAGGAGAAAGCGTGCTAATAGCCACCAGGGATAGGGAGACGTGGAAGGCCATGATTGCCTACGTCCTAAAAGGACAGGGCACATAGAAGAAGAAGAATTCTATAAGTACCAGAAAAAGAAAACGTGTGGAAAAATTAGTGGTTGACCCCAAATGAAACAAAATACAAAGTTCAGTATGTGGTGACCTCGCCACGAAGCGAAAAAGTGAATACTAAAAAATAAAATGAAAGATTTAAGATATAAAAAAAAAACTCTCAAAAGACGGATGCTTTGGAGTAAATAGAATACGCAGGTAACATTATGGAACTCAGGAAATTTTCTTAAAGAAAAAAAATTTCAAGAGTGTTTAGCGATAAAGTTCCGACAGTTCTCTATCGAGCTTGCAATTCTCAAATTCTCTGTCTTCAAGAAGAATGCATTTCAGTCGAGGTTCTATCTACGGACAGAAATTTTGGCTGAAAAAAAATTAAAATGCAAAAGGCGCGATTGCGCGGTTGCAACTTTTGAGAAATACCGAGCGTACACGCACGGGTTTATAGCGGTTTATCAATTACTAGCAGTATAGCCCGGCGCTGGTCGGGTATAGTGAAAGCTTTAAAACTAATCCATGGAGCTCCGACATTTTGGACGTTGACACGAAAGACTAAAAAGCAATAGTTGTTTCCAGTTAAAGCGAAACCGTAGACTGAAAGAAAAATGAATGGATGTGAGTCAAATGTTGCTTTCCAGGTATAGATACTAAATACTTTTTTTCGTCGTAAACTGAATTTTGAAGGCTAAATACGTCCTCTGAGTAAATGGTATCATGGCTGAGACTAAGAACTACAATTATACCTACTTAGAACCAAACCCAAAGCAAAAACTAAAATAAAAGGGCTGAAAAAAATACAGACATACAGACAGATAAACAGACACACACAAACATCTTGCCTTTTATATATATATATATAATCAATTTTTCTTCACTATTGTAAGAACTGCAACCTTGAAACTTCTGAATATCGTTTCTTATATCTTTGTCTATGGGTGTATCAAATTTGATTAAAATCGAACCAGTCCTACTATTCCCCGATTTTTTCGATTATCGATTTTCGATATTTATCGGGGGTACCTCGGCACAAAACCTAGCTTTGAAACCTCGCAGACGCTTATCGTACAACTGTGTAAATTGTCAAGAAAATCGGTCCAGCCGTTTCGGAGTCTATAGTTAACGGATACACACACACACACACACAGGCACACACACACAGACAAAGTTATATATAAATAGAACTTTGTCTGTGTGTGTGTGCCTGTGTGTGTGTGTATCCGTTAACTATAGTTAAGATAGTGACATGTGTGTGTGTGTGTGTGTGTGTGTGTGTGTGTGTGTGTGTGTGTGCGTGTGTGTGTGTGTGTGCGCGCGCGTGTTTTGAAAGAGAGTATTTTTGTCTTGTTATATTATTTATATTATTCGGACTATTGTCCTCATCTTTGTTGCCATTTGTACGACGTTTAATAATAGATCATTCTATTTGTCTATATTTCTGAGATGAGGTAGTATTTACATTATTTATATTATTCGGACTATCGTCCTCATCTTTGTTACCATTTGTACGACGTTTAATAACAGATCATTCTATTTGTCTATATTTCTGAGATGAGGTAGTATTTACAGTATTTACTTTATTCGGACTATTGTCCTCATCTTTGTTGCCATTTGTACGACGTTTAATAACAGATCATTCTATTTGTCTATATTTCTGAGATGAGGTAGTATTTACAGTATTTACATTATTCGGACTATTGTCCTCATCTTTGTTGCCATTTGTACGACGTTTAATAACAGATCATTCTATTTGTCTATATTTCTGAGATGAGGTAGTATTTACAGTATTTATATTATTCGGACTATTGTCCTCATCTTTGTTGCCATTTGTACGACGTTTAATAACAGATCATTCTATTTGTCTATATTTCTGAGATGAGGTAGTATTTACAGTATTTATATTATTCGGACTATTGTCCTCATCTTTGTTGCCATTTGTACGACGTTTAATAACAGATCATTCTATTTGTCTATATTTCTGAGATGAGGCAGTAGTTACAGTATTTACATTATTCGGACTATTGTCCTCATCTTTGTTACCATTTGTACGACGTTTAATAACAGATCATTCTATTTGTCTATATTTCTGAGATGAGGTAGTATTTACAGTGTTTATATTATTCGGACTATTGTCCTCATCTTTGTTACCATTTGTACGACGTTTAATAATAGATCATTCTATTTGTCTATATTTCTGAGATGAGGTAGTATTTACAGTATTTACATTATTCGAACTATTGTCCTCATCTGTGTTGCCATTTGTACGACGTTTAATAACAGATCATTCTATTTGTCTATATTTCTGAGATGAGGTAGTATTTACAGTATTTATATTATTCGGACTATTGTCCTCATCTTTGTTACCATTTGTACGACGTTTAATAATAGATCATTCTATTTGTCTATATTTCTGAGATGAGGTAGTAGTTACAGTATTTACATTATTCGGACTATTGTCCTCATCTTTGTTGCCATTTGTACGACGTTTAATAACAGATCATTCTATTTATCTATATTTCTGAGATGAGGTAGTATTTACAGTATTTACATTATTCGAACTATTGTCCTCATCTTTGTTGCCATTTGTACGACATTTAATAACAGATCATTCTATTTGTCTATATTTCTGAGATGAGGTAGTATTTACAGTATTTATATTATTCGGACTATTGTCCTCATCTTTGTTGCCATTTGTACGACGTTTAATAACAGATCATTCTATTTGTCTATATTTCTGAGATGAGGTAGTAGTTACAGTATTTACATTATTCGGACTATTGTCCTCATCTTTGTTGCCATTTGTACGACGTTTAATAACAGATCATTCTATTTATCTATATTTCTGAGATGAGGTAGTATTTACAGTATTTACATTATTCGAACTGTTGTCCTCATCTTTGTTGCCATTTTTACGACATTTAATAACAGATCATTCTATTTGTCTATATTTCTGAGATGAGGTAGTATTTACAGTATTTATATTATTCGGACTATTGTCCTCATCTTTGTTGCCATTTGTACGACGTTTAATAATAGATCATTCTATTTATCTATATTTCTGAGATGAGGTAGTATTTACAGTATTTACATTATACTGACTATTGTCCTCATCTTTTTTGCCATGTGTACGACGTTTAATAATAGATCATTCTATTTATCTATATTTCTGAGATGAGGTAGTAGTTACAGTATTTATATTATTCGGACAACTGTCCTCGTCTTTGTTGCCGATTGTACGACATTTCGCCCGTTGTACACTCCGAACTTCTTCCGGGATCTAAGAATTTCCAACCGAACCCTTTATTACAATCACTGGGGTATATGAACTCCATTCCTTCTTCTGGTGGTCATGAGTTATATCCCTCTAACTCTGTAAGTTACTTGCTAAGCAATGTCAGCACCTAGATGGATGACTGCTTGGGATTACCAGGGGCTGTAGACTTGGATGTGCGCGTGGTGCATTGCGCTCATGGTCATATAACGTAGGAACACCAGTTCCTATACGCTCGCCGAAGTCAAGCAATGTCAGTACCTAGATGGGTGACTGGTTGGGAATACCAGATGCAGTAACCTTGAATGGGCGCTGGGTACAATACGCTTACGGCCATATAACCTTCCCGCACGATTATCCGAGTTAAGCAACGTCTAGCCCGATCAGTATGTGGATAGATTGACTCTTGAGTATATCAGCTGCGGTAGGCTTGGATGTGCGCGGGGTGCGTTGCGTTTACAGCCATTTCACGATGACACATGCTCGCCGAAGTTAAGCAACGTCGAACCTAGTCATTACCGAGATGTGTGACTCTGTGGGAATACTAGGTGCATAGATATGAGGTTGATGGAAACGACGATGGCTAAAATTTTTAATTGGAGAGCCGAGTTCACGTTTTTATCATCTCACCCCAAGCAAGGCATTCTACTGCTGCTATTGCGCAGGGGGTTACATAGGGAAAAGTGACGAGAAAGAGGGTTTAGTTATAGGAAATGTTAGGAGGAGGGTAATAGACGGGTGTGAATACCGAGAATAGGGGTGGAGTAGATGGAAAAAGAGCTTGTGAGAATGGATGCGAGTTAGTGTGATAGGAGATGTCTATTGACCATACATTTAAATTCTTGTAGATTCTAGCTTGGGTTCGTTATATTCACTTACGTGCCCTGGGAAAAATATTAGCCCACCTCTTTTACCCCCACTATGTGTTAATTAATAAAACTATTATCACTAAAGCCATTATCTAAAAGAAACTTTTCTTGGGTTTAAATAATCTATATATGGTCGAAAGCCGTAAGCGAATTAATCAAACATAGCGATATCTTGTTCTTATTTAGTACGACTCGGTCTTTTCTGCAACTGTCTATTTATAATTCTGATTTTGGGTTATTTTAATTACAATTGGTTTTCTTGTGCTGCACATGAAATTCTCAGTAGCCTTCTGTAGTTCTTATTTTTTGCTACTTCTAGTTTTTCTTTACATTTTCCGCCATATATAAGAATTGACATTATTCAATAGATCGGAACTCTTTTCTATGTTTATATATTTTACACTCGTACTGTTTTCCTCATTCTTTTTTTTTTTAAATCATTTCGCCCAAAGCGAGACAGAACTGCCACTGGTGTGCATGGGGTTACAGAAGAGTTGAGTGATGAGAAAGTGGAACAAGTTACAGGGAATGAGTAAGAAAAGAATGAGAATACAGGTGTGAAGAGTGATGCATGAGAATCGAGTGGAAAGGAAGAAGAACACAGGTGAAGAATACAGGTGTGAAGAGTGATGCATGAGAATCGAGTGGAAAGGAAGAAGAACACAGGTGAAGAATACAGGTGTGAAGAGTGATGCATGAGAATAGAGTGGAAAGGAAGAAGAACACAGGTGAAGAATACAGGTGTGAAGAGTGATGCATGAGAATAGAGTGGAAAGGAAGAAGAACACAGGTGAAGAATACAGGTGTGAAGAGTGATGCATGAGAATCGAGTGGAAAGGAAGAAGAACACAGGTGAAGAATACAGGTGTGAAGAGTGATGCATGAGAATCGAGTGGAAAGGAAGAAGAACACAGGTGAAGAATACAGGTGTGAAGAGTGATGCATGAGAATAGAGTGGAAAGGAAGAAGAACACAGGTGAAGAATACAGGTGTGAAGAGTGATGCATGAGAATAGAGTGGAAAGGAAGAAGAACACAGGTGAAGAATACAGGTGTGAAGAGTGATGCATGAGAATCGAGTGGAAAGGAAGAAGAACACAGGTGAAGAATACAGGTGTGAAGAGTGATGCATGAGAATCGAGTGGAAAGGAAGAAGAACATGATACAAAGGTTGTCAGGGAAAGGATGTAAGTCAAAAATATAAGAAATGGTAATTGATTTTGCATTTAAATTCTTGGAGATTGTAGCTGTCAGGGAAACAAGTAAACGGAAGGGAATTCTACTGGCGGGTAGTGAGAGCAACGAAGCTGCTAGAGTAGAAATTGCGGTTACATTTGATTGGTTTCAATGTAAAAAAAAATGGGCCTAGTTGCTAGTCTATTAGCTCGAGTAAATTCATAAAAAAGGGGCACCAGGGAGCTAAGCCCGTCAGAGCAGAAGCCGTGAAAGTATTTGTAGAAGAGGGAAGCCATATTACGTCGATGAGAAAGTGACCGGAGTTGAGCTACCATGTCGGGATCAATTATATTACAGATTCTTCATTGGATTTTTTTCAAGAAGCCCGTGATGAATAGCAGGGTCACCCGGCCAGATGTGACAGCAGTATTCTGCTATCTTTCATGATATCAATATGCTTTGTGAGTATCAAGTTCTCTAAGCCCTCTTTCTTCCTTATGTGTCTAAAAATCATTCAGCTGTCTTCCTAATTGTCGGCATAAGTGTCCTTTTTGTAACTGTTTTCCTTAAGACTTCATCGTTGCTTACGCCATTGAATTCTCGGTATCCTTTTGTAGAATTCTGTTTCAATTGCATCCAGTTTTCCATTTATCTGTGGGAAGATTGTGTAGCATTCACAGTCATACAATTAGGGATGTTATCGTATAGCGATTCAGTCAATCAGTTAGGTGTCATTCTCGATACACACGGAAGATAATCCCGCAGTAGATTGCTGTTTCTTTCCGCGACTGCCAACTAAGGCAATAGGGCACGCTCTATCCTGCTATTCAGCTCATAAGCCGGGAGTGGGGATTCAGGATTCATGCCTTTCACAAAGTTATTTGGGTGTAAACTAATGTACGAACACTGATGGAATTCAAACACGCCAATTTCTCATTCAGTGCTGATATAAAAAACACATTCAGACAAATCCTTCTTCTGCTCAGACGTAGATAACGCAAATCATGTTCTCTACGCGATACACGCTTGTAATATTCAATCCATAACTGACCAGGCAGAGCATTTTCCCAAAGTAGGTTACCGCTCCTTTCTGTGGTTTACTGATTACCAATCTAGGCTGCAGTCGGTCCTGGTATTTGACCATAGCTGGTGGGGAGAAAAGTTGAATACGCAAGGGCATTTCCGCGTAACCAAAGATAGCTAATCTGACTGAAATCCGAAATCGGCTCACCGATTTCTCATTCCGAGCCGATAGCCTGTGGTGATACCGAGCAAAAGCGATGGACCGGATGTTTGCAACCGCACGACCAAAAAGCAAATGACCAAAAGTCGTCGCTGCGCCGCCGGCTCCGCGCAGATGTTCCGGTTGAAAAATAAAAACTAATTAAATATTAAATTTCCAGTTCGCGAGCCTACGCGAATTTTATTTATCAGCCAATGGGAAGCCCAGAACCAAATACAAGTGTGAAATCCCAAATGAGACACTGTGATCCAAAAAGAAGATATAAAACGCGGATACAGAAAGCATCGCCAGGCAGACCGACTCGAGGAGAAGAGAGTAATTAGTATCTCCCTTGACCGAAGTCAAGTGGCTTACTCCGCTCGCCTCCCTTACCTCTTTCCTTCTTCCCTGCCTCAAAAACTACTTACTGACCTAAGGAGCGAATACATCAAAGACATTCCTTACTTACACGCTCCCAAATTCCTAAGCATTAATTCTCTTTCAGCATTTTATTGCCATGAACATTTTAACCTCTTTTGGACCTATACTTCATGTATAACTTCAACTGTAAA
Source organism: Ascarosepion bandense (assembly GCA_037127315.1). NCBI lineage: Eukaryota > Metazoa > Mollusca > Cephalopoda > Sepiida > Sepiidae > Ascarosepion > Ascarosepion bandense. Next base: position 1,526,357 of record JBBBDQ010001891.1, read on the forward strand.
AACATGAATTGATATGTGTATATATAAAATATTATCAACTCAATTAGCTTTTCTTGGTTTATAACATTTCTTTATGGCTTATAGTGGGCGATCAACAACAAGGCCAAATTCCGTTAACCTGCAACAGTATACAACTACCCTTCACTAGAACGGACTCTCCAATACGAACAGAAAAGAATAGATAAGCAACCCATTATAAGCCATTACTCCACAATAGTATTTCACCAAATTCACGAATGAATGGTCGCATCCACAAACAAGGCTACTATTCTTGCATTTCCGATTTATTTTTATTTCCCCCGCCCATAATATTCTCAGGACATTACTCCCATTTTGCATCACTTCTTTATTTTTATAAAAGTATGAATACGCAAAGGCATTCGACAAAGTACCTCACAAAGAATTGATATAAATGCTCTGTTTACGGATGTGCGTTGTGGCCCAGTGGATATCGACTCGGAACGAGAAATTGGTTGAGCCAAGTTCGAATTCCAGTGGAATTCGTTGCATACCCTTGGGAAAGGTATTAATCCGTCTCTTCCTTCTAGTTATGTGTCAAATAACAGGACAGATTAGGTTCTATAGCCTTGACTGGCAACCAGTCTACCACAGAAAGCAATGGCAACCTACTGCGGGATAATCTTCTGCCCAGTCAGTCATGTCTCTTTCGAGACATAATCGCCTAAAGCGTGTATCACTTATGGCACTGAACTGACAGAATATAAAAGACGGATTCAGGATTAAGGCTTCTACTGATCATAAAGTGGGGGATCGGTTTTCTATTGTTATGAAGTAATAAAATGATCACTCACTAATTACTACGTAATAATATAATAAATCTCTTCTTCGTTTAGCTATGAGTCAAATAACAGGACAGATTGGGTTCTATAGCCTTGGCTGGCAACCATTCTACCACAGAATGTAACGGCAAACTACTGTGGGATAATCTTCTGCCTAGTCAGTCTTGTATTTTCGAGACATGATCACCCAAAGCGTGTATCACGTATGTCACTTAACTGATTGACTGAATATAATATTTGGAAACATGATTAGAGCTTTTAGTGGTCATAAAGTGGGGGATCGGTTTTCTATTGTCATGAAGTAATAAATTGATCCTCCACTTATAATGTAATAAATATCTTCTCCTTTTAGCTATGAGTCAAATAACAGGACAGATTGGGTTCTATAGCCTTGGCTGGCAACCAGTCTACCGCAGAATGTAACGGCAAACTACTGTGGGATAATCTTTTGCCAAGTCAGTCATGTATCTTTTGAGACATGATCGCCCAAAGCGTGTATCACGTATGGCACTTAACTGACTGACTGAATATAATAGTTGGAAACATGATTAGAGCTTTTAGTGGTCATAAAGTGGGGGATCGGTTTTCTATTTTTATGAAGTAATAAATTGATCCTCCACTTATAATGTAATAAATCTCTTCTCCTTTTAGCTATGAGTCAAATAACAGGGCAGATTGGGTTCTACAGCCTTGGCTGGCAACCAGTCTACCGCAGAATGTAACGGCAAACTACTGTGGGATAATCTTTTGCCAAGTCAGTCATGTATCTTTTGAGACATGATCGTCCAAAGCGTGTATCACGTATGGCATCTAACTGACTGACTGTTACGATCGGCCTTCAGATTTCTCTAACAGCATAATTTTGAGTAATAAACGTACAACTTCGTTATTATCATTTTTTGGCCGTGTGTATGTGCGTATCACGGCGACTCGTTTTCAAAAGAACAACATCAAGTCAGGCAGCGAAAGGAAGCAACCGGGAAAGCAAGTCCCCAATTAGATTTTTCAGTAATTTAATCTTCGATATTTTTCGTTTTTCTCCATCTCGCGAAATGTACAAAACGTTTCTACAAGAATTTAATGAAATCGTTAATGAAATTCGGGAAGATTTATGTATTTGAACGGGCTTTTTTTTTTCCTTATCTCTACACTCCATTACAACCGAACGAGGTTCATTATTGATTCGGAAAGAGGTAAACGCTTTGCGTTTAGCTGAAAATAAAAAGGAATAAATCTTGCATATAAGTCATAAGAGATTTCGTAAAATATACACATGAAACTTATTTTTTTATCAAAGTTTTAAATAAATTTTAGAAGTCAGAACGAATGAGAAATATTTAGAATTCACATCACATTTGGAGTTGTAGATCGATGCTGGCGACTCGGGAATATTGCATGTTTCTCTGCGAATATTGCTTTCTTTTTCGCCATAACTGTTGCTAAATCAACTTGGTCCCTCCTTCTTCTCCTCCTCCTCCTCCTCCACCTTCTTCTTCTTCTCTTTTTACTTTTTCTCCGACTATCTCTTCAACTTCTTCATATTATTATTATTATTATTCCTCTACCACTCTTTTCATGATGTTCTTCTTTTCCTTCCTCTTCTACTTAAACATTCTACTCCTACCCTCCTCCATTTTTTCTTTTCCTCCCAATAATTCTTCTTCTTCTTCTTCCTCTTCTTCTTCTTCTTTTTCTTCTTCTTCTTCTTCTTCTTCTTCTTTTTCTTCTTCTTCATCTTCTTCTTCTTCTTCTTCTTCTTTTTCTTCTTCTTCTTCTTCTTCTTTTTCTTCTTCTTCTTCTTTTTCTTCTTCTTTTTCTTCTTCTTCATTCTTCTTCTTCTTCTTCTTCTTCTTCTTTTTCTTCTTCTTCTTCATCTTCTTTTTCTTCTTCTTCTTCTTCTTCTTTTTCTTCTTCTTCTTCTTCTTTTTCTTCTTCTTCATCTTCTTTTTCTTCTTCTTTTTCTTCTTCTTCTTCTTCTTTTTCTTCTTCTTTTTCTTCTTCTTCATCTTCTTTTTCTTCTTCTTCTTTTTCTTCTTCTTCTTCTTTTTCTTCTTCTTTTTCTTCTTCTTTATTCTAACTATATTTTATTTTCCTCCGACTATCCCTTCAAATTACTCATATTATTATTATTATTATGTCATTTTTCATCATATTTCGATTTCTGCTATGGTCGCACAACCAACCAAGTCTGCGAGAAGACCTAAGACAGGTCGTGGTGTGTCGTTATGGCTCCATATCATGTTTTTTCTATCTCCCCTAACATCCCTAGCGTTTAGTACAGCCCACAAACTAAGGAGAACTTTGTCTATACAAAGTTCTCCTTAGTTTGTGGGCTGTACTAAACAAGACAATTTTTTGTATATCTCTTAAGCAGGGGTTTCCAGGGATTCTTTCAATGTATTATGTGGTTCTATTTTTTATCATTCCAAGTGCACCTACTATCACTGGCACGATTCTTGTTTTCAATTTCCACATTTTTCTATTTCAATTTCCAGGTCTTTATATTTTGACAGTTTTTCGAATTCCTTGGTTGCCATGTTACAATCCCCCTCCTACTCTTTCTTCTTCTATGAGCATTGGCCTTTCAGGACGTACGCGATCATGGCCTTCCACGTCTCCTTATCCCTGGTGGCTCTTAGCACGCCATCACCTATTGCACCATGCAATCCCCGTACTGTCATCCACCTGCTCAAACCCATAAATTTAAAATATAAATGTATAGAAACTAGCATGGACCAAAATGAGGGATCAGTTTATATATTGATTATAATATAGATTTGATCCCCCATTTTATAACCACATTATAATTTCATATAAACAGTTGGCACATATATTCTTCTTCTATGTTCCTTGTCCTTTCAGGACGTAGGCGATCATGGCTTTCCACGTCTCCCTATCCCTGGTGGCTCTTAGCACGCTTTCTCCTGTTACACCACACAACCCCTGTTCTGCCATACATCCGCTCAGGCAAGTCAAGTATGTTACACGCTGTTTTTCTCTGTCTCTCCTTCCCTCTGTCTGGCCAGTTAGTATCAGGTTCTCTAAGCCCTCCTTCCTCATTGCATGTCCCAAGAACTTTAGCTGTCTCTAGCTTTTTTGTTTCTATCCTTTCGAAAACATCGTCATGGCTCACATGTTCGATCCATGATATCCGCAGCATCCTTCTGTAGAACCACATTTTAGCTGCTTCAAGTTTTTCTTTCATCTTTGACGATATTGTCCAGCATTCACTGCCATATTGAAGAACTGACATCACATAGCAATCCAGTACTCTCTTCTTTGTTTCTAGCGAAATTGTCCTGTTTCTTAATACTTTACTCAACTTCTGGAATGAATCCTTGTGCTTTTTGATCTCAGGAATATAAATGTATAAAAACAGCTGTGACCACAAAATGAGGGGTCAGTTTATACATTGATTGTAATATGGAATTGATCCCCCACTTTATATCCAGTATGCTTCTATAGAACCACATTTCAGCTGCTTCAAGTTTTTCCTTCATCTTTCACGATATTGTCCAGCATTCACTGCCATATTGAAGAACGGACAACACATAGCAATCCAGTACTCTTTTCTTTGTTTCTATCTATCACTTAATACTTTACTCAGCTTCTGGAATGCGTCCTTCGCCATGCCAATTCGCCTTCGGATCTCTGTGTCGCAATGTCCGTCTTCTGTTAGAACACTTCCTAGGTATTTAGATTTTGGTACCTGCTTGATTTTAGTATCACCCCACCTGCATTTGGCATTGAAATTTTCTTTGCGTTGATTTCATAGCGGCCAACTCATGTGTAAACGCGGCCTGAAACCTGGCAAGATTCATTGCAAAATCACCCAAAGGCCGTTTGAAACATTTTTAGTGCCAAGGCCGTTTTTGTAATCATTTCACCCCAAGCAATATGGTAGTGCCACAAATGTGCAGGAAGCTATATATGAGTTAAAGTTTTGCGCAGGAGTAAAGTGAAAAGCAAGACGAACCAGCTACAGAGAGTGAAAGAGAAAGGATGTGAACACAGGAGTGAAGACAGTTGCGAAGATAGAGAGAAAGAAAAAGAACAAGATACACGGGGTGATGTAGAAATGGCTGGAGTGAAGTGGATAAGAGATGGGAATCAACTTTCCATTTAAATTCCTGGAGATTGTAGCCGTCAAGAAAGCATGTATATGGAAGAGACTTCCACAGGCGGGAAACGCGAGAAAAGAAGCTGATGGAATAGAATTGTCTCCTGCATTTGGTTGATCTAAGTGTAAAAGTGTGGGACCTTGTTGTCAGTCTGCTTGCCCGAGTAAATTCTTGTAAAAGGGGCACCAGTGACCCAAGTTCGTCAGAGCAGAAGCCATGAAAATATTTATAGAATAGACAGAGGGAAGTCATATCCCGCCGGTGAGAAAGTGACTGAAGTCGAGCTGCCAAGTCGGGACATTAAAGATTATCCTTTGGAGACGAACAGCAGGGTCGCCTGACCAGATATGACTACAGTATTCCATGCACAGTCGGATGGTTGATTTGTATATGTGCAAGATGGATTCAGGCGGAAAAAAACTTTCTGGCCCGACACAGTGACCCAACCTTCATAGTAGTATGAGCCTTTAGTGAGCGACCACCTGTCGTATGTGACCGGCCTTTGATGGCAGTTGGGGTGGTAGCATACGACAGGTCCCTTGTATCTGACCAGATATGACAACAGTATTCCATGCACTGACGGATGGTTGATTAGTATATGTGCAAGATGGATTCAGGCGGAAAAAAACTTCCTGGCCCAACACAGTGACCCAACCTTCATAGTAGTATTAGCCTTTAGTGAGCGACCACCTGTCGTATGCGACCTGTTTTTGATGGTCGTTGGGGTGGTCGGATACGACAGGTCCCTTGTATCTGACCAGATATGACAACAGTATTCCATGCACGGTCAGATGGTTGATTTGTATATGTGCAAGGTGGATTCAGGCGGAAAAAACATACTGGCCCGACACAATGACCCAACTCTCCAAACAGTGGATTTAGTTATTGCTTCAATGTAATGATTCCATTTGAAGTTGGAAAATAGTGTAAGGCTGAGGAGGCGCAATGTATTGCTTTCAAGGAGACATGTTTGGTCCATTATTTGTCGTTCTGAGTCGATATCTACTGCACCACAACGCACATACGCAGTAGAATCGACATTATGTATATAATATGCTACAGAACCCAATATGTACTATTATTTAACCCATAACTGGGGAGAAGAGGCGGATTATAATATTCTGACTGTTGTCCGTATCTTTATTGCTATGTTTATGAAGTTTCAGCAGTTGAGCGTCCCGGCTTTCTTCAGGTGTTAAGAATTCTGAAATGAACCATTTATTTTGGTCCCTAGTGTATATAATTCTCATTTTGTGTGCGATGCCACTTCCAGCGGTGACCAAATAATTTAGAAAGTTGAGTTAAAGGGAGATAACCGCATGGAATCTGGAAGAGGCATCGCACATTGAATGAGAATTATATACCCCAGGGATTGAAATAAATGATTCGGCTAAACATTACTAGCACCTGAAGAAGACCGGAGCTGAAACGTCGTAAACATGGCAATAAAAATGAGGACAACAGTCCGAATAGTATAAACAGTATAGATATGTCCTTCATCAATACAAACGCCTAAAATCGCATATTACACCTGTTCCACAAACAGAGATTTCTAAAACCGCACAAGGAAGATATATATATTTTTTCCAAGATGCTCGCTTACCAGGAGTATATGTTAATCCACATTAAAAATTATTATTAATAGCCTAGATTATTTCTGCTTTACTTACTACTAGCAGTATAGCCCAGCGTTGCTCGGGTGTAATGAAAAGTTTAAAACTAATCCATGGTCCTGGAGCTCAGAGTCTTTGGATGTTGGCACGAAAGACTAAAAAGCAATAGTTGTTTCCAGTTAAAGTGAAACCGTAGACTGAAAGAAAAATGAATGGATGTAAGTCAAATTTTGATTTCCTGGTATCGATATCAAATAAGTTTTTTTCGTCGTAAACTGAATTTTGAAGGCTAAATAAGTCCTCTGAGTAAATGGTACAATGGCTGAGACTAAGAACTACAATTATACCTACTTAGAGCCAAACCCGAAGAAAAAACTAAAATAAAAGAGCTGAAAAAATACAGACATACAGGCAGATAAACAGACACACGCACCAACATCTTGCCTTATATATATATATATATATATATATATATATATATATATATATATATATATATATATTATCGAGTTTCTGCACTATTGTAAGAACTGTAGCCTTGAAACTTCTGAATATCGTTTCTTATGTCTTTGTCTATGAGTGTATCAAATTCAATTTAAATCGAACTACTTCTTCTATAAACCGATTTTTTCGATTATAGATTTTCGATATTTATCGGGGCTACCTCGACACAAAACCTAGCTAAGAACACTCGCAGACGCTTATAGTACAACCGTGTAAATGTTCAAGAAAATCGGTTCAGCTGTTTCGGAGTCTATAGGTAACGGACACGCAGGCACACATACATGGACACACACGCACACATACATTCACACACACACAGACACACAGACAAAGTTCCATTTATAAATAAGTTCAGATTTTAAGCGCATCGGCAAAATAGGTTTACGATTCAAAATGGCAGTTATTCATATTTGTCGAATTCACTGCCCCCTATGGCCGATGTTTCATTTCACGAAGGAAAAGCGAGATGGAAAGTGCCGAGGCCGTTAAATGGATCGTCTGTTCGAACAATCTCCTCTAAACTGCCTTCATTTCCACCCTCTCAGCAGCTCCCCGACCCTGTCCACTTCCCAGCCAATTTCACATATCGACAAACAGGCTCTCATCTCCCGCCCCAGTGGACATTGTCCATTTGTCATTGCATTGAGGACAACGATCGCTATGGGGACTGGTGGCTGGGATGGAAGAAAAGAGGCGGGAGAAGAAAGGATGTAATATTAATCCCGATTGAAATTAATGTGTGGAGTTTATATCTGTTGCTTATCTGTGAGAGGGTCGCTCAATAATTATAGTAAAAGTGGCCACGTTTCGTGGCAGGCAAGGTGGGTTGGAACTAGGAAGTGAGGGCAAGGTTGGATGGGGTAGCGTTGATGGCGATTTGGATTAGGGGTAAGCTGGCGAAGATGAACAGGTACATTAGCAAGAGTAGATAGATTGGAAAGAATTGATCGACGGATATCTTGCCTAAATTTCCGATACTGTTTTTGATTGACTTGTTATTGAAATAATAGAACCCAACATACACACACTCATATATATATATATATATATATATATATATATATATATATATATATATATGAGTGTGTGTCTATATGGGTACACACGCACACACACACACACATATATACGTACATATATACATATAGAATGTTACACACGCGTATATATATATATATATATATACGCACATATATACATATGTATATATACGTACAGACACACTGAAATACAAATACATACACACATATATATAGATATACATATATACATATGTATATATATGTCAGTCAGTTAAGTGTCATACGTGAAACACGCTTGGCCGATCATGTCTCGAAAGAAACATGACTGACTGGGCAGAAGATTATCCCGCAGTAGGTTGCCATTGCTTTCTGCGGTAGACTGATTGCCGACCAAGGCTATAGAACCCAATCTGTCCTGTTATTTAACCCATAACTGGAAGGAAGAGAAGGATTAATACCTTTCCCAAGGGTATTTGCGCGTAAGTGAATACAATGAATTCAAACACACACAAATACACAGATACATATCTCTGTCTCTCTCTAGATATATATGCATATATAAATATCGATACAAACCCTATATATATATATTATTTATTTATGTATATATATATATATATATATATATATATATATATACATATATATATATATATATATACGTAAAACGCACACACACACAGATATATATATATATTTTCAGAATTCAGCAGCTGAAGATTCCATTGTGCATAAAACTCAGAGTCGTGCTACAGGTGCGGAATATATATATATATATATAATGTGTGTATGCTTGTGTGTAAAGACATGCACACACACACACACACACACATATATATCTATATATATCTATATATATATATATATACACAGACACATGTATACACACACACACACACACACACATATATATATATATATATATATATATATATATATATGCTTGTCATCAATGAAAGACAGGCGAGGCCTCCCTACTTTTTTTCCTCAAGCCCTTAGAGTAAGGTCTGCTACCTTCATGGATGTTCTGGAAACACTGGCTAAGCCATGGATCGACAACCTACACAACGAAAGGCCTTACGTGTTTCAAGAAGACTCGGTGTCATCACACAAGACTCAAACAGTATATGAATGTATGACGGAAATTCTGCTGATCACGTAAAGCCTAACATTTTGACTCCTAGCTCCCCAGATTAGTTGCTGAATGCTGCCATCATACTTGCTTTCAATTCGTCATTTTTTATTGTCTGTCTACCGGTTATCTGCGCCTCACACCAAGTAATCAAGGAATTTATTGTCTGGTGAGTTAGGTGGCCAGATGTTAGCGGTGATATTTTCGCAGAAATTCTCCGATAGCCATGACAGGGTTCGCTTGCTTGTATGGTATAATAAAAAGTGCTGTTGCCAGTCATAGGGTCTTCCATCAGTCAACCTCTTGAGAAGGCCTCTGATGTACGCTTTCATGTCTAGTTTGAAGCTTTATGGGAAGATGACTAGAGGCATAACGTTGTCACCGCAACTGATCCCCCAAACACTATTAGACTCTTCCAAATCTTTCCAAACGCTCCTCACTCTTTGAAATGTTCGCCTTAGAAATTCCGGTGCGAATGCCAAGCAGTACAGCATATCCGTTTTCAAATTTCTAACGGATTGGTTTTTATTTCATCGCGTTGGACTTCTCACAGACGGTGCCCAAGTGACCCTACCCTACTGTGCAATCAACAAACCCAAAAAACAGACAAAGCTCACGCGTGATATTCAAATATAAACTGGCGATAACTTAACCATCGCACCCTCTGTATGTTTTCATCACCAGTACATCATATGTTACCGCTTTCCGTGAATTAAAACCTATGCATTTGTCTACATTTCTGAGTTGAACTAATATTGACACTATCTGCATGAGTTATGGCCCTATAAACCGACTTAGGGACACATGGCCCAGTAAACATAAGGGTTTGTTAGTTCCAGTGACTTGACCCAAAGAATTGTGAGTTCAATACCAAGCTACAGCAGTAGTGATAAAGTAACTTAGAGAGTCTGTTTAAAGGGAGATAACTCATGACAACCAGAAGCGGCTTTGCACAAGGAACGAGAATGATATACGCCAGTGATCGTAATAAAGGGCTCGGTTTGACATTCTTAGCACCTGAAGAAGGCCGGAAAATATAACGGCCGAAACGTCGTGGAAATGTCAACGAAGATGAAGACAATAGTTCGAATAATGGAGATAGTGTAAAACGTATGCATACTGTTGTCTTTAAGCGGGAAATTTTCGAATTCTGATTTAACCATTTAAAAATACATTTCCAGTCTGACTTGTTAATAAACGCATTTGATATATAAATAAATCCCTTGTTCCTACAGTCAATAACCATCGGCCTCCACTGATTTCTTTTTGCTTCTATCTGTGAAAAATATAGCCGAGTAGTTTCTCATTTTATCCAGAGTATCGCTTCTCTAAAATTTGTGTTCAGTCATAGCTAGAGAACCCACTTTAATAGACTATTTAATCCATAACTGAGACAAGTCTCAGATTTTGCTTCTTACCGAAAGGCATAACGGTAGATTGGAAAGCAATTCATGCAGCTAATCACACATGATGAAGAAACTTGAAGCTACTGACTTGGCAGACAGGCTGCAAACACTCTCTTACCGGCGTGACGTGGCTTCCTTGTGCCTCTTCTATAAATACTTTCACGGCTTCTGCTCCGATGAACTTAGATCATTGGGGCCGCCTAGGTACGAATTTACACGAGATACTAGATTAGCAACTAGATCCCACCCTTTTACAATAAAACAGATAAGATGTAGCCGTAATTTCTACTCCAACAGCTTCTTTTCTCGCACTTCCCGCGTGTGGAATTCCCTTCCACATGTCTGCTTTCCCGACAGCTACAATCTCTAGGAGTTTAAATGTAAGGTCATTACACACCTTCTATCACACTAACTTGCATCTATTCTCCCAACACTCTCACCATCTACCCAACCCTTATTCTCAGTATCTTTACCCGTCTATCACCCTCCTTCTGACATTTCCTATATCTAACCATCCTTTCTCACCACTTTCCCCTCTATGTAATCCCCTGCACAATAGTGGCAGTGAAATGCCTGACTCGGGGTGAAACGATTATAAAAAAAAATTGAAATGCTACCACAGATCGAACATGTAAACAACGACGAACTGCTGGAGACAATGGCAACAAAAAGAACACTTATACTTAACACAGGAAGGGACCGCTGGAACTTCTGGGACACAAAATGAAAAAGGAGGTTCTGAAAATTTGATTGAAGTTTGTGGACAGATTGAAGGTAAGAGAAACAAAAGAAAAAAGGCATGACCTTCTTGGCGAGATTGAGTAAAAGGATGGTCAAGAAGGTATTGGAAGACATCTTAAAAAGAAAAAAAACTTGTCAAGGGCATCAAAGGTCAGGAAACGGTATAGAACCCTGATCGCCAACGTCTTAAAGGCAAACAGAAGAAGAATGAGCTTGATTGAAATAGTTGGGGAAGAGGGTTTGAACAGATGTCAAAAAACCAATATTTATTAAGAGCTATAAAGGACAGGAAATTGTGGAGAGCCATGACCGCTAACTTCCTGAAGAAACATTATATATAGACACACAAGTATGAGCATGGCTAGAAGATTGACAAAGTAGTGTTTCAGAGAGATAGCAAAAGGACAAAAGTTATTAAGAGGTACAAAGGACAGGAAATAGTGGAGAGCTATGATCGTCAACGTGCTAAATGGACAAAACAAGTATAAGAAGAAGAATAAGATTGATTAAATGAATTACTGATCAGGGTTCAGGAGAGGTAGCAAAAAGCCAAAAGTTATTACAATTTACAAACTGGAGGAAATAGTGGAGAGCTATGATCGTCAACATCCTAAAGGATCAAAGCAAGTATAAGATGAAAGAGATTGAGTAAATGAATTACGGAGCAGGGTTCAGGAGAAATTGCAAAAAGCCAAAAGTTATTAAAAGTTACAAGCCAGAAGAAAATGATGGAGAATCATGATTGTCAAAGTCCTGAAAGAGCACAGTACGCAGAAAAAAAAGTATTAGATTGACTAAAATGGATGGGAAAGGAGGCTGTGGAGATTTGTTAGAAGACAAACATTATAAATACCTTCAAACGATAGGAAATTGTGGAGACCCATTATTGACAATCTCCTGAAAATTCACGGCATATAGAAGGACACGTATAACATATGTAAATTGGTGGCACAGCAGAGTTTGGAGGAGATGATAAAAAACAAACCTATTAAGAGCTACAAAGGACAGGAAATTGTGGAGAGCCGTGATCGCAAACGTCCTGAAGAGACATGCTGCATAGACGGACAGTTATGAGCATGAGTAAATGATTGACAAAGCAATGTTTGTGAGAGATGACAAAATGACAAAAGTTATTAACAGCTACAAAGGTGAGGATGTTGTGGAGAGCCTTGATTGCTAAGGTCCTGAAAGGACAAAGCAAGTATAAGAAGATGCACGAGCTTTAGTAAATGAATTGCTGAGCAGGGATCGAGAGAAATGGAAAAAAGCCAAAAGTTATTAAGAGCTTTAAACCAGAAGAAAATGTGGAGAGCCAAAATCGCCAACGTCGCTAAGAGACATGGCATATAGACGGATAATTATGAGCATGAGTAAATGATTGACAAAACATTGTTTTCAAGAGATGACAAAATGACAAACGTTATTTAGAGCTAGAAAGAGAAGGAGATTGTGGAGAGCCTTGATCGCCAACCTCGAAAGGGACACTGCAGAAGAACAAGTATAAGCATGCGTAAATTGATGTCAGAGCAGAGTTTAGAAGAGTTGACAAAAAGACAAAATTAGTAAGAGCTACAAAGAAGAGGAAAGTGAGGAGAGCCATGATAGCCAAGGTCCTGGCAGGATATTGTGTTCACAGAAGAAATATATATATCAGTCTGTCAGTTAAGTGCCACACGTGATACACGCTTTGATCGATCATGTCTCTTTCGAGACATGACTGACTGGGTAGAAGATTATGCTGCAGTAGGTTGCAAGTGCTTTCTGTGGTAGACTGGTTGCCAGCCAAGGCTATAGAACAAAATCTGTTCTGTTATTTGACACATAGCTAGAGGGAGAAGAGATGTTTTATATTGTTATGTAATAATAAGTGAGTGATCCGTTTATTACTTAATAACAATAGAAAAATGATCCCCCACTTTTTGACCAGTAGAAACCTTAATCATGATTCCAACTATTATATTCAGTCAGTCAGTTAAGTGCCACACGTGATACACGCTTTGGGTGATCATGTCTCTTTCGAGATATGACTGACTGGGCAGAAGATTATCCTACAGTAAGTTGTCATTGCGTTCTGCGGTAGACTGGTTGCCAGCCAAGGCTATAGAACCCAATCTATCGTGTTATTTGACTCATATCTAGAGGGAGAAGAGATGTATTATATTATTATGTAATAATTAGGGGGTGATCAGTTTATTACTTAATAACAATAGAAAACCGTTCCCCCACTTTATGACCAGTGGAAGCTTTAATCATTATTCCAACTATTATATTCAATCAGTCAGTTAAGTGTTATACATGACACATGCTTTGGGCGATCATGTCTCTTTCGAGACATGACAGACTGGGCAGAAGATTATCCTGCTGTAGATTGTCATAGCGTTCTGCGGTAGACTGGTTGCCAGCCAAGGCTATAGAACCCAATCTATCGTGTTATTTGACTTATAGCTGGAGGGAGAAGAGATGTATTATATTATTATGTAATAATTAGAGGGTGATCAGTTTATTACTGCATAACATTAGAAAAACGATCCCCCTCTTTATGACCAGTAGAAGCCTTAATCATGATTCCAACTATTATATTCAGTCAGTCAATTAATTGCCACACGTGACACACGCTTTGGGCGATCATGTCTCTTTCGAGACATAACTGACTGGGCAGAACTCATATAACGAAATTCAATTTCCATAACTTTAGCTGTGACGCACTTGATTGTTGTAAATCTGTTTATAAAACACTGGCCTGAGTGTCTACGCGTTTCTTTGAAACTGAGCTTCTAATTTAGACTGAAGGCAATTCACTTTCTTTGTTTCTAAATAATTTTATAATTAATAACAAAATGTATTTCTTACGTGCAATTTGCTTCTAATTTAAGTTTGAATGTCTCCGAAAATGAATAATCATGGCGCTTGGTCTTTGAGCGTAACACCGCCAAATAGACGCCATTCTTTGACTTCATATTTTGCGCCTCTGTGAGTGGGCGTTTGCTTCTCTTTTGCACTCACTCACAGACTTTCTTACAAACGCAGACACTCCCTACCTTTCTCTCTGTATATATATATATATATATACACACACACACACACACACACACACACACATATATATATATATATATATATATATATATATATATATATATATATGCAGGTATAATTTCGCACACATTTCTCCATATATATATGGAGAAATATTTGCGAAATTATACCTGCAGATCTGTACGTGGGTCGTTCTTTTAATTTTGCAGGTCCTTCCGCATTACCAGTCAAAACCTTCAACGTTCAATTAAGCGCTTGTTCGACAAGGAAATCAAATTTGAATATTTGCCAGAATCTTTTTGGTTAATTTTATTTTCTTTTTCCTTTTTTTTTTTTTTTTCTTTTTTAAACTCTGCATATTTTCATTTAAAATAGTTTTCTTTCCTTTAATATTTCAATGTTGCTTGTAAATCTTTGTGGATTTCTCATTTGATCTTTCTATTTTTGTTCCATTTTTGATTATTTTATTTTTAGATGGTGTAGGGGGAGGCTTTATAAATATTATTTTACAACTTTTTTTTTTATACAGTTACTGAGGCCGGCTGCTAACTACCCGCTGCTGGGTGGAAATATGGCCGACCAAGTTAGGCTAGTTTTCCAATTTCGCTTTTGTGGAAAAAGTTTCCTTCTCTTTCCATCGTTATTTCGTTTTATTAAATTTCCGTTAAAATTGTTTCTCTTTCAATATAACTTTCCATACATTGCGTTTAAAATGTCGGTGATAAAAAATTGACACTTTATTTGATTATAATTTGAAATATCTATAAAACTACATCCTGACGGAAAAGCAAAACAGTAATATTAAGATTATAGTCAGTATCTTAAACAACGTTATACTTCGAGATTAAGCGAGAGTATTGGATAACAAGATGGCCGGGTTAAACAGAGCTGCGAAATAGGAGTTCAGACATCATGGGGTGTCCCAAGTGAAAATAGTAAAATGCATTTTCATAGTAAAAATCATTTCCAATGCATTTTCATAGTAAAAATCATTTCCAATGCATTTTCATAATAAAAATCATTTCCAATGCATTTTCATAATAAAAAATAATTTCCAATGCATTTTCATAATAAAAATCATTTCCAATGCATTTTCATAATAAAAATCATTTCCAATGCATTTTCATAGTAAAAATCATTTCCAATGCATTTTCATAATAAAAAATAATTTCCAATGCATTTTCATAATAAAAATCATTTCCAATGCATTTTCATAGTAAAAATCATTTCCAATGCATTTTCATAATAAAAAATAATTTCCAATGCATTTTCATAATAAAAATCATTTCCAATGCATTTTCATAATAAAAATCATTTCCAATGCATTTTCATAATAAAAAATAATTTCCAATGCATTTTCATAATAAAAATCATTTCCAATGCATTTTCATAATAAAAAATCATTTCCAATGCATTTTCATAATAAAAATCATTTCCAATGCATTTTCATAATAAAAAATAATTTCCAATGCATTTTCATAGTAAAAATCATTTCCAATGCATTTTCATAGTAAAAATCATTTCCAATGCATTTTCATAGTAAAAATCATTTCCAATGCATTTTCATAATAAAAATCATTTCCAATGCATTTTCATAATAAAAAATAATTTCCAATGCATTTTCATAATAAAAATCATTTCCAATGCATTTTCATAATAAAAATCATTTCCAATGCATTTTCATAGTAAAAATCATTTCCAATGCATTTTCATAATAAAAAATAATTTCCAATGCATTTTCATAATAAAAATCATTTCCAATGCATTTTCATAGTAAAAATCATTTCCAATGCATTTTCATAATAAAAAATAATTTCCAATGCATTTTCATAATAAAAATCATTTCCAATGCATTTTCATAATAAAAATCATTTCCAATGCATTTTCATAATAAAAAATAATTTCCAATGCATTTTCATAATAAAAATCATTTCCAATGCATTTTCATAATAAAAAATCATTTCCAATGCATTTTCATAATAAAAATCATTTCCAATGCATTTTCATAATAAAAAATAATTTCCAATGCATTTTCATAGTAAAAATCATTTCCAATGCATTTTCATAGTAAAAATCATTTCCAATGCATTTTCATAATAAAAATCATTTCCAATGCATTTTCATAGTAAAAATCATTTCCAATGCATTTTCATAATAAAATCATTTCCAATGCATTTTCATAGTAAAAATCATTTCCAATGCATTTTCATAGTAAAAATCATTTCCAATGCATTTTCATAGTAAAAACATTTCAAATGCATTTTCATAGTAAAAATCATTTCCAATTCATTTTCATAATAAAAATCATTTCCAATGCATTTTCATAATAAAAATCATTTCCAATGCGTTTTCATAGCAAAAATCATTTCCAATGCATTTTCATAAAAAAAATCATTTCCAATTCATTTTCATAATAAAAATCACTTCCAATGCGTTTTCATAGCAAAAATCATTTCCAATGCCTTTTCATAAAAAAAATCATTTCCAATGCATTTTCATAATAAAATCATTTCCAATGCATTTTCATAGTAAAAATCATTTCCAATGCATTTTCATAGTAAAAATCATTTCCAATGCATTTTCATAGTAAAAACATTTCAAATGCATTTTCATAGTAAAAATCATTTCCAATTCATTTTCATAGTAAAAATCATTTCGAAAGCATTTTCATAATAAAAATCATTTCCAATGCGTTTTCATAGCAAAAATCATTTCCAATGCATTTTCATAAAAAAAATCATTTCCAATTCATTTTCATAATAAAAATCACTTCCAATGCGTTTTCATAGCAAAAATCATTTCCAATGCATTTTCATAAAAAAAATCATTTCCAATGCATTTTCATAAAAAAAATCATTTCCAATGCATTTTCATAATAAAAATCATTTCCAATGCATTTTCATAATAAAAATCATTTCCAATTCATTTTCATAATAAAACTCATTTCCAATGCATTTTCATAATAAAAATCATTTCCAATGCATTTTCATAATAAAAATCATTTCCAATGCATTTTCATAGTAAAAATAATTTCCAGTGCATTTTCATAATAAAAATCATTTCCAATGCATTTTCATAGTAAAAATAATTTCCAATGGATTTTCATAGTAAAAATCATTTCCAATTCATTTTCATAATAAAAATCATTTCCAATGCATTTACATAATAAAAATCATTTCCAATGCATTTTCATAATAAAAAATCATTTCCAATGCATTTTCATAGTAAAAATCATTTTCAATGCATTTTCATAGTAAAAATCATTTCCAATTCATTTTCATAATAAAAATCATTTCCAATGCATTTTCACAATAAAAATCATTTCCAATGCATTTTCATAATAAAAATCATTTCCAACGCATTTTCATAATAAAAATCATTTCCAATGCATTTTCATAATAAAAATCATTTCCAATGCATTTTCATAGTAAAAATCATTTCCAATGCATTTTCATAGTAAAAATCATTTCCAATGGATTTTCATAGTAAAAATCATTTCCAATTCATTTTCATAATAAAAATCATTTCCAATGCATTTACATAATAAAAATCATTTCCAATGCATTTTCATAATAAAAAATCATTTCCAATGTATTTTCATAGTAAAAATCATTTCCAATTCATTTTCATAATAAAAATCATTTCCAATGCATTTTCACAATAAAAATCATTTCCAATGCATTTTCATAATAAAAATCATTTCCAATGCATTTTCATAATAAAAATCATTTCCAATGCATTTTCATAATAAAAATCATTTCCAATGCATTTTCATAGTAAAAATCATTTCCAATGCATTTTCATAATAAAAATCATTTCCAATGCATTTTCATAATAAAAATCATTTCCAATGCATTTTCATAATAAAAATCATTTCTAATGCATTTTCATAATAAAAATCATTTCCAATGCATTTTCATAATAAAAATCATTTCTAATGCATTTTCACAATAAAAATCATTTCCAATGCATTTTCATAATAAAAATCATTTCCAACGCATTTTCATAATAAAAATCATTTCCAATGCATTTTCACAATAAAAATCATTTCTAATGCATTTTCATAATAAAAATCATTTCCAATGCATTTTCATAATAAAAATCATTTCCAATGCATTTTCATAATAAAAATCATTTCCAATGCATTTTCATAATAAAAATCATTTCCAATGCATTTTCATAATAAAAATCATTTCCAATGCATTTTCATAATAAAAATCATTTCCAATGCATTTTCACAATAAAAATCATTTCCAATGCATATTCATAATAAAAATCATTTCCAATGCATTTTCATAGTAAAAATCATTTCCAAGGCATTTTCATAATAAAAATCATTTCCAATGCATTTTCATAATAAAAATCATTTCTAATGCATTTTCATAATAAAAATCATTTCCAATGCATTTTCATAATAAAAATCATTTCCAATGCATTTTCACAATAAAAATCATTTCCAATGCATATTCATAATAAAAATCATTTCCAATGCATTTTCATAGTAAAAATCATTTCCAAGGCATTTTCATAATAAAAATCATCTTCAATGCATTTTTATCGTAAAACCATTTTCAAAACCTTTTCAAGGAAAATGATGTCCATTTTATTTTCATCGTAAATATCATTTCCAATGCAGGTTCATATTAACCTCATGTCTAACACATTTGCATGTTAAAATGAATTTCTAATGTCAAAGTAAATATATATCATTACATTGTTAAAGTAAACTCAATTGCAATGCATTTACTTACTAAAATTACATTTGAGGAATTCTAAAATTAAATTTCTATGCATTTTATAATAAAATCACTCGCAGTGTATTTCGTCAGTTAAGGGTTTTTATGTAAAAGCTTTCTAGATGAAAGAAATAAAGTTTAAAAATCGGTATTTAGAAGTATAATAAAACTTAAACCTATAAATTGAATTTGCATAGAATAATAAATGCATTATTTGATTGCGTATTTGCACTATTTATTGATTATATTATTTATTGAAATGTTTGTTCAGACATCGGCGAATTGCCTATGCATTGAAGCACTATAAAGTGGTTAATAAGGATCTCATAATTGATTCCCATATTTTAATAATTTAGTAAATGTTTATAAATCTATGAATAAAAGATCTATCACATTTCTTTAATTTTTAGAATGTTGTAAGTATAAAATTATTCTTGTGAATAAATAATCTAATAGTTTTTCTTTTTTCTTTCACGCTCCATTGTTCAGATTGTTGTCCTCATCTTTATTTTCATATTCATGATGTTTCAGCTTTTATAAGCTCAAACCTTTTTCAGGTGATGTACATTGGAACGGAACGAGAATTTGGGGAACCGAGTTCAAATTTCAGTTGAAAACCTTGCATACACTTACGCGCAAATACCCTTGGGAAAGGTATTAATCCATCTCTTCCCTCTAGTTATGGGTTAAATAATAGGACAGATTGGGTTCTATAGCCTTGGTCGGCAACCAGTCTACCGCAGAAAGCAATGGCAACCTACTGCGGTGCGGGATAATCTTCTGCCCAGTCAGTCATGTCTCTTTCGAGACATGATCGCCCAAGCGTGTATCGCGCATGGCACTTAACTGACTGACTGACATTGGAATTTCAAACCGAATCAAACCCTTTATTTAGTCCACTGGGGTAGATTGTTCTAGATCTGCGTGTCATGCCTTTTTTGGATATCTCAGTTTTCAGTCATTTCTCTTTAGTAACTCAACTCTTTTTGTTCACCTTTGCCGTGGCCAGGTATTGAACTCTCAACTCTTTCAGTTAATTATCCACAGGGCCATGTGTCTTGGAGGACAACAGATGTCAAGTAAATCAGCTGACGAAAACCATAGTGTACAATGCTTGAAACATTGTGAATATAAAAATAAAGATGAAAACAACAGTCCGAATGATGTGAATAGTGTAGTTACATTGCCTCATTTCACAGATATAGACAAATAAAGAGTGTTTAATATTTTTGTTCTAAATTCTCAAAGAACAACAAAAAACAAAAAAAAACAAAAAAAAAATGTATAAATTAACTTTCATCATATATTTAGATTTATGCCAATTCTAATCATTTTTTTAAAAGAAAATTGTCAAGGAGTGAAAATAGTTTAAAAAGCAGTGTCATGAGAAAAAAGGTCTTTTAGCAGTATGTCTTACTGTAGGCATATTTAATAATTTACTAAATATTTATAAATCAATGAATAAAAAAAAACTATCACATTTCTTTATAAATTAATTTTCAGAATGTTGTAAATATAAAATTATTCTTGTCAATAAACAATCTAATAGTTTGCCAATTGAATGGTCAATGATAACGATTTCCTCATTATTGGTTCATACATTTTATGAAAGTCGGTTCTCTGTGCAGGGCCCGGAAGTTTTTCCCGTGTATTGAATAGTGCTGCCACATCTGGTTGGGAGCCCCTGCTACTCTCCTCGGGTTTCTTGACAAAATACAACTGAGAATCTGTAACGTGATCGATACTGATTTGGCAGACCGGCTGCCACCACTCTCTCACCAGCGTGACGTGGCTTCCCTGTGCCTCTTCTATAAATACTTTCACGGCTTCTGCTCCGATGAACTTAGATCATTGGTGCCGTCTAGGTACGAATTTACACGAGATACTAGATTAGCAAGTAGGTCCCACCCTTTTACAGTGAAACAGATAAGATGTAACCGTAATTTCTACTCCAACAGCTTCTTTTCTCGCACTTCCCGCCTGTGGAATTCTCTTCCACATGTATGCTTTTCCGACAGCTAAAATCTCCAGGAGTTTCAATGTAAGGTCAATAGAAACTTCCTATCACACTAACTTGCATCTATTCTCCCAACACTCTCGCCATCTACCCAACCCTCATTCTCGGTATCCGTACCCGCCTATCACCCTCCTTCTGACATTTCCTATATCTAACCATCCTTTCTCACCACTTTCCCCCCTATATAACCCTCTGCGCAATAGTGGCAGTGAAATGCTTTGATCGGGGTGAAACGATAATGAAAAATGCTTATAAATTTATGAATAAAAAGTTTCATAGTTATTTATTTACTAGCAGTATAGCCCGGCGTTGCTCGGATGTAATGAAAGCATTAAAACTAATCCATGGTCCTCGAGCTCAGACTCAGCCTAAAGAATATTTGAAATAATAATATAATTGCGACAATTTACCAATCGCACCTTATATATATATATATATATATATATATATATATATATGTACATATACTGGAGGTAATGAAAGCTTTAAAACTAATCCATTGTACTGGAACTCAGACTCTTTGGACGTTGACACGAATGACTAAAAAGCAATAGTTGTTTCCTGGCATTTTGTAGGACCCCTAGAAAACTGCAAAGCGTAGTACTGTACAATCAACTTGATAGAAGACTTCTGGAAAGATGTTCATCCTTGTCATTTCGTTTACAATATTTTTTTATATTTGTCCAAAGCGTCCAACAATTAAGATCGATTGGCCTCATTTTTATTGATTGATTTGTTTGTTAAACGGCATATCAACCTTATAGGTCATTTAATGTTAAAATTTAATTTTCTTCGGGGCTTTGAAGTAATAATTATATATGTTATTATGATTTCACAATGACATACATGGTAGTTGATACTCAGCATTTGTACATATATATGTTTGTGTTGACATAATTACTTGAAGCGGTGAAATGTGTTTTATGTTCTAGCTTACTTGAAGATATATTTTGGAATACAGTTTAATTTCTTTAAGAAATTGTAGGATATTATATGGATTAACTAGCAATAGTGTATGGCGTTGCTTTGGTGTAATGAAAGCTTTAAGACTAATCCATGGTCCTGGAGCTCAAACTCTTTGGACCTTGGCACGAAAGACTAAAAAGCAATAGTTGCTTCCAGTCAAAGCGAAACCGTAGATTGAAAGAAAAATGAATGGATGTAAATCAAATTTTCATTTCCGGTATCGATGTCAAATAAGTTTTCCGTCGCAAACTGAATTTTGAAGGCTAAATAAGTCCTCTGAGTAAATGGTATCATGGCTGAGACTAAGAACTACAATTATACCTACTTAGAGCAAAACCCGAAGCAAAAACAGAAATAAAAGGGCTGAAAACCTGATTTTTCTCAAACCCGATAGGATATCGGGGTATCGATTTCCAATATCGGAATCAAATAAGTCATCCAAAGATAAACTAACCTAAGTAAGTCCATGAAAACTTATCGTACCCAACAGGAGTAAAATTGGAGAAACCTGGGCCATATCGATGGCTGAATATCAGTTTTTGATCAGATTTGATAGCATATCGGGGGTATCGTTTTCCGATATCGGGGAAAATAAGTCGTCTTTGAAAATCTGCTATTGTTTGAGACTAACAACTATAATTTTATCAACGTAGTGCAAAGTCTGCAAGAACCACGATAAAAGTGCTGAAATTCTGATCTTGATCAAACCTGATCGGATATCGGGATATCGATTTCCAATATCGGGGGGAAATCGAAAAAAATAAGTAGCCCATGACCTGACCGGAACACTAAAAATTATGTGTGTGAAGTTTGGTGAGAATCGGATAAAAATTGTGGATTTGTATAACGGACAGACAGACAACACACAGACAGAGAGACAGATAGACAGACACACACACAATCATCTTGCATTTTGTATATACAGATAAATGATGAATGTGAGTTTGAGTTTTGTCTAACGGCATATCAACCCTTGCTGGGTGTTTAATGCAAAAAAGGGGGTGGTTAAGTTTGTTTTTTTTCTAATGTTCGGTTATAGTGAGAAGGTTCATTTAGTCAGATTTTAATGAAAACCTTTTGTTTTTATTCTTTTTTCTTTTAGAAAACTGAAAATTTCTTTGCTGACAATATTTTTTTCGTCAAAAATGTGATAAGGAGACATGAAAGACCATTATCATCTATGGCCTGAAGGGACACGGCAGATGGAAGAAAAATTCATCTTTCGGTTACACCTACATTTTCATGAACATATCCCTGGATTCATCAATGGCCAATGATTATATATTACTCTTTGTGTCATCTTAAGACTAATATTCATACTCATAAAATACTAGTTAAAAATGAATAATAATTACCATTGCTTCATCTAAAAAATTCAGACAACTGAAGACTATTACTACTTGGTGGAAAAGCAAGAGAAATAAGATGAAAGAAATACTAGTCAAAAATGAATAATAATTGCCAATGCTTGATCTAAGAAATTCAGACAACTTAAGAATATTACTACTTGGTGGAAAAGCAAGAGAAATAAGATGAAAGAAATACTAATCAAAAATGAATAATAATTGCCAATGCTTCATCTAAGAAATTCAGACAACTTAGGACTATTACTACTTGGTGGAAAAACAAGAGAAATAAGATGAAAGAAATACTAGTCAAAAATGAATAATAATTGCCAATGCTTGATTTAAGAAATTCAGACAACTTAAGACTATTACTACTTGGTGGAAAAGTAAGAAAAATAAGATGAACGAAATAATGTCAAAAATGAATAATAATTGCCAATGCTTGATCTAAGAAATTCAGACAACTTAAGACTATTACTACTTGGTGGAAAAGCAAGAGAAATAAGATGAAAGAAACACTAGTCAAAAATGAATAATAATTGCCAATGCTTCATCTAAGAAATTCAGACAACTTAAGACTATTACTACTTGGTGGAAAAGCAAGAGAAATAAGATGAACGAAATAATGTCAAAAATGAATAATAATTGCCAATGCTTCATCTAAGAAATTCAGACAACTTAAGACTATTACTACTTGGTGGAAAAGCAAGAGAAATAAGCTGAAAGAAACACTAGTCAAAAATAAATAATAATTGCCAATGCTTCATCTAAGAAATTCAGACATCTTAAGACTATTACTACTTGGTGGAAAAGCAAGAGAAATAAGATGAAAGAAATACCAGTCAAAAATAAATAATAATTGCCAATGCTTCATCTAAGAAATTCAGACATCTTAAGACTATTATTACTTGGTGGAAAAGCAAGAGAAATAAGATGAAAGAAATACCAGTCAAAAATGAATAATAATTGCCAATGCTTCATCTAAGAAATTCAGACAACTTAAGACTATTATTACTTGGTGGAAAAGCAAGAGAAATAAGATGAAAGAAATACTAGTCAAAAATGAATAATAATTGCCAATGCTTCATCTAAGAAATTCAGACAACTTAAGACTATTACTACTTGGTGGAAAAGCAAGAGAAATAAGATGAAAGAAATACCAGTCAAAAATGAATAATAATTGCCAATGCTTCATCTAAGAAATTCAGACAACTTAAGACTATTATTACTTGGTGGAAAAGCAAGAGAAATAAGATGAAAGAAATACCAGTCAAAAATGAATAATAATTGCCAATGCTTCATCTAAGAAATTCAGACAACTTAAGACTATTATTACTTGGTGGAAAAGCAAGAGAAATAAGATGAAAGAAATACTAGTCAAAAATGAATAATAATTGCCAATGCTTCATCTAAGAAATTCAGACAACTTAAGACTATTACTACTTGGTGGAAAAGCAAGAGAAATAAGATGAAAGAAATACCAGTCAAAAATGAATAATAATTGCCAATGCTTCATCTAAGAAATTCAGACAACTTAAGACTATTATTACTTGGTGGAAAAGCAAGAGAAATAAGATGAAAGAAATACTAGTCAAAAATGAATAATAATTGCCAATGCTTCATCTAAGAAATTCAGACAACTGAAGACTATTACTACTTGGTGGAAAAGCAAGAGAAATAAGATGAAAGAAATACGAGTCCAAAATGAATAATAATTGCCAATGCTTCATCTGAGAAATTCAGACAACTTAAGACAATTACTACTTGGTGGAAAAGCAAGAGAAATTAGATGAAAGAAATCCCAGCCCAAATTTAATATTGACTGTCCTATACGCACTAAAAGAAATAAATTATGATCTTGATAATATTATTGATGCATATTTATTGCATATCATGGGTTAAAATTATAATGTTTATTTTCACATATACCTTCCTAATTGTTCGATAACTCGAGAAAGATCTTCAACCTTCTACTCAAAAAGAAATATCGCTTTAGTAAAGAATTGTACGCATTTAAACATTGATTCGCATGCCTCCTTGAATCTATCTGAAAACTTTCTTCTTTGGTGTCTCTGATGTCTTTCCCGTTAACATTATCGATAATATTAATCTGCCCATTAAGTTCCTTTGATTGATACTTTATGAAATGGACTTGATCTTTTAGAGTAAGTCATTCTACGACTTTCACTATTCAAACCTGTTTGGATTCCCAGCCTGCTTTTCTTCGATTGAATCTCCCATTCATCGCGTCTTAAATCTTACTGTCCGAGGCAATCATGAACCGATACGAGAGCTGTTGTTATCTCTTCAATACCGATTTGGTCCTCAATATCAGATTTTTAAAAACGTTTTCTTTCTTTCTTTACCATAATTTTCCCGGGGGCGGGTAGAAAGGAAGCGTTAGGGGAATTATTGTCGTTTTTCATCTCTAGAATTGATATCAAAGGTAATTATCTGCTTTATATAGGCCCTCGTGTTCATAACGGAGCGGAATTTATGTTTGAGATAAAAAAATATAAAATAGGACATATGAGCAAAAGAGTTAAACGAACAAGACAAGAAGGGAAAAGAGAGTGTTAATGCTTACGCCAAGTCAATATTTTTCCTCATTCCAAATATTATTCATGAGTTTGGACAAGAATTTTACTGCGTCAGCGACCGACTATTGCCTGAATTTCAATCACTCCTGAAAACATATCAGGCAATAATTGATTTTACGCGCGCTTTATTGCATTTTTTTATACGTATTTTTTTTCCTTCAACAATTGGTTGTTTTATAATTTATGGGCGAGATTTAAAAAAAAAATTTTGATATTGATCGATCTCCTTTTTCAGAATCAATGAAATTTTCTGAGCGCGGCGGTGGGAGGTTTCTGTACATTAATAAAGCAACTCCCGCCTATGAGTGAATACGAATCAAAAACTTCTGAATCAGTAAAGTATATTCAGAAACACACAATTAGAAAAATTTCTGAATCTGCCATCTTCTTCTTCTTCTTCTTCTTCTTCTTCATTTTTGTGACTTGTCCTTTCAGGACGTGATGTACAGATACTCGCTACAGTTGACAACCGATCCTCATTCTGGATCACGTGGACTGAGCAAAAAGTTAAAAAAAATATTCTTTAGCTTACTGGCAGTAACGTATCTGGGATGGTTTGCAACTTTCTTGAAAATATTCTCAAAAGTAAGTCATTTTTTCTCTTGCTTAATTTTAAACTTCCCATTCTTAATTGAACGTTTGGCTTTGTTTTTAAATTGGCAAAAATTTCTCTGATGGTCGGACTTTAAGTTAAAGCTTAGCAGTTCACCACCCTATTTTTTTCCAATTGGAGTAGATAGACTAAACTATCGCCCGGTTCACACTCCACTCACGTCTATGGAACAGGTGAAGAGGCTCATCCCTTGTTCCCTGTTTAGAATGTGGTTTCCGGCTTTCTCTTTTCCAATCTTTTCACTCTTACGTAACCCCTGCACATCAGTGGCGTTACCGTCTTGCTCGGGGTGATATGATTAAAAAAAAAAACGTAGGCGATCATGGCTTTCCACGTCTCCCTACTCCTGGTGGCTCTTAGCTCGCTTTCTCCTGTAACATCTCCTAACCCCCGTTCTGTCATCCACCTGCTCAGGCCCTTCAAACATGTTATCCGCTGCTTTCCTCTTTCTCTTTTTCCCTCTATCTGGCCTTTTAGGTATCAAGTTCTCCAAGCCCTTCTTTCTCTTTGCATGTCCCAGGAACTTTAGTTGTCTCTTCCCGATGCTCAATATTAATTTTCTTTTCGTTTCCATCCTTTCTAAAACCTCCTCATTGCTCACATTCTCAATCCATAATATCTATAGCTTCCTTCTGTAGAACCAGATTTCAGCTGCTTCAATTTCTCCCAACTAAAAGAGTTGGGAGAAATTGAAGCAGCTGAAATGTGGGAGATGACCATGCTTTCGGTTTTAGTATCTCCTAACTCTTTTTGCCGATGACCATGCATTCGGTTTCTGCCATCTACAGATCGTATAAAACTACACCTCGTAAACGCTGCTTCTTTATTTCATTAGTAGCAGAACGTAGGAAATCACAGCTCTCCACAACCTCCTCATGATTTTAGTATCTCCCAACTCTTTTTGCCGATGACCATGCATTCGGTTTCTGCCATCTACAGATCGTATAAAACTACACCTCGTAAACGCTGCTTCTTTATTTCATTAGTAGCAGAACGTGGGAAATCACAGCTCTCCACAACCTCCTCATGATTTTAGTATCTCCCAACTCTTTTTGCCGATGACCATGCTTTCGGTTTCTGCCATCTACATTTATTGAGCAAAAACAATTGCCCTTGATATAGAGGATTACATGCGATGCTCTGTTGTGCTTTCAAACTATTTGTTAATATAGAAATTGTACCGTAAATTATTTCAAAACTAGCATTATAGCTGACGTAGCTCGAGTGTAATGAAAGCTTTAAAACTAATCCGTGGTCTTTGGACGTTGGCATGAAAGACTAAAAAACAATAGTTCTTTCCAGTTAAAGCGAAACAGTAGATTGAAAGAAAAATGAATGGATGTCAGTCAAATTTTGAAGTTTGGTGAGAATCGGATAAAATTTGTGGATTTGTATAAAGGACATGCAGACTCAGCCTAAAGATTATTTGAAATAATAAAATAATTGCGACAATTTACCAATCGCACCCTATTTTCTTTTCACTATTACGTAGCCCCTGCACATCAGTGGCGTTACCGCCTTGCTCGGGGAGATACGATTAAAAAAAAATACCTAATTAGAGTCAAACTCGAAGCAAAATCTAAAATAAAAAAATGCAGACATACAGACAGATAAACAGACACACACGCAAACATCTTGCCTATTATATATATATTATCGATTTTCTGCACTATTGTAAGAACTGCAATCTTGAAACTTCTGAATATCGTTTCTTATGTCTTTGTCTATCAAATTTGATTAAAATCAAACCACTCCTACTATAACCCAATTTTTTCGATTCTCGATTTTTGATATTTATCTGGGGTACCTCGACACAAAACTTAGCTAAGAACACTCGCAGACGCTTATAGTACAACTGTGTAAATATTCAAGAAAATCGGTTCAGCCCTTTCGGAGTCTATGACTAACGGACACACACACACACACACACATACACACACACAGACAAAGTTCCATTTATAGATAAGTTTAGATAAATAATTAAACACAGACAACTGTTCTAGTCATCAAAAATACTTTATATAATCACCCATACACCATCAATTACTCAATTTGAATCTGAGAGAATATTTTCAAAGGTAAAGATGAGAATGAAGTAGGCCTTTGGTCCTTCTTTATTTGTCCATTGATCGAGGTAACCATTAGCTAATTTTCAATCTTTTTTAGTCCAAAGGCAGTTATGGACTAGCCAGGGTGTGAGCTTGCTGAATAGTAAGTGGGCCCATGAACCAATATAATAATACGATAAAGAAACAAACACAGACATTTGTTTTCAACAAAAACAAAGAATAAAAAATTATGAAATCATCCATATAATAAATTACTCAAATCCACTGTGTGAGGACATGTTCAAAATTCAAGATCTTAAAGACAAGGTTAAGAAATTCACTTTCTGTGGAGTATTTGGAATCATAAATGCTGCTTTCTGTTTTAGTCATAAAAAGATATTCGAACTTTATAAAGCCATATGCACACTATCAGATACTCATGTCCAATGGGAGAGGAAATTTTCAAAGTTAAAGATCATAAAGAAAATGTGAAGAAATTGTCTCTGGTGAAAAAGACCGGAAAATGTTCTTTATAGTGACGGACTGGCCAAGGTGACAGCTTGCCCATTGACAAGTAGAGCACATCCCATATCAAATAAGTATCCAACAAAGAAACAGACAGATACCTGTTTTAGTCGTAAAAAGAAATAAAAACATCTAAAGTCATCTGCACACTATCAGTCAATAAAGTCCAATGTGAGAAGAAATCAAAGACAAGGTTAAGAAACTTGCCTCTGATGAGAATTTGGAATCATAAATATTATTATCCATCAAAAAGGAATTGTTAGAGGAATTAGACGTAGAATCAATTATTGACAGATTAACACAATCATCTATTTAATACAAATGATTGCTCTTGATATAGTGGAATGTATGTGTTATGTCGTGAGTAAGAATAAATAACTCAACAACAGGAATAGGTTAATTGTTGTATTCCGTGAAAATAGTATTTACAAAGGTTATTAGTATCCAATACAAGAATAAGGGTTAATCGTCTCAACCATCGTAAGACGTAGTATGAGCAATGGGTACTTCCGGGTTGTCACCGGAAGTCTACGACTGACTTGTTGATCAGCTGCTCGGCACACTCTCGTCGTAGATGTCATCATTACTTTACATAGTAATGGAATAGTCCATTATAGCCGAATATGCGCGGGCATCCCAACAGTATGTAATGTTCTATTGTGCTTTAGAACTATCTGTTAATGTGTAAATTGTTCACTCAGTCAGTTAAGTGCCATATGTGTCACACACTTGGTTGATCATGTCTCTTTTGGTCCATGACTATGAAGAAGATTTTCCTGCAGTAGATTGCCATTTCTTTTTGCGGTAGACTAGTTGCCAACCAAGACTGCAGAACCCAATCTACCTTGCTATTCAATCCATAGCTGGAGAAAGAAGAGATTAATTCTTACCATTTTCAGTGTTATAACAATGCAGCAGTGAAAGTCTTTTTTTTAAAGTACAACACAATATAAGTGAAAACCAATATTAATCATTGGTTAGTTTTTAGACATGTCAACCCTCAACATTCTTATTAAACCCAGTAATGGACTGGCCAGAATGTCAGCTTGCCCATTGGTAAGTCAGTCCCTGATGCATCGGGCTTCCTATATCAAATAAATTATAACAAAGACAACAGTTCTAATCATAGAAAAAAATTAGAACTCTATAAAGTCGTCTGCACACTATCAGATACTCAAGTCTAAAGTGAAGGGACATTTTCAAAGTTAAAGATCATAAAGAGAATGTTAAGAAATTCACTTTTTGATGAGAATTTGGAATCATAAATATTGTTGTCCATCAAAAAGGAATTGTTAGAGGAATTGGATGCAGAATCAGTTATTGACAGCCTAGCAGTATAGCCCGGCGTTGCTCGGGTGTAATGAAAGCTTTAAAACTAATCCATGATCCTGGAGCTCAGACTCTTTGGACGTTGGCACGAAACACTAAAAAGCAATAGTTGTTTCCAGTTAAATCGAAACCGTAGACTGAAAGAAAAATGAATGGATGTAAATTAAATTTTGGTTTCCTGGTATCGATATCAAATTTTCTGCACTATTGTAAGAACTGTAACCTTGAAACTTATGGGTTTCGGTTCTTATGTCTTTGTCTATGAATGTGTCAAATTTGATTAAAATCTGCCCACTCCTTCTATAACCTGATTTTTTCGATTATCGATTTTCGATATTTATCGGGGGTACCTCGACACAAAACCTAGCTAAGAACACTCGCAGATGCTTATAGTACAACTGTGTAAATTTTCTATAAAATTGATTCAGCCGTTTCAGAGTCTATAGGTAACGGATACACACACACACACACACACACACACACACACACACACAGTTCCATTTATAGATACGTTTAGATAGATTTAGATACACAATCATCAACTGAATACAAATGATTGCTCTTGATAAAGTGGACTGCATACAATGCTCTACTGTGTTTTTGAACTATCTGTTAATGTGTAAATTGTGCAGTAAACTATGTAAAAAATGCTAAATCAACACAGACAACTGTTTTAGCTACAAAAAGGAATAGGAAAAGAATTTTGCATAGTCATCTGCACGTTATTAATTACTCAAATACAAATTGGGATGACATTTTCAAATTAAAGGTCAGAATGGCTATCTTTGTTTTTATTATCACAACATTTCAACCTCTGTGCCTTTGACCCGTCTTCATGTATATGTTGACCTAGGTAATCATTAGCTAATTTCCAACCTTTTTTTTAGTCCACAGACAATGGTGGACTGGCCTGTGTTTACAGCTTGCCCAATAGTAAGTGTGTCCCTGAATCAAATAATAACACCATTAAAAACACTGATAATTGTTTTAACAATAAAAAGGAATAAAAACTTATAAAGTCATCTGCACACCATCAGATACTCGAGTTCAATGTGAAGAGACATTTTCAAAGCTAAAAATCATAAAGCAGTAGGTTTCTGCGATAAACTGGTTGCCAACCAAGGCTATAGAACCGAATCTGTTCTGCTATTTAACCCATAGCTAGAGGGAGAAGATAGTTGTTAGAGGAATTGGATGCAGAATCAATTATTGACAGATTCACACAATCATCAACTGAATACAAATGATTGCTTTTTATATAGTGGAATATATGTAATGTTCTTTTGTGTTTTTGAACTATCTGTTAATGTGTAAATTGTGCAGTAAACTATAGGCTATTCCATTAAGACGGATTAAAGTTAGCAGTAAATAAAACTGTGTTACTGGTAAAATTTCATTGATTTCACTATTGGTTCATGTAAATTGAGTCATGAAAATCATGCGTGAAAAATAATATCGCTCAAATGTCCGCCAATGTCGATGGTTAAAATCTTTGATGGCGTCTCTGCATAGTTGCTCCTCGAGATCACCAATATGCCTTATCAACTCATCTTTTACCTTATGAATTGTTGTTGGATTGTTGGCACATCTTCAGTCGTATATATAATCTTTACGGATAATACCTTACTATTTGATGTAGTGATTGAAATTACGATTTATGTTGTTACAGACACAATGTTTCGGTCAGCTATGCTTATGACATCTTCAGTCGTATATATAATCTTTACGGATAATACCTTACTATTTGATGTAGTGATTGAAATTACGATTTATGTTGTTACAGACACAATGTTTCAGTCAGCTATGCTTATGACATCTTCAGTCGTATATATAATCTTTACGGATAATACCTTACTATTTGATGTAGTGATTGATATTACGATTTATGTTGTTACAGACACAATGTTTCGGTCAGCTATGCTTATGACATCTTCAGTCGTATATATAATCTTTACGGATAATACCTTACTATTTGATGTAGTGATTGAAATTACGATTTATGTTGTTACAGACACAATGTTTCGGTCAGCGCTGCTTATGACATCTTCAGTCGTATATATAATCTTTACGGATAATACCTTACTATTTGATGTAGTGATTGAAATTACGATTTATGTTGTTACAGACACAATGTTTCAGTCAGCTATGCTTATGACATCTTCAGTCGTATATATAATCTTTACGGATAATACCTTACTATTTGATGTAGTGATTGAAATTACGATTTATGTTGTTACAGACACAATGTTTCGGTCAGCGCTGCTTATGACATCTTCAGTCGTATACATAATATGACCCCAAAGGATCGTGGCCACCAATTATCATCTCTCTTTCAGGAGATGGTGCGACCTCGGAACTTTTCTTCTTGTTTGAACGTCCATTTTCGTAGTAAGCTACAATAACTTTAACAGGTTGTTCGGATGTTAATTTTTCCATGGCTGAAATTGCCAAAGACTGATGTTGTTAAATCTGAAAGAAATTGAAAAAAATCATGAGACGGTTAAACTTAATTCGCAACTGAAATCAGTCGAAGTTAATAGAACACCCTTATTTAACCAATTACTTTAAATTATACAAAATATTTATTGAAATATTCTGTGATTACATTTGATATCTACTGTTAGAAATATGTATATATATCTCTTCGTGAACATTAAATTCACCATGGCAAGTGCTACCGTCAATACTTGTGTAAAATTTGAGCTATTTTTATATTTACTAAAAAAACAAGATATAAAATTGATGTAATTTCTTAAAATTTGACAGTAAATACACCTTAAATGCAAAAAACCTTGCTTTCATGTATATACTCATTAAAATGTCTATGCCATAAAGATGTTAATTAAATAAAAAAATTTTCTTCATCAGGAGGTTTTTTCCACCTGAATCCATCCTGCATATATACAAGTCAACCATCCGTCCGTGCATGGAGTACTGCTGCCATTTATGGTCAGGTGCCCCTGCCGTTCTCCTCAGTGTTCTTGACAAGCTCCAAAGGAGAGTCTGTAATGTGATAGGTACTGCTGGTTTCTGCTCAGACGAACTTAAGTCACTGATGCCTCCTCAACAGGTGTTTACTCGTGCAACCAGACTGGCAACTGGGTCCCACCCATTCACAGTCAGGTTAACCAAATGCAGACAATTCTACTCCTGCAGCTTCCTCTCTCGCACTTCCCGCCTGTGGAACTCGCTCCCGTATTCTTGCTTTCCTGACAGCTACAACCGCCAGAAATTTAAATGCAAAGTCAATACTCATCTACTAACCACTGGACTCTAGCTCTCTCCCCACCTCTGTATAACCTTCCCTTTCTCTCCACCTATGTATCTGTCATCGCACCTGCTTTCTATTGTTCGTTTCTAACTCGTTTGTACTCCTCACTCTTTTCTAATTAATCTTTTTACATTTATGTAGCCCCCTGCACATCAGTGGCGTTTCCGCCTTGCTCGGGGTGAAATGATTAAAAAAAAAAATCTTCATGACTTGTGATTCACTCCGCCGCCGAGTGCAAATTTTGAAGAATTAAAAATGAGATTCTACAGAACTATCTTAGTTCTCTACTGCAAAAGCAACATCACAAATAACACAGTTCGTGATGCCATCAGGCAAAAAAAAGGTGGGTGCCCGTTGGGAGATCACATAACGAGAGTCAAAAAGAGGAATTTTGTTTTAATTAGCCGCTAATCCGCAAAGGATGTGCGCTGTGGTACAGTGGATATTGGCTCGAAACGAGAAACCGGGGAGCCGAGTTCAAATTCCAGTTGAATCCATTGTATTCACTTACGCGCAAATACCCTTAGGAAAGGTATTAATCAGTCTCTTCAGTTATGGGTTAAATAGCAGGACAGACTGGGTTCTACAGCCTTGGCAATGGCAACCTACTGCGGGATAATCTTTCGAGACATGATCGCCCAAGCGTGTATCACGTATGGCACTTAACTGAATGACTGAATTTAATAGTTGGAATCATGATTAAGGCTATTAGTGGTCATAAAGTGGGGGATCGGTTTTCTATTTTTATGAAGTAATAAACTGATCCCCCGCTAATTACTACCTAATAATATAATACATCTCTTATACGTCTAGCTATGAGTGAAATAAAAGGACAGATTGGGTTCTATAGCCTTGGCCGGCAACCAGTCTCCCCCAGAAAGCAATGGCAACCTACTGCGGGATAATCTTCTGCCCAGTCAGTCATGTCTCTTTCGAGACATGATCGCCCAAGCGTGTATCACGTATGGCACTTAACTGAATGACTGAATTTAATAGTTGGAATCATGATTAAGGCTATTAGTGGTCATAAAGTGGGGGATCGGTTTTCTATTTTTATGAAGTAATAAACTGATCCCCCACTAATTACTGACTGAATCTGCAAATGGTTACTGAGTTTGGAGGATTACGAAGAAAACTTTATTAAAGCGAAAGAACAATAAAAACAAGATTTTTTAAAATCATTTCTCCCCAAGCAAGGCGGTACCGCCACTGATGTGCAGGGGGCTACATAACAGGGTAAAAGTCTTAGGCAGGAGGAGAGTGAAGAGAAAGACGAACCAGCTACAGAGGGTGAAAAAGAAAAGGCAAGAGAATGATGTGAACACAGAAATGAAGGCACTTGCTAAGGTAGAGAAAAAAGAAAAAAGATATACAGAGTGATGTAGAAAGTTCTGGAGTCAAGTGAATAAGAGATGGGATTGATATTGCATTTAAATTCCTGGAGGTTTTAGCCACTGATATGCAAGGATACGGAAAGGAGTTCCACAGGCGTGAAGTGCGAGAAAAGAAGCTGATGGAGTAGAATTGCCGTCTGCGTTTAGTTGATCTAACTGTAAATGGGTGGGACCTTGTTGCCAGTCTGGTTGCACGAGTAAATTTTTGTTGTGGAGACACCAGTGACCTAACTTCGTCAGGGCAGAAACCATGAAAATATTTGTAGAAGAGACAGAGGGAAACCACATGCCGCCGGTGAGAAGGTGACTTGACTCGAGTTGCCAAGTCGGGACCAGTCACATTGGAAATTTTCCTTTGGAGCCTGTCTAGAACACTGAGACGAACAGCAGAGGGCAACTAACCAGAAGAAGATAGAAGATAACTACTGCCATTAAATTTAAATTAAAGAGCAAATTTTGCTGGAAGGCAAGAAGCCGAAAAAAGTTTCACAAGCAAAAATTACGAGAGAAAGCAAATAAAACCACAATCCCGTAAATGGTCACCGAGTGTGAGATAATATAAAAAAATAAAACATTCTTAAGAAGAGAGATCAATAGGACAGACTGGGTTCTATAGCCTTGGCTGGCAACCAGTCTACCGCAGAAAGTAATGGCAACCTAATGCAGGATAATCTTCTGCCCAGTCAGTCATGTCTCTTTCGAGATATGATCATCCAAGCGTGTCTCACGTATGGTAATTAACTGACTGACTACACATTGATCTCAGTTCGATCGTTAGTGATTTTAAAAAAATATAACTTTAATAGCACTGGATGCTCGGCCAATGAATGCCGAAATGACGAATATAAGGAAGTAGATATCCAGAACTGATACTACACTGTGATCCCAGGTTGATGGACAGCATGTTGGTTGGTTGGTTTTTATGACACGTCAACCTCGGCGGATCATTTATTGCCAACTAAATTTTATTTATTTATTGCTGGTAATACCTTTTTCTTTCAACAATTTATTTTTGTTTTTATATAAGTTTTGTGTCTAGTAATACTTTTTTCTTTTCGAGTATCAAGATTCATTGGGATTTGTTTTTAAGGGCAGGGTCTCCAAGTCCTAACCTGTTATTTAACCCATAACTAAAGGGAAGGGACGGATTAATAGCTTTCCCAAGGGTATCAGTGCTTAAGTGAATGCAGGGTATTCAACAGGAATTCGAATTCGGCTCACCGATTTCTCTTTCCGAGCCGATATCCACTGCACGACAACGCACATTCGTCATTATACGCTTACAGCACCTGATATTCCCAAGCGGTCACCCATCTAAGTACTGACCAGGATCAACGTCGCTTAACTTCGGGGATCGAGCGAGAACCGGTGTATTTAGCGTGATATGGCCGTAAGCCGGCCAGCATGTGACGAAAAGCATAACGAGTGGCAATGTTTGGTTGGTCAGTTAATATCGAATATTTCCTTATAAGGAAATATTCGATAATAACTTATAAGGAAACTGCTAGTATAAGTATTACCGTTAAACGGCTAATGTTACCGTTAAACTGCTAATGTTACCGTTAAACGGCTAATGTTACCGTTACCGTTACCGTTAGGGATGAAAAGAACATATTCTACAATTTGATCTCAAACTGATACTTAAGGGGTGAAGAAATGAATAACTTTAGTTGCACTGGCTACTATTTTTACTTATAAAGAAAGCGACAAATGTCCTGGGTATGACGATAAACTGCATCCTGCAGAAAGGCCTCTGATTAGGAGGTTGTAAGGAGCATGGAACCACCTCTTAACTGCTGTTGTTCTCAGGTCCATCCTGACTCAGAGTGGTAGCACCTCTTAGGGTCCCAGCTATGAGTAAATAGTTAACCCTCAAACCGGGGTAAAAATGCTATGAAAGTATTTCCCAACAAAACTTTTTTGAATGAAAAATATTATTAACAAACTTTTTTGAATTAAAAATGTTACCAACAAAACCTTTTTGAATGAAAATGTTACCAACAAAACATTTTGAACGAAAAATGTTACCAATAAAAACTTTTTGAATGAAAAATGTTACCAACAAAACCTTTTTGAATGAAAAATGTTACCAACAAAACCTTTTTAAATGGAAAATGTTACCAACAAAACCTTTTGGAATGAAAAATGTTACCAACAAAACATTTTTGAATGAAAATGTTACCAACAAAACATTTTGAACGAAGAATGTTACCAATAAAACCTTTTGGAATGAAAAATGTTACCAACAAAACCTTTTTGAATGAAAATGTTACCAACAAAACTTTTTGAACGAAGAATGTTACCAATAAAACCTTTTGGAATGAAAAATGTTACCAACAAAACCTTTTTGAATGAAAAATGTTACCAACAAAACCTTTTTAAATGGAAAATGTTACCAACAAAACCTTTTGGAATGAAAAATGTTACCAACAAAACCTTTTTGAATGAAAATGTTACCAACAAAACATTTTGAACGAAGAATGTTACCAATAAAACCTTTTGGAATGAAAAATGTTACCAACAAAACGTTTTTTAATGAAAAATGTTACCAACAAAACGTTTTTTAATGAAAAATGTTACCAACAAAACGTTTTTTAATGAAAAATGTTACCAACAAAACCTTTTTGAATGAAAAATGTTACCAACAAAACCTTTTTAAATGGAAAATGTTACCAACAAAACCTTTTGGAATGAAAAATGTCACCAACAAAACCTTTTTGAATGAAAAATGTTACCAACAAAACTTTTTGAACGAAGAATGTTACCAATAAAACCTTTTGGAATGAAAAATGTTACCAACAAAACCTTTTTGAATGAAAATGTTACCAACAAAACTTTTTGAACGAAGAATGTTACCAATAAAACTTTTTTAAATGAAAAATGTTACCAACAAAACCTTTTTGAATGAAAAATGTTACCAACAAAACTTTTTGGAATGAAAAATGTTACCAACAAAACCTTTTTGAATGAAAAATGTTACCAACAAAACCTTTTTGAATGAAAAATGTTACCAACAAAACCTTTTTGAACGAGGAATGTTACTAATAAAACTTTTTTAAATGAAAAATGTTACCAACAAAACCTTTTGGAATGAAAAATATTGCTAACAAAACCTTTTGGAATGAAAAATGTTACCAACAAAACCTTTTGGAATTAAAAATGTTACCAACAAAACTTTTTGAACGAAGAATGTTACCAATAAAACCTTTTTGAATGAAAATGTTACCAACAAAACCTTTTTGAACGAGGAATGTTACCAACAAAACCTTTTGGAATGAAAAATGTTACCAACAAAACCTTTTTAAATGAAAAAAAAAAACCAAAAACAAAAACAACAAAACAAATAATCTAAATAAAACAAATCAAAACGATTTTCAGCATTAAATGACCTAATGAAGGTTGATATGCTGGTTAAATGAGCCAACCAGCCAACCAACCAACCAACCAACCAACCAACCAACCAACCAACCAACCAAAGCGACAAAATATTAGCATTACTATAGAAAGGTTGTAAAATTAGGCATGATTTTGATTTTCAGTAGTTTGAATGGCAACAAAAAGGAAATTGATGCTGAGCATCAGGAAGAGACAACTGAAATTCCTGGGACATGCAATGAGGAAGGAGAGCCTGGAGAACCTGATACTGACTGGACAGATAGAAGGAAGGAGAGACAGAGGAAGGCAGCGGATAACATATTTTCAGGGCCTGATCAGGTGGATGACAGAACGGGGGTTGCCAGGAGCAACAGGAGTAAACATACTAAGAGCCACAAGGGATAGGGAGACGTGGAGAGCCATGATCGCCTACGTCCTGAAGGGACAGGGCACATAGAAGAAGAAGAAGATTGGGCGTATAAGGGGGAGTGATTTCCCGTTTCCCTCTCCACGGCGTTTTATCTAAACGCCAACTCTAGTTAGCTGGGCGTTGACATTTCAAGAGTTTATCCACCCTTTTATAGGCTGCGCTGTTCGTCTTACAGATTTGCTAACCTCCCATGACAAAAACAAAAATAAATTACAAACCTAATTATATATACACTATCGGCCATAATTATTAAGCCATCCCAGTGTTTAAAAAAATTATGTATTTCATACTAATTTTTAAATTGTTTTTGCCAATGAATAATTGTAAATGAAAACAGAATGGTTCTGTTGTTAATATTGCACAATAACATGTGCATCAAATGAATTTTTAAATCTATCTAAACTTATTTATAAATGGAACTTTGTCTGTGTGTGTGTCTGTGTGTCCGTTACGTATAGACTCCGAAACGGCTAAACCAATTTTCTTGAAATTTTACACAGTTGTGCTACAAGCGTCTGCGAGTGTCCTTAGCTAGGTTTGTGTCGAGGTACCCCCGATAAATATCGAAAATCGATAATCGAAAAAATCGGGTTATAGAAGGAATGGTCCGATTTTAATCAAATTTGATACACTCATAGACAAAGACATAAGAAACGATATTCAGAAGTTTCAAGGTTGCAGTTCTTACAATAGTGCAAAAAATCGAATATTTATATATATATATATATAAAAGGCAAAATGTTTGTGTATATGTCTGTTTATCTGCCTGTATGTCTGTATTTTTTCAGCCCTTTTATTTTAGTTTTTGCTTCGGGTTTGGCTCTATGTAGGTATAATTGTAGCAATTAGTCTCATCCATGATACCATTTACTCAGATGACTTATTTAACCTTCAAAATTCAGTTTACGATGAAAAAAACTTATTTGATATCGATATCAGTAAATCAAAATTTGACGTACATCCATTCATTTTCTTTCAGTCTACGGTTTCGCTTTAACTCGAAAC
Source organism: Ascarosepion bandense (assembly GCA_037127315.1). Taxonomy (NCBI): domain Eukaryota; kingdom Metazoa; phylum Mollusca; class Cephalopoda; order Sepiida; family Sepiidae; genus Ascarosepion; species Ascarosepion bandense. Next base: position 1,566,387 of record JBBBDQ010001891.1, read on the forward strand.
AACTATTGCTTTTTAGTGTTTCGTGCCAACGTCCAAAGAGTCTGAGTTCTAGGACCATTGATTAGTTTTAAAGCTTTCATTACACCGGAGCAACACCGGGCTATACTGCTAGTATCTAATAATTAGCTATATTGCAGTTTCATCAATAAAATCATGAAGAAAATTTAGCTTCTTTGCTTCTTTGTTTTGTAAAATTTTGTAAAATTATAACAAAATGATCTTTTTTCATTTGGTAGTAAATACTAAAAATAGTATGAAATACATTTTTTTTTAATCATTTCACCCCCCCCCCCCCCCGAGCAAGGCGGAAACGCCACTGATGTGCAGGGGGTTACATAAATGTAAAAAGATTAATTAGAAAAGAGTGAGGAGTACAAGCTAGTTAGAAAGGAACAATAGAAAGCTGAGAAAGCAGGTGCGATGACAGATACATAGGTGGAGAGAAAGGGAAGGTTATACAGGGGTGGGGAGAGAGTCCAGTGGTTAGTAGATGAGTATTGACTTTGCATTTAAATTTCTGGAGGTTGTAGCCGTCAGGAAAGCAAGAATACGGGAGTGAGTTCCACAGGCATCATTTAAAACAAGTAACAAACTGGGTTGGCCTAATAACTATGGCTGGCAGTGTCTATTTATTTCTTCATAGGTAAGGAACGGAAAAAATTAATTTAAAGTATAATATTATACTTTCTATAAGTTCAAATAGCCATATGTATGACGGAAGATATCGGATTCCTCAAAAATAGTTCATAAAGGGCGAGAAACTCGATGGATACAGACAGGCCTACAAATAAGGCAGATACGCTTTAAATTTAGGATATTTTCAGTAAACGCAATTTTAATTAATACGGAAAATATATTGAATAATATTATTCAAATGAAAAATAAAATAAAATATTAAAATTATCTTTTTAATATAAGCAACAGAGGCGACCTAAAATATAGAAGTGGAGAGAAAAATAATTTTTAGGTGTGAGCAAATGAATGGCGCAGCGGGGCTTAGAAGAGATACACAGAGAAAGAAATATTGAGAGCGACAAGAAACAGAGCCAAGTGGAAGCCCATGATCGCCTACGTCCTGAAGGGACACGGCACATGAAGAAGAAGAAGAAATAAAACTAAAAGCATTCCTGTGTAGCTAATCAGTAATGAGAAGAGGTGGATTCATACCTAATCAGAATTTGAAAAATAAAACGGAAATTATAATGTAGTTATAAAGTGGGGGACCAATTCTCAATTATAATCATTAAACAAAGTGATCCCTCACTTTGTGATCATGTTACTTTCTATGAATTTGTATTCTAGATTTGTGGGCTTGAGAAAATGGTTTGGGAGTGATACCAAGAGGGAAAATAATTAAGAGCAACAAGAGACAAGGACAAGTGGAGGTCCATGATCGCCTACGTCCTGAAGGGACACGGCACATGAAGGAGAATAAATAAATCTAAAAGCATTCCTGCGTAGCTAATCAGTAATGAGAAGAGATGGATTCATGCCTAATCAGAATTTGATAAATAAAACAGAAATTATAATGTGTATACAAAGTGGGGGATTAATTCTCTATTATAATTAATATATAAAGTGATCCCTCACTTTGTGGTCATGTTACTTTCTATGAATTTGTATTCTAGATTTATGGGCTTGAGAAAATGGATTGTATAGCAGGGTTTGGGAGAGATGCCAAGAGAAAAAAATATTGAGAGCGACAAGAAACAGAGCCAAGTAGAGGTCAATGATCTCCTACGTCCTGAAGGGACACGGCACATGAAGAAGAAGAAATAAAACTAACAGCTAATCAGTAATGAGAAGATAAGGATTCATGCCTAATCAGAATTTGATAAATAAAACAGAAATTATAATGTGTATACAAAGTGGGGGATTAATTCTCTATTATAATCAATATATAAAGTGATCCCTCACTTTGTGGTGATGCTACTTTCTATCACTTTGTATTCTAGATTTATGGAGATGCACAGAGAAAAAATATTGAGAGCGACAAGAAACAGAGCCAAGTGGAAGCCCATGATCGCCTACGTCCTGAAGGGACACGGCACATGAAGAAGAAGAAGAAGAAATAAAACTAAAAGCATTCCTGTGTAGCTAATCAGTAATGAGAAGAGGTGGATTCATACCTACTCAGAATTTGATAAATAAAACGGAAATTATAATGTAGGTATAAAGTGGGGGACCAATTCTCAATTATAATCATTAAACAAAGTGATCCCTCACTTTGTGATCATGTTACTTTCTATGAATTTGTATTCTAGATTTATGGGCTTGAGAAAATGGATTGTATAGCAGGGTTTGGGAGAGATGCCAAGAGAAAAAAATATTGAGAGCGACAAGAAACAGAGCCAAGTAGAGGTCAATGATCTCATACGTCCTGAAGGGACACGGCACATGAAGAAGAAGAAATAAAACTAACAGCTAATCAGTAATGAGAAGATAAGGATTCATGCCTAATCAGAATTTGATAAATAAAACAGAAATTATAATGTGTATATAAAGTGGGGGATCAATTCTCTATTATAATCAATATATAAAGTGATCCCTCACTTTGTGGTGATGCTACTTTCTATCACTTTGTATTCTAGATTTATGGAGATGCACAGAGAAAAAATATTGAGAGCGACAAGAAACAGAGTCAAGTGGAAGCCCATGATCGCCTACGTCCTGAAGGGACACGGCACATGAAGAAGAAGAAGAAGAAATAAAACTAAAAGCATTCCTGTGTAGCTAATCAGTAATGAGAAGAGGTGGATTCATACCTACTCAGAATTTGATAAATAAAACGGAAATTATAATGTAGATATAAAGTGGGGGATCAATTCTCTATTATAATCATTAAACAAAGTGATCCCTCACTTTGTGGTCATGTTACTTTCTATGAATTTGTATTCTAGATTTATGGATATACCAAGAGAAAAGACAACAAGCGACAACAAACAGAGCCAAGTGGAAGCCCATGATCGCCAACTTCCTGAAGGGACACGGCACATGAAGAAGAAATAAAACTAAAAGCTAATCAGTAATGAGAATAGATGGATTCATGCCTAATCAGAATTTGATAAATAAAACAGAAATTATAATGTGTATATAAAGTGGGGGATCAATTCTCTATTATAATCAATATATAAAGTGATCCCTCACTTTATGGTGATGCTACTTTCTTTCATGATCGCCTATGTCCCGAAAGAACACAGCACATGACGAAGAACTAGCCCCACTGAATAAATATATTCCTTGCGATTTAAAATGATGGTCGCGAAAGCGTTTGTTTGTGACTGATGAAGTTATCTTAGACTGACATTTTAATAGCACACGTTTAACGCTGTTACGACATCTTCGCACCAATGTTCGGTCAAAGAAAGGATCCTGTCACTCAAGGAGCCATTTCCCCATTTGTCAGTTTTATAATTGTCACCTGTCACTATTAATTAACAGAGATAAATTCACCGGAGAATTGTCGATTGGACAACGACTTCCTTTTCCTTCTGCTTTAAGTAGAAAACTATGTAATCCTAATGTTAAGAGCCAAATTTCACTTCAAAATCGTTTATAATTTTTTTTTTTTTTTATACAGGGTGAATCAGAAAGGCGTCCCACATTTTAAACTCTCACCTGCGTGATGCTGATGAAAGTGGAGTCTAGTTAATGTCTTACCTTTTCTCCGCAAATAAAATCAATTAACAACATGTCTTGAGCCGGTTCACGAAACGTTATCTAGAAACGCAGTCCTTCACTGCAAAGCTTACCCTAGTACTGACTACAGTTACAATACTGTGCAAAAGTATTAGGACAAGAACTATTTTATCTTTTATTTTATTTTATTTATTTATTTTTTTTTAATCATCTCACCCCGAGCAAGGCAGAAACGCCACTGATGTGCAGGGGGTTACATAAATGTAGAAAGATTAATTAGAAAAGAGTGAGGAGTACAAGCTAGTTAGAAAGGAACAATAGAAAGCTGAGAAAGCAGGTGCAATGACAGATACATGGGCGGAAAGAACGTGAAGATTATACAGGGGAGGGGAGAGAGCTAGAGTCCAGTGGTTAGTAGGTGAGTATTAACTTTGCTTTTAAATTTCTGGAGGTCGTAGCCGTCAGGAAAGCAAGAATACGGGAGTGAGTTCCACAGGCGGGAAGTGCGAGAGAGGAAGCTGCAGGAGTAGAATTGTCGTCTGCGTTTGGCTAACCTGACTGTGAATGGGTGGGACCCAGTTGCCAGTCTGGTTGCACGGGTAAACACCTGTTGAGGAGGCATCAGTGACTTAAGCTCATCCGAGCAGAAGCCATGAAAGTATTTATAGAAGAGACAGAGGGAGGCCACATTTCGACGATGGGAAAGTGGCTGCAGACGAGTCGCCAGATCAGTACCTATCACATTACAGACTCTCCTTTGGAGCTTGTCAAGAACACTGAGGAGAACGGCAGGGGCACCTGACCATAAATGGCAGCAGTACTCCATGCACGGACGGATGGTTGATTTGTATATATGCAGGATGGATTCAGGTGGAAAAAACATCCTGGATCGACATAGTGACCCAATCTTCTTAGCAGTAGATTTTGCTATGGATTCAATATAGTGGTTCCATTTGAGGTCAGAGGACAGGGTAAGTCCGAGGAGGCGTAGTGTATTACTCTCCGGGAGAATCATCTGGTCCATGCTTATGGGAGGCAGAAGAGGTTGCCTGTAATGGTTGACAGACAAGAGCTTGGTCTTAGAGGAATTGAAGTTGACAAGCCACTTCTTGCCCCAGTTCACCACAGAGTGTAGATCCCGCTCAAGGTCAGCAGCGAGATTATGTCTGTCCGCCATGACATGTTTCTTACTGGAGCGGGAGTATATTGTAGTGTCAAAATAAAGTTTATAATAACCCCTGTCCTAACACTTTTGCACACTACGTTATCTCACTATTTCTAGGTTTACAGCCATATCACATCGAAACATCGATTCCTGTACGTTAAAGCAAAGTCGAGCCTGGGCAGTACATAGATGGGTGATCGCTTGGGAATACCAAGTGCATTACTCTTGGATATGCGGGTGGTGTTATGAATAATGGCTTCAAATTTTTAATTGGAGAGCCGAGTTCCAATTTCAGTCGAGTTCGTTATATTCACGTACGCACTTGTATTACTAAATTGATATTTTCAAAAAAAAAAAAATCTCACAATCTAAAAATATTTTCTGGTTTTAAATAACCCGCAAAAGGTTGATAAGCCGTCGAAACGAATCAGTCCCTTTATTAAGCAAAAGAAATTAAAAGAAGAATTGGAGTAGATAGACTAAACTATCGCCCGGTTCACACTCCACCCACGTCTATTGAACAGGTGAAGAGGCTCATCCCTTGTTTCCTGTTTAGGATGTGGTTTCCGGTTTTTCTCTTTTCTAATCTTCTCACTCTTTTGTAGCCCCCTGCACATCAGTGGCGTCGCCGCCTTGCTTGGGGTGATATGATTAAAAAAAAAAAAGAATTAATAAAACTTATGAACCATTATTATCGCCAAAATGTATTCTTACAATCTAAATTATTATCTTCCCACCAAAATTTTCACAATCTATATTTCTGGCTTTAAATAACCAGCCAAAGATCGATAAACCGTAGAAAACGAATCAATCAAGGAAATACTAATTAGCTAAACATGCATGTCTTTGGGATTTATTTACATACTGTACTGTGCAAAAGTATTAAGAAATATTTTACGAGGCATCAAAATAAAGTTTAACATAACCCCTGTCCTAATACTTTTGCATAGTACCGGTAGTGTGCAAAAGTATTAGGACAGGGGTGATTTTCCTAAAAACCTCACTGAAATTCAAGTACAGAGTGTAAAGCCAAGTAAATTGCTTAAAAATATTGATTATTTCAAACTAGGCGTAAAAGAAATGTATTAAAAAGAAGTTATATTTAATTTTTCCTATTTTCTATTAAACAAATTATTTTGAAACTACTCATTATTCTATTATCCTTGGATATGATTGACTATTTTCTCATCCACCCCCCCTCTCGAATTGATAAATCTAATGTTACTTTGCAAGACACACTTTGGGAACAAATACAAGCTGCTTGGCAGGAGATACCATTAGATACATTGAAGAAGCTTGTGATGTCAATGCCTGAGAGAATGAAGGCTGTGATCAAAGCAAAAGGCTATTATACTCAATCTTAAATTTATTTTGTAACAAGCATTTTTTTTCTTGTTGAGTAAATCAAATAAAATTATTTTAAGTAAATTGTTTATTTTCTGTCAATATGTCTCATAAAAGAGTGAATAGTAATTGTCTTATTACTTTTGCACAGTACTGCATATGCAAACTAAGAGTAAAAATACGGAGTCTATAGGAACCTAACGCATCCCAGTAGACTCGTGAATCATCCAAACCTGCAGGAAATGTGCATGGACAGAACAAATTGGAAACGGCAGCTTGAAATTGGACGCACTATGAGAAGCTTTAGTGACATCAGCGAATGACATAAAATAATCCTCACACATACACACAGTAAAAAAAATAAACACGTAGGTAATATCAAACCGATTTTAGTCAACAATACAATAATCCTCACTCATACACACAGTAAAAAGAACCTTCAGATATTGGAGGCCATCTACAATAAATCCAAACAACCCACACTTAATTTTATAATTTCATAATAGACATTCATTGTCTTTTATATTTAACAGTATATGTTTTATATTTAACAGTATATGATTAGAAAGGTGACAGGTAAGTCTACGGGAGAGCTTATATATATATATATATATATATATATATATAGAGGCTCTCCCGTAGACTTACCTGTCACCTTTCTAATCAGAGTTAAATTTATTTATGAATTATTTTTATAGGAAATAATAAATATTATTTCTTAGAAAAACATAGCTATGTAGGTAATATCAGACAGATTTTAGTCAACAATAAAATAATCCTCACTCATACACACAGTAAAAAGAACCTTCAGATATTGGAGGCCATGTACATTAAATCCAAACAACCCCCACTTAATAAAATCACGTTTAAATCTGGTCATAACACATTACATTGCATTTGAATATATGCTTCTGTTATCATTTCGAGCTCTCACTCGGTGTGACGTCATAGAACCGCATTACAAATTTGCGAACTGTGTTTTCTATTTTTGGTAACTGCTGCCGTTGCTTAGGGAGCTTTATGTCAACAAAAGATAAAATCGTCGCTGCTGGTGGATGTTTTTGTGTTAACGTCCTTGTAACCTCTCTGAAGATGACCCATGTAAGCCGAAAGCTTAGAACCAACGTAATAAAAAATTAAGCAACGACTTTTTCGGAGAGGATGAACACGAAACGAAAACAAAAAAAGGAAACTGATGCATAACATCAGGAAGAGACAGCTGAATTTTCTGGGACATTAAATGAGGAAAGAGGGCTTAGAGAATCTTATACTCACTGGAAGATAGAGGGAAAGAGAAACAAAGAAAAGCAACGCGTGACATACTTGAAGGACTTGAATAGATGGATGGCTGTGCTGGGTTTGAGCGGTATAACAGGAGAAGTGTCGTTAAAAAGTACAAGGGTGTTTTGGTGCCTTCTCTATAGGAATGAACTCTTCCTCCGTCAATAAATACTAACAAGCGTGATTTCCGGGGACGCAGTCAAGAGAAAACCGGGAGACAGTCGTGAGGCAGTCTAGACGCAGCGTAACTATGCAACTCGGACGTACGCTTCTATTTGCTCACTACTAACACTCATACATTGTATATATTTTCTGCTATTCAAATCCACTGGTTGAACCTACCTTTTTGTTTCCTTGTCTTTCTTTCTGTCTAAAACAGGCAACAACAATGGTACAGGGAGATGAGGAGGGATATGATCACCTACTTGCTGAAGAGACATGCCTCATACAAAAAGAATAATCCGAAACTGCATAACAAAGAGATTTTCTTGTTCATCTCATGTCGTCAATAAGGATAATCTGGATAAAAAATGATATTAGCATAGATTGAAAATTCCATAGCCACGAGTTCAGCGCCTAAAAGAAAGCCACTTGAAGATATCAAAGCAATCAGATTTCCAGATTATGGAAAGCTCTAGAATTCATCTCTGACAGTGTATAGCTAATAGAGGCCATCATTTCATAGATGATCTTTATCAAAACCAGTGTATGTCTAATAGAGGCCACCATTAAGAAGATAACATTTGTAAAACCTGTTTATAGCTAATAGAGGCCAGTACATTGTTGATGACCTTTTCAAAACCAGTGTATAGCTAACAGAGGCTACGATTTCATAGATGAACTTTTTAAAACCAATGTACAGCTAATAGAGGCCACCATTTAGAAGCTGACATTTTTAAAACCAGTGTATAGCTAATAGAGGCTACAATTTCATAGATGACCTTTTTAAAAACCAGTGTATAGCTAATAGAGGCTAGCATTTAGAAAATGAAATTTTTAAAACCATTGCAAACTAGTGTATAGCTATTAAAGGCCACCATTTAGAAGATAACATTTGTAAAACTTGTTTATAGCTAATAGAGGCCAGCACTTTGTAGATGACCTTTTCAAAACCAGTGCATAGCAAATAGAGGCTACCGCTTCATAGATGACCTTTTTAAACCAGTGTATAGCTAATAGAGTCCACCATTTGAAAGATCACATTTGTAAAACCTGTTTATAGCTAATAGAGGCCAGCACTTTCTAGATGACCTTTTCAAAACCAGTGTATACCTAATAGAGGCTACCATTTTATAGATGACCTTTTTAAACCAGTGTATAGCTAATAGAGTCCACCATTTAGAAGATGACATTTTTAAAATTAGTGTATAGCTAATACAGGCTACCATTTCATAGATGACCTTTTAAAACCAGTGCATAGCTAATAGAAGCCAGCATTTCATAGATGACCCTTTTAAGCCAGTGTATAGCTATTAGAGGCTACCATTTAGAAGATGACATTTTTTAAAACCAGTGCATAGCTAATAGACGTCAGCATTTCATAGGTGACCTTTTTAAAACCAGTGTATATCTAATAGAGGCTAGCATCTCATAGATGGCCTTTTTAAAATCTGTGTATAGCTAATAGAGGCCAGCATTTCGAAGATGGCAATTTTAAACCAGTGTATAGCTAATAGAGGCCATCATTTCGAAGATGACATATTCAAAACTAGTGTATCAGTAATAGAGGCTACCATTTCGAAAATGACATTTTTATAACCAGTGATTACCGAATAGAGACAACGATTTAGATGACATTTATAAAACCAGTTCATAGCAAATAGAGGCCACCATTTAGAATATGATATTTTTAAAACCAGTTTACAGCTAATAGTGTCACCATTTCGAAGATTACATTTGTAAAACCAGTGTTTAGCTAATAGAGGCCACTATTTAGAAGATGACATTTTTAAAACCAGTTTAAAGCGAATAAAGGCCACCATTTAAAAGATGACATTTTTAAAACCAGTGTACAGCTAATAGAGGCCATCATTTCGAATATGATATTTGTAAAACCAGTATATAGCTAATAGAAGCCACCGTTTCGAAGATAAACTTTTAAAAATCAGTGTATAGCTAATAGAGGCTACCATTTCTGAGATGACATTTTTGAAAGCAAATAAATAAAAAATATAGGATTCTGTTAAAATAATCTGTGAAATAATATTTTTTTTATATTTGTTTTTCCCAAAAGTTCCTAAACCCAAATGAAATGGGTCTATCTGGTCCAGCACAATCGAGATAAGCGATGGGTTCAGAAAGGGCAAGAGACACCGTCAGTTCCTAAATAAGATCGATTCGGCAAGAAAGTCATGTCGTGCGTTTGGTGGAACTTTGAAGGAATCGTGCATTTTAAGTTGGTTCCGAATGGTCGTACTATTAATGCCGAACTTTACTGTCAGCAACTTGAGCGGGTCTACGAAAAGTTGAAGCAAAAGTACCCGGCTCTGATCAACCGAAAGCGCGCTTTGATGCAACAGGACAATGCCAAGCCGCACACCGCCAGGAAGACCAAAGACAAGTTTGAAGAGCTGGACGGCGTTGAGGTTCTGCCACATCCAACCTACAGTCCTGACTGTGCTCCATCAGATTAGGGCCTTTTCCGCTCAATGCAACATTTTCTGAAGAGCCGCAGATTCGACTCGTTTGATGAAGTCGAGGAAGCGTATCACGAATTCTTTGATTCGAAGCCCGCTGAATGGTACTTTGACCAGATCCGAAAGCTTGCAGATCGATAGCAGAAAGTCTTGGAAAATGATGGTCTTTATTTTGAGCAATAATTTTTGTTGTATTTGCGAGTAAAATTTCAATTTTTGCAAGTGTTTTCTGGCAACCTTAGATTACTTAGCGAGTAAAATTTCAATTTTTGTAAGTTTTTACGAACGTTTGGGACAACTTAATAGCAGTTGACTTTTGTGAACGTTTAAAATGCGAGGGTAATTCTTCCATTACCGTTTATATGTATGGGTTTATAAAGTTTTTTTTTTTAATTCTGACTTTTTTTAACAAATTCTTTTGTACAAATACCCACAGATCTGAAGCGTACAGTGGCTGTGCGATTCATTAAATGTCTGTAGTCTAAAACTTACAAGTGAATTTAAATATACTGTAAAATGCCTGGTCTATGTGATTAATGTTCAAGGTTCAATTAAATGAACAAAGAAAGATTAAGTTAAAAAACAGTTTGTTTAAATTTTTTTTATTATTTAAGACGTAAACTTCAGTAATTATATAATCTTTGCAAATGGGGTTCAACTGGTTTATTGTTAAGAAAAATTAGAATTATTCATCAATTCTTTTTTGTTTTGTTTTTTGTTTTTTTTCATGATGGGCATCAGAGTCACCAAAGACAAATGCATTTACAAATATATGTAGGAACATGGCCTTGTCTATATTATAAGAAACACTATTTAGCATACAGCAATCATGAGTGGAAAGGGTGAAGCAAAGAAAGAAGAGATAGCTGACTAAGTTTAATAGAGAGAAAAGGAGACTAATTTGTAGGTTATTTAAAGCCGGTCTGGTGCAGTGGTCATCGGCACGGAACGACAAATCGGGTCGCCAAGTTCGATATCCAGTTGAATTCTTTGCATTCACTTCCGCACATATACCCTTGGGAAAGGTATTAATCCGTCTCTACCCTCCAGTTATGAGTTAAATAATATGAAAGATTGGTTTCTATACTCTTGGCTGGCAACCAGACTACCGCAGAAAGCAATGGGAACCTACTGCAGGAAAATCTTCTGGCGAGTCAGTCATGTCTCTATCGAGACATGATAGACGAAAGCATGTATCACGTCTGGCACTTAAATGACTGAATGAATATAATATTTGGAAACATGATTAAGGCTTCTAATAATCAGAAAGTGGGGGATCGATTTTCTATTGTTATGAAGTAATAAACTGATCCCCCTTATTACTTCGTAATAATACATCTCCTTTCTCTGTAGCTATGGGTCAAATAACAGGACAGATTGGGTTCTATAGCCTTGGCTGGCAGCCAGTCTACCGCAGAAAGCAATAGCAACCTACTGCGGGATAATCTTCTGGCCAGCCAGTCGTGTCTCTTTCGAGACATAATTGCCCAAAGCGTGTATTACGTATAGCATTTAACTGATGACTGAATATAATAATTGGAATAATGATTAAGGCTTTTGTTGGTTATAATGTCGGGGACCAGTTTTCTATTGTTTTGAAGTAATAAACTGATCCCCCAATTATTTTTTTGTAATAATATAATAGATATCTTCTCCCTGTAGCTATGAGTTAAATAACAGGATAGATTTGGTTCTATAGCCTTGGCTGGCAACCAGTCTACCACAGAAGATAATGGCAACCTACTGCGAGATAATCTTCTGCCCAGTCAATCATGTCTCTTTCGAGACATGATCGCCCAAAGCGACTGATAAAGAAAAGTAACAAGATATGCAGAAGGCGGTGAAAGAAAGCGAGAAGAAAATATAAACGATAATTCCAAGAAGACGAAATGCTTGGTTGTTTAGAAAAAGGGGGAAGCCCAAAATGCAGATTACAAATTGGAGATGGAAAGAAAATTGAAATTGTTTTTAAAAGAGGACAAAAAAAAAAAAAAAAACATGACGCTGAAATCTAAACGCGAATTAGGATAACAAAAGATTCTTTCTAAAACTCAAGAAATAGAAAGATAAAAACGTAATGACTTGCTACTTATTCCTCTTCTTCTATGTACCCTGTCCTTTCAGGACGTAGGCGATCATGACCTTCCACGTCTCCCTAATATATCTAGAATATAAATGTACTCAAACTAGCATGTCCACAAAATGAGGGATCAGTTTATATATTGATTATAATATAGATTTGATCCCCCACTTTATATACACATTATAATTTCATATAAACAGTTGGCATATATATTCTTATTTTATGTGCCCTGTCCTTTCAGGACGTAGGAAATCATGACCTTCCAGGTTTCCCTAATATATCTAGAATATAAATGTACACAAACTAGCATGGCCACAAAATGAGGGATCAGTTTATATATTGATTATAATATAGATTTGATACCCCACTTTATATCCACATTATAATTTCATATAAACAGTTTGCATACATATTCTTCTTTTATGTGCCCTGTCCTTTCAGGACGTAGGAAATCATGACCTTCCACGTCTCCCTAATATATCTAGAATATAAATGTATAGAAACTAGCATGTCCACAAAATGAGTGATCAGTTTATATATTGATTATAATATAGATTTGATCCCTCACTTTATATCCACATTATAATTTCATATAAACAGTTGGCATATATATTCTTATTTTATGTACCTTGTCCCTTCAGGACGTAGGCAATCATGGCCTTCCACGTCTCCCTATCCCTGGTGGCTCTTAGCACGCTTTCTCCTGTTACTCCACGCAACCCCCGTGCTGTCATCCACCTGCTGAAGCCCATATATCTAGAATATAAATGTATAGAAACTAGCATGGCCACAAAATGAGAGATCAGTTTATATAGTGATTATAATATAGATTTGATACCCCACTTTATATCCATATTATAATTTCTTATAAACAGTTGGCATATATATTCTCCTTCTATGTGCTCTGTCCTTTCAGGACGTAGGCGATCATGACTTTCCATAGTGGCTCTTAGCACGCTTTCTCCTGTAACGTCTCTCAGCCCCCGTTCTCTCATCCACCTGCTCAGGCTCTTCAAATATGTCATCCGCTGCTTTACTCTGTCACTTTTTTCCCTTTATCTTGCCGGTTAGTATCAGGTTCTCCAAGCCATCCTTCCTCATTGCATGTCCCAGGAATTTAGTTGTCTCTTCCTGATGCTCAGCATTAATTTCGCTTTCGTTTCCATCATTTCCAAGACCTCATCATTGCTCACATGCTCGGTCCATGATATCCGCAGCATCCTTCTGTAAAACCACATTTCAGCTGCTTCAAGTTTTCCCTTCATCTGTGTTGATATTGTCCAACATTCACTGCCATATTGAAGAACTGACATCACATAGCAATCCAGTACTCTCTTCTTTGTTTCTAGTGAAAGTTTCCTGTGTTTTAATACTTTACTCAGATTCTGGGATGCGTCTTTCGCCATGCCAATTCACCTGCGGATCTCTATGTCCCACTTTCCGTCTTCAGTTAGAACACTTCCCAGATATTTGAATTTTCGTACCTGTTTGATTTTAACACCCCCCACCTGTATTTGGCACTTTGGGCTGCTCTTTTTGCTTATGACTATGCATTCGGTAGGCATCCTTTATAACAATGAATACTGAACATTCTCCTCAATTACGTTCTCCTCCTTGTTATTTTATTTTTTTCTCTCCTTTTTTATTTTCAATCATTTCACCCCAAGCAAGGCATTCCACTGCCACTATTGCGCAGGGGTTTACATTGGGGAAAGTGATGAGAAAGACAGGTTATATATAGGAAATGCCAGAAGGAGGGTGATAGACGAGTAAGGAGGTACATAGGAAGAGTGTTTGAGAGAATGGGTGCGAGTTAGTGTGTTAGGAGGTGTCTATTGGCCTTACATTTAAACTCCTGGAGATTGTACATGTCGGGGAAGCAATCATGTGGAAGGGAATTCCATAGACGGGAAGTGCGAGAAAAGAAGATATTGGAGTAGAAATTGCTGTTACATTTTATCGGTTTCACTGTAAAAGGGTGGGACGTAGTTGCTTATCTAGTATCCCGTGCAAATTCGTGCCTAGGGGTCACCAGTGATATAAGTTTATCGGAGCAGAAGCCGTGAAAGTATTTCTAGAAGAGGCACAGGGATACTCTTCTCATACTCTCTAACACTCACGCAGCACTTGCGTCTTAGTGGATATATTGCCATGCTTGGGATGAAGTTATTAAATAAAACAAAACTGTTTCTTTATCGTTATCAGATTTTAAGTAATGTATTGCAAGGCTAATTATGTGCGCTATTTTATATATTGTGAATTTTGGTAGTAGTCCTTCTTTTATGCAGTTTTCCTCAAAAATGACAAACAATGTATTATGGTTAATTTTTCATGTGAACTGATGTTTTTGTTTCTTATCAGAACATGAATTAAAAAAAATGTTTTTTCGACTGCTTTGGGATTTACTTTATACATTATTAAAAATTAATTTTATTTTACGTATGACTAAATATGCGTTGTGCGTTGTGGTGCAGTGGACATCGGCTCCGAACGAGAAATCGGAGTGCTGAGTTCAAATTCTAGTTGAATTCCTGGCATTCACTTACGCGCAAATACCCTCTTAATCCATCTCTTCCGTCCAGTTACGGGTTAAATAATAGGACAGATTGGGTTCTATAGCCTTGGCTGGCAACCAGTCTACCGCAGAAAGCAATGGTAACCTTCTGTGGGATAATCTTCTGCCCAGTCAGTCATGTGTCTTTCGAGACATGATCGCCTAAAAACGTGTATCACGTATGGAACTTAACTGACTGACTGAATATAATACTTGGAATCATGATTAAGGCTTCTTCTGGTCATAAAGCAGGGGACCGATTTTCTATTGTTATGAAGTAAGAAAATGATCCCCCACTAATTACTACGTAATAATATCACACATCTTTTCTCCCTCTAGCAATAAATCAAATAACAGGATAGATTGAGTTCTATAGACTTGACTGGCAACCAGTCTACCGCAGAAAGCAATGGCAATCTATTGCGGGATAATCTTCTGGCCAGTCATTCATGTCTCTTCATTCACAAGCGGCCACCCATTTTATTAAACGTCGTACAAATAGCTATAAAGATGAAGACAATAGTCTGAATAATGTAAATACTGTAAATACTGCCTCATCTCATAAATATAGACAAAAAATGATCTATAATTAAACGTCGTACAAATGGCAACAAAGATGAGGACAATAGTTCGAATAATGTAAATACTGTAAATACTACCTCATCTCAGAAATATAGACAAATAGAATGATCTATTATTAAACGTCTTACAAATGGCAACAAAGATGAGGACAATAGTCCGAATAATGTAAATACTGTAAATACTACCTCATCTCAGAAATATAGACAAATAGAATGATCTATTATTAAACGTCTTACAAATGGCAACAAAGATGAGGACAATAGTCCGAATAATGTAAATACTGTAAATACTACTTCATCTAAGAAATATAGACAAATAAAATGATCTATTACACTGGGAACACTTTTTCCGTAACTTTGAGTTGCATTGGATATTTTAACTAATTGTGAAGGAGTTTTAGGCGCTGATTTGAAATCTGAAATTAGTTTTTCTCTACAAGCTCTAGTTTGTATACAATTTGAGGTTAATGAAATTGTACAAATGTGAACTTGCGTAAACCATGTATAAGCATTTTCACGTCCATATATATAGATAACTTCTAATATTTTGATCATTCTTATTTTGTTACAGATCAAACATGGCTTCCAAAAATAGATATCATTGCAGAAACAAGCCTGATGCCTACTGCTACACATGCGGATGCTACACACTCAATCGTCAGAGAGGTAAAAATATCCTCGTTCATCAAGCGTGCCTACAAGGCCTATTTTGAAGTTCATCTTGGTGATCAAGACAAGCAAGGCTCCTCAGATTGTGTGCCAAAATTGTGAGGAAATGCTTCGCGACTGGACCAAATGAAAACGTAAAAACCCCACCAACCATGTAACTGACTTTTATTTCTGCATGGTAAACACAAAGGGTGTTGGGAGGAGGAACCGACATAAGATTAAGTATCCAAACATTTCTTTCAGCAATTCGGCCTGCTCAGCACTCTGAAGAAGTTCCCGCTCCAGTTTTCAAAGGCTTGCCTTTATTGGACGATAAAGACAGTGGACATAATACAAGCGAACAAGACAGTTGTTCCCAATCGGAGAACTCTTCTTCAGACGCTGAACCTTTCCTCGTCCCCAAGCCTCTTTCCCAGTCTGAACTGAATGATTTCGTGCGGGATTTAGGACTTTCAAAGAAAGCAGCAGAGCTTTTGGCATCAAGATTACAAGGCAGAAATCTTGTTGATCACTCAGATAATGTATCATATTTCAGAAAGCGTGAGCAGCTTTTTGTGACCTTCTTTTCAGAAGACAGACATTTCTTTGTTTACTGTCATGACATCCCATGGATTCTCAAAGAACTGGGTGTACCTTACTATAGTCCTGCTGAATGAAGACTCTTTTTAGACAGTTCAAAAGGCAGTCTAAATGGTGTTCTTTTACATAATGGCAATGTTTATGGAGCAGCATTTGTCGGTCACTCAGTGCATTTGCAGGAAGACTATGATAATATGAGAATGGTCATGGACTTCTTAAAGTATCATGAGCACAACTGGATCTTTTATGTAGACCCAAAGATGGTCAACTTTCTTCTTGGACAACAGAAAGTTTTCACCAAGTTTCTATGTTTCCTCTCTGTGTGGGACAACCGAGCACTAGACAGACATTGGGTCCAGAAGAACTGGCCTACACGTGGCACCCTTGAATCAGGCGTGCCAAATATCATACAAGACCCAATTGTAAGCAGAGATAAGATCATCATTTCTCCTCTTCACATCAAATTAGTTTTGTTGAAGCAATTTGTAAAGGCACTGGAAACCGAAGGTGAATGTTTCCGACATATCACAGTTTCGCCAGGGTTATCATTTAAGATCAAAGCAGGCGTGTTTGATGGTCCACAGGTTCGAACCGTAAATCGTGATGATCAGTTTGTTGCTAAGATGACCGCTTTAGAAAAGGCAGCATGGTTATCCTTTGTGGCAGTCGCTCAGAACATCCTTGGAAACAATAAGGCGGAGAACTACAATGAACTTGCGAACAGAATGCTCCTCGCTTTTCGTGATATCGGATGCAACATGAGCATCAAGCTTCATTTTTTGAACAGCCACCTTGATAAGTTCCCTGACAACCTGGAGGCTGTGAGTGACGAACAAGGAGAACGCTTTCACCAATACGTAAAGTTCATGGTAGAACGCTACCAAGGGCGCTGCGACCAAAATATAATGGCTGACTACTGCTGGAGCATTAAACGAGATTGCCGAGATGAAGTGTACAAACGCATAAGTTACAAAAACAAATTCCTACCTGAATAAAATACACAAAATTTGATAAGCTATTTCTAATTGATAATTTCTATGATAATTTCCTATCATAACGAAAAATTTAAAAATTAAAAAAAAGTCAAATTGCATTAAATCTGTAGCTTGCAAATAAAAACCGACTTCAGATTTTAAATCAAAACACTTAAATTGACTATAGAAAGGTCTTTTTTTAAATGCAACAAAATGAGTGTTCCCTAGTGCTATTAAACATCGAACAAATGGCAACAAAGATGAAAACAATAGTCCGAATAATGTAAAGTAGTGCAAATACTACCTCATCTCAGAAATATAGACAAATAGAATGATCTATTATTAAACGTCATACAAATGGCAACAAAGATGAGGACAATAGTCTGAATAATGTAAATACTACCTCATCTCAGAAATAGAGACAAATAGAATGATCTATTATTAAACGTCGTACAAATGGCAACAAAGATGAGGACAATAGTCCGAATAATGTAAATAATGTAAATACTACCTCATCTCAGAAATATAGACAAATAGAGTGATCTATTATTAAACGTCGTACAAATGGCAACAAAGATGAGGACAATAGTCCAAATAATGTAAATATTGCAAATACTACCTCATTTCATAAATATAGACAAATAAAATGATCTATTATTAAACGTCGTACAAATGGCAACAAAGATGAGAACAATAGTTCGAATAACGTAAGTAGTGTAAATACTAAATGATCTCAGAAATGTAGGCATATCTAAGTTACGTTTGAAGAAAGGGATAGCCGCCAATTGTAACATGTCAAACGACAAAGGAAATGGACGAAAAAAGAAAGAATTAACGAAACTTAATAAATGAAGGATTAATAAACAAAATAAAAAAAATGAATAAAAAGACAAGGGCAAAATTTGAAGAAAGAGATGGATAATAATTCACACAATAAGGAAGAAAAGGAAGAAAGAGAAACGAAAATGAAGGAAGAAAACGATTTTTAAGAAATTATCGAATTGGCTAAATAAAAAAAACTCAAAGATTGAATTTGAAGATAGAAATCGTAGAAAATATTAGGACAGAAGATAAATATAAAACCCGATTACCTAAGAAAAAGAAAACGGAGGGGGGACGTAACATGAAAAATGGCGATCCAAGGAGAGCGGATAGGAACTAAATTGAACGAGAGGCCACTAAAAAAATTAGAGGAACAGACGCTAAAGAAAGAAAACGTTAAAAGATGAAAATAAATGAAAGACAGAAACTTAAGAATTGAACGAACAGTAAAAGAAAGACAAGCCAAGTTTAAGAAAGAGATAACCGGCAATTTTCAACAGATCAGACGATAAAGAGAAAAAAGAAAAAGAACAATAAAGATAGAAGAAAAAAAACGAAAGAATTAACGAAAAAAGAAATGAAGTGATAAATAATAGGAAGAAAAATGTCTGAATTTGAAGAAAATGATGAATCATCAGACGATAAAATTTAAAAAGGTGATGCGAAATGAAAAGTGCTTTTGTTGGAGCCACGTTTCCTTTCAATTAGGTATGCACAACTGCTAGTTGGCGTCTGCATAAACACTCTCTTAACTGTAGACCGATTTGCATATCTGGGCTTCTTCGGCGATTTGCTTCAGGAATGCAAATCACACGATAATTTTATAATTTTTTCTTCCATATTGGGTTCATTCCATCGTATATTATCTACGCAAAATTTTCCCGCAACACCCTGACGTGTGTTGAAATCCTCACAGGATTGTTGAATTCATCGCTGACATTTCTTATTGAGATTTACAATCCTTCAACTTCGGAAGCCATTCATTTTTTTTTTCAATTTCCATTAAAATTTTCAGAAAATTTACTAAATATCTATTTCACTAAGCTAAGCACAAAAGGTAAAACCACCTGAACGCTATACCCCCAGTACCTCTTCCGCTTCTACACAAAATATATTTTCAATCGGTCAATGTATGGGTATGTTAGAGATTGTGGTGGACGGACAGACTAACGAAAGCCACAGAATTTTATATATTGACGAGTGTAACTCATCCGTAAAAATGACCGCTAAATATTTGAGAGGATTATTAACTATTTACTCACAGGTTATACCCACTGAGCCTGACAGTAATGAATATATATATATATTAAAAAAGGATTAATTCAAAGATGTTGAATGGCCATTTCGATATGAAGATCCCCACGGGGGACAACACATCACCTCAGCAACAGAAAAATCCCTTCAGAAACTGGAGAAAAATTAGTCTACTTCTCCTTTTTAAATAGATTGCAAAGAAATTAAAAAAATAAAATAAAATAAAAATAAAAATAAAGGGAAAGAAAAAGAAAAAGAAAACGAAAAAGAAAAAGAAAAAGATAGAATAAAATCAAATAAATAAGAAAAGAAAAACTTGACATCGTCTGGGTTCGCAAAAAAAAAGGGAGAATGTAACTAAAAATTAACAGACAGCCGTGTTAAATCGACGTAAGTTTAAGCAACACGGAAAAAAGGTGGTAAGAGAGATAAAAGAAGGAAGGGAGGGAAAAAGAAAGAAACTAAAGAAAAAAAATTTTTAAATATTACAGACGCTGGACAAATTTCAAAACCTAATTTCCCCAAAACGTTGAAGTATTAGAAAAAGGCCTTTACTTAAAAAGGCATAATTATTAATAAAAGGGAATAAAAAGATATAGGATTTAAAATAAAATTAGTTTTAAAAAAATTAGGTCATTTGAAATTAAACTAAATAAAGACAACACTAGTTAAAAAAAAAAAATAATTACAATTATACATACCTATAGAAGTACACACATACATACATATATATACACACACAATTCTACGAATAAGAATACATATATACATACACATACACACACATACATTCAATTTATTACACACTGATATACATATACATGCGCATACACACATATATATATGTGTGTACACACCTATATACAAAAAATTCATATACACATAATATACATGTGTACACATACATGCACACATATACACACACACACACACACACTCACACACACATATATATATATATATATACATAGATAGATAGATAGATAGATAGATAGATAGATAGTCTTAGCCTGGCGTTAGAAAATAGAATATATCCAACTGTTTATCCATAGATAAGAATCCATACTTTTCCTAATGATATTAATGCCAGAGTGAAAATCGCAGACTAATCGGAGATAGATAGATAGATAGATAGATAGATAGATAGATAGATAGATAGATAGATAGATAGATAGATAGATAGATAGATTGAAAGAAAGAATATTAATACGTTGGCATAGATAGATAGATAGATAGATAGATAGATAGATAGATAGATAGATAGATAGATAATTCTTAGCCTGGCGTTAGAACATAGCATATCCTACTCTTTAATCCATAGATAAGAATCCATGCTTTTCCTGATGATATTAATGCCAGAGTAAAAATCGCAGACTAATAGATAGATAGATAGATAGATAAGATTTTAACACACTGTCATAGATGCATAGCAAAATAGACATACCTTGGCTAGCACGACCGTTACGTCCTGCCAATAAGTAAGAATGAATGGGCTATTCTGTTTTGATCGACATGAATATCAGAGACGCTAGAGTCAAAAAATATAATTAAATAGATTATAGAATATTTATTCACTGGCATTCATAGATAGATAGACTCCTTGTCTGGGTGAGAAACAATGTCTATTCTACTATTTAATCCATAGTTAATGGTGAAAGAGATAGGGTTTTGTTTTTCTTTAGAATATTTATGCCAAAGTGAACGTTACAGTCTAATCTAGTATTTGAACTCGGGTCGCCGATTTAACCTTCTTCGTAACCAAACTTTTCCGATATTAGCTTAGAATAATTTACATGTTTATATTTCAGAAACTCACCGTATAAGTAATTCCTTCAATTTTAAACAAATTAAATTGAGACTTTATTCGCTGAATATTTGTAGAACAATAGGGGTAGGCAACTGACAATACATAATTACTTGACATTAGAAGTCATGTTATTTATTCGTGACTGCATTTTCGAACTAGAATGTTATATGCTGAGTCATCATTGCGTTTTCCGTCGATTTATTATAAAAAAGAAAACAATAAGTTTTAAAATATATCGTTAATATCACGAATAATAACAAAATACAATAATACCAAAAAAATAATATTAACGTGTATGATAACGTAAATTTTGCCTCCTAGAGGTTCTTAAATTCCGCTGCGTATCCTGCCCCCCCCCCGGGTTTTTGACATGACGTCAGCGTTCGTTCCGTTCTGATCAATTGACTGTTAAGCAATGGATGCATAGAAATCGTTTGTAAGCTTCGGGAAAGTTCGAGGCAAAAGCAGGAAACAACGGTATAAGTCTCACTGTTCAGTGGAAACAAAGGCGAAGCTCTGATTTTGATTTTGAAAATATTGTATACATTCTATAAAGATGATTTCGGGGAGTGGGTGTTGAAATCATAAAATTATTACGCAAGTCTCTTCCTTGTTTAGTACCTTGGATTACACGACCGTTAAGCCCTGTCAATAAGTAATAGCTCATTAGCTATTCCGTTTTAATTGGCATTGATGGCAGAGACGTTACAGCTAAAATAGAAGTTAAACAGATAGATAGATAGATAGATAGATAGATAGATAGATAGATAGATAGATATGAATAGGCGGAAATATATAGATAGACAGGCTGAGATAGATAGATAGATAGATAGATAGATAGATAGATAGATAGATAGATAGATAGAATAGATAGATAGATAGATAGATAGATAGATAGATAGATAGATAGATAGATAGATATTAACAGAATGAAATAGATAGATAGATAGATAGATAGATATTAACAGACTGAAATAGATAGATAGATAGATAGATAGATAGATAGATAGATAGATAGATTAACAGACGAAATAGATAGAAATAGATAGATAGATAGATAGATAGATAGATAGATAGATAGTGAGGATAGATAGATAGATAGATAGATAGATAGATAGATAGATAGATAGATAGATAGATAGATAGATATTAACAGACTGAAATAGATAGATAGATAGATAGATAGATAGATAGATAGATAGATAGATAGATATTAACAGACTGAAATAGATAGATAGATAGATAGATAGATAGATAGATAGATAGATAGATAGACTAGATAGATATTAACAGACAGAAATAGATAGATAGATAGATAGATAGATAGATAGATAGATAGATAGATAGATAGATAGATACTACCGACCAACTCTGTCACGTCCACTATCCCATCTAAATAATCTTAAAATAGTCACAAACACTTCGAAAACCATTATGGATATACTCATATGCTCAAACACTAATAGCAATAATATTTCTGAAGCAGGCATTTTTAAAATAAATTGCTAAAAAAACTTTTCCTCCCAGTATATTGAAGAAACAAGTAGAAATTTGAAAAAAAAAAACGAATTCATGAACACAAAAGAGACCTCACAAATAACAACTTGGCTAATGCACTAGCCATGTATAGAAATAAATTCAATCACAATTTGATTTTAAAAATGCTACACCCATATAAAAAGAAAATAACTCATTTAGAAAGAAACTCCTCGAGGGTCCCGCTATTGAATATTACCCAAATATTAATCTACCACCAGGCTTTTCCCCCATTTCACCTTTTTTTAACATAACTACAACTCTCCCAAACAAACGTACACGACAGTATCAAGAAATCAAAAGAAAATTGTTGAATCTGTCAACACAGCAATAAAAACAATATCTCCACACGTAACAGTAATTGACGTAATTTTCAGTTAACAGTATAAAAATAGCGTTCTTTAAATTCTTCCAGTTGCTAAGGACATTTTGTTTTGTTATTATTAGTTACTTGGTTTAATAAATTCATTTCGTATTTTGCCTTGAAAAGGTACATATTGGACGAAACGCGTTGGCAACTATTAGTTTTCCTACTGTCTTTAACATTTATAGGTCCTAGGTATGACGGTAAACTGCATCCGACAGCAAGACCCCTGATTGATAGATTGTGAGAAGCATAGAAAATAATTACTTAACAGCTGTTGTTCTGGGGTCCACCCAGACTCGGAGTGGTAGCACCTGTTAGGGTCCCAGCTATGGGCAAATAGTTAACCCCCAAACTGGGGTCAAAACACTATGAAAGTATAAAAATACACTTTTATTGAAATATATTCATTTTTAAAGAAAAATATTACCAACAGTACATATTTGAATAAAAAAATTAACATAACACATTTTTGAAGGAAAAAATTATTTTCAGCAAAACATTTTTGAATACAAAGTAGAAGACATTTTCAGTTTTCTAAATAAAAACTAATAAAAAAAATTCATTAAAACCTGACTGAATCAACCTTCACATTATAACCGAACATTAAAAAAATACCGTAAAACGCCACCATTTTCGCATTAAATAACCCACAGAGGTGTTGATATGCCGTTAAACAAAACTCAAACTCAAACTCAAAATCTGACTAAATCAACTTCTTACTATAACCGAACATTAAAAAAGAATACCTTAAACCCCCACCTTTTTGGCATTAAATAACCCACAGAGGTGTTGATATGCCGTTAAACAAAACTCAAACTCAAACTCAAGATCTGACTAAATCAACTTCTTACTATAACCGAACATTAAAAAAGAATACCTTAAACCCCCACCTTTTTGGCATTAAATGACCCACAGAGGTGTTGATATGCCGTTAAACAAAACTCAAACTCAAACTCAAAATCTGACTAAATCAACTTCTTACTATAAACGAACATTAAAAAAGAATACCTTAAACCCTCACCTTTTTGGCATTAAATGACCCACAGAGGTGTTGATATGCCGTTAAACAAAACTCAAACTCAAACTCAAAATCTGACTAAATCAACTTCTTACTATAACCGAACATTAAAAAAGAATACCTTAAACCCCCACCTTTTTGGCATTAAATAACCCACAGAGGTGTTGATATGCCGTTAAACAAAACTCAAACTCAAACTCAAAATCTGACTAAATCAACTTCTTACTATAAACGAACATTAAAAAAGAATACCTTAAACCCCCACCTTTTTGGCATTAAATAACCCACAGAGGTGTTGATATGCCGTTAAACAAAACTCAAACTCAAACTCAAAATCTGACTAAATCAACTTCTTACTATAACCGAACATTAAAAAAGAATACCTTAAACCCCCACCTTTTTGGCATTAAATAACCCACAGAGGTGTCGATATGCCGTTAAACAAAACTCAAACTCAAACTCAAAATCTGACTAAATCAAGTTCTTACTACAACCGAACATTAAAAAAGAACACCTCAAACCCCCACCTTTTTGGCATTAAATAACCCACAGAGGTGTTGATATGCCGTTAAACAAAACTCAAACTCAAACTCAAAATCTGACTAAATCAACTTCTTACTATAACCGAACATTAAAAAGAATACCTTAAATCCCCGCCTTTTTGGCATTAAATAACCCACAGAGGTGTTGATATGCCGTTAAACAAAACTCAAACTCAAACTCAAAATCTGACTAAATCAACTTCTTACTATAACCGAACATTAAAAAGAATACCTTAAACCCCCGCCTTTTTGGCATTAAATAACCCACAGAGGTGTTGAGATGCCGTTAAACAAAACTCAAACTCAAATTCAAAATCTGACTAAATCAACTTCTTACTATAACCGAACAATAAAAAAGAATACCTTAAACCCCCACCTTTTTTGGCATTAAATAACCCACAGAGGTGTTGATATGCCGTTAAACAAAACTCAAACTCAAACTGAAAATCTGACTAAATCAACTTCTTACTATAACCGAACATTTAAAAAAATAATTCAAACCGCACCTTTTTGGCATCAAATAACCCACAGAGGTGTTGATATGCCGTTAAACAAAACCCAAACTCCAAATCTGACTAAATCAACTTCTTACTATAACCGAACATTAAAAAAGAATACCTTAAACCCCCACCTTTTTGGCATTAAATGACCCACAGAGGTGTTGATATGCCGTTAAACAAAACTCAAACTCGAACTCAAAATCTGACTAAATTAACTTCTTACTATAACCGAACATTAAAAAGAATACCTTAAACCCCCACCTTTTTGGCATTAAATAACCCACAGAGGTGTTGATATGCCGTTAAACAAAACACAAACTCAAACTCAAAATCTGACTAAACCAACTTCTTACTATAACCGAACATTAAAAAAGAATACCTTAAACACCCACCTTCTTGGCATTAAATAACCCACAGAGGTGTTGATATGCCGTTAAACAAAACTCAAACTCAAACTCAAAATCTGACTAAATCAACTTCTTACTATAACCGAACATTAAAAAAGAATACCTTAAACCCCCACCTTTTTGGCATTAAATGACCCACAGAGGTGTTGATATGCCGTTAAACAAAACTCAAACTCGAACTCAAAATCTGACTAAATTAACTTCTTACTATAAACGAACATTAAAAAGAATACCTTAAACCCCCACGTTTTTGGCATTAAATAACCCACAGAGGTGTTGATATGCCGTTAAACAAAACTCAAAATCGAACTCAAAATCTGACTAAATCAACTTCTTGCTATAACCGAACATTAAAAAAGAATACCTTAAACCCCCACCTTTTTGGCATTAAATGACCCACAGAGGTGTTGATATGCCGTTAAACAAAACTCAAACTCGAACTCAAAATCTGACTAAATTAACTTCTTACTATAACCGAACATTAAAAAGAATACCTTAAACCCCCACCTTTTTGGCATTAAATAACCCACAGAGGTGTTGATATGCCGTTAAACAAAACACAAACTCAAACTCAAAATCTGACTAAACCAACTTCTTACTATAACCGAACATTAAAAAAGAATACCTTAAACACCCACCTTCTTGGCATTAAATAACCCACAGAGGTGTTGATATGCCGTTAAACAAAACTCAAACTCAAACTCAAAATCTGACTAAATCAACTTCTTACTATAACCGAACATTAAAAAAGAATACCTTAAACCCCCACCTTTTTGGCATTAAATAACCCACAGAGGTGTTGATATGCCGTTAAACAAAACTCAAACTCAAACTCAAAATCTGACTAAACCAACTTCTTACTATAACCGAACATTAAAAAAGAATACCTTAAACACCCACCTTCTTGGCATTAAATAACCCACAGAGGTGTTGATATGCCGTTAACCAAAACTCAAACTCAAACTCAAGATCTGACTAAATCAACTTCTTACTATAACCGAACATTAAAAAAGAATACCTTAAACCCCCCACCTTTTTGGCATTAAATAACCCACAGAGGTGTTGATATGCCGATAAACAAAACTCAAAATCAAAATTACATTTATAATTTTTGTCTTTTTCTACAGGTTAACTCTGAGAGATTATTCATAGATACCGACTAGGGTTTGGTAGGGTGTGTTCCAAGTCCTGCTGCAGCGGTCCCTTTCAACTAGGTACCTCCAGTAATTCGAGGGAGAAACAGCATAGCGTAATGAAAAAGTCCACAAAAATAACGAAAATAACGTTTTCTCGTTAAAATGTTCATGCTATTATTTAGAAGAAAAACTAAAAATATTTTTTACTTACTTTTTGAATTTTTTTTAATTCCTTTCTAACACGATCGAAATTTTGGTTAAAATCTTGTTTTGCTTATGTCATCGCCAATTCTAACTATTAACATGGATTTTGTTTTTTTGCGCCTTTTTTTCCGTAGAAAACACATTAATTTGGAAATTCTTGTAAAAATCAAATAACTGTCCGATTTTAATGAAATTTTCAGAACTTATTCACAAATGAATGAAATTATTTTAAAAAATCTTCTTTGAAAATTTTGGTAGAAAAAAATTTTTTTTAAATGTGTTAACCCTCTCCCCCCCCCCCATCCCCACACACACACTTACATAATTTCATTTTTTGTTAGAAGCAGGAGTCTTTGGAGATAGAAAAAAATAGGTGATTTACAAATTAGTGCCCAAATAAATGAAAATCTGCTCTGAATTAAAAAATAATAAATCCAATAAAACTATGAGATTACTTAATTAGTAAAGCTAATTTACTAATTGCTTTTGCAAATAATTAATATTAAGGACATTATTGTCTGAAGAAATAAAGCATTTTTGATGAATAATGTATTTTTACAAGAATTTTTTTCAAGTTTTTTTACATTTTAATTACAACAATTTAATAGTTTAAAATCCTGTAAAATTCTCTATTTGTTCGTTACAATTACAAAGATTATTAAACGTACAGGTGACCAAATATTTTTAAAATAATTTTTATTTACTTAATACGTTCCTTATTTTCATGTATGGTTGACAAAAACTACCATTATTATGAAAATGTTACGTAATTTAAGTATTTTGTCCCTACCCTTAGATTTATGAAAATTGCTTTTATATTTATGTGTAGAAAGCTCTCATCGCCTCATCATTTCACACTCCGTCAAAGTTCGATCAGATGAACACGACCAATCGTTAATAATTGGTGGTATATTACTTTTTTATGCTATAAGTAAGTAAGTTTAAAATTAGATTAATGTAACTTTCAATTTTCTAATTTTACTAAAATAAAGTGTCAGAAATCTTTCGAAATATTTATAAAATCAATGAATTTTTGTTTGTTTACAAACTTCTTAACATTAAGAAAATGGCCGCTTTTAAAAAAATTTTAAGAAATCAAAATTAAATGTGACCTTCCAATCTATGCAATTTCTATCTGAAGTTCTATCTGAAGTTGTAGAGATTGAATAAAAATACGGTTTTTGATACAATACGATAGAATATCGGGGGTATCGATTTCCGATATCAGGGATATTATGGATTTTCTGCACTATTGTAAGAACTGCAACATTTAAACTTCTGAATATCGTTTCTTATTTTTTTGTCTATGATCGTATCAAATTTGATTAAAAGCGGACCACTCCTTGTATAACCTGATTTTTTCGATTATCGATTTTCGATATTTATCGGGGGTACCTCGACACAAAACCTAGCTAAGAACACTCACAGACGCTTATAGTACAACTGGGTAAATTTTCAAGAAAATCGGTTCAGCCGTTTCGGAGTCTGTAGATAACGGACACACACACACACAGACACACACACACACGAAGTTCCATTTATAAATAAGTTTATATATATATGCGTGTGTGTGGGGGGGGGTGCTGTTTTTCAGTTTTTTATTCTTTTATTTTTGTTTGGTATTAGTTAAATGTTTCCTTCGTCCTGCTACACAATTTTTTTTAATGTTCTGACGCGCCTCGTTTTGACTTCTTACCCTTAATCTTGGTTTTCCTCTCAAAACACACCCCTTGATAGTTGTTTCTTTCCCGTTCTGTTTCAAGTCTTCCCACCCACTGGTCGACTATTTTCGTTTTCTCCCACCAAGACCAAGCCTCCTTCTGCCGACTAATCAATCAATGTCGTCTTTCCTTTGGGCCCAAGGTGTCGTCATCAAAACCTGGCTCAGAGTTGTAGAATATCAGAGACTGAAGCTATTCTTTCTTCTTTTTTTATTCCAAACTGACAAGATTCTCCGACAAGCACATCTCCACACCATGTACGCCAACATAAATCGACAAACTTTTGTTCCAGACTTTAAAAACTTTTAAGACACACACACTTTGTTGTCTTTTTGTCTATCACTTTTGCTTGTTTCCCGCTCTTTATCCCAGTATATATATATATATATATATATATATATATATATATATATATATATATATATATATTTAATCATGATTAAAGATATTGTATTACCGTCTTAATAACCTCTCTGAAGATGGCTCATGTGAGCCGAAAGCTTAGAACCAAATTAATAAAAAATTATCCAAATGTTGCAGAATTTTTGTCTTTATTTTCAACTGAAATTAAAGCCAAAATACGACGTTTAGAACGGCTCATGATTAAACATAATGGACATTCATTGTCTCTTATATTTAACAGTATATGTTTAGAAAATTATTTGCTGCCTCGATACACTTAATATATATATATATATATATATATATATATATATATATAATAACAAGAGTGTACATAGTATTGTTATTCAGGTGCAAATAAAATAGTGCTCAATGTATGAACAGAACTGTATTATATATATATATATATATATATATATATATATATAGTCTACGTCTATGGGACGACTTGCATTAGACAATCATCAAGTACATATTTAAAGATGAGTTTGAAATATGCACTTGATGAGTTTGAAATATGCACTTGATGATTGCATGACGCATGACACTCAGAGTCGTGCCACTGATGTAGGATTATATATATATATATATATATATATATATATATATATATATATATAAGACCCCACTCATGGTAGAAACGTAGGTTGCGTAATAACTCGTTTACAAATGGAAAATATACCCAGCTCAAAAAAAATTAGAGGATCACTTTTTAATCAGAGTATAGCAACCTATCAGTCAAACTTTTGGGATATTGATCTGGTCAGTTAAGTAGCAGAGGGGATTGTTTATCAGTTTCAGAAGGGCAACAATGAGACACACCCCCAAAACAGAAATGATTTAGGCCCCTGATACTTATTTTCCCTTCTCATCTCTTTTGGCTGATTTTTTACTGCTGTAGTTTTCCATTTGTCTTGGATCAACATCTCTGCTGATAGCATGGTGCAGTACCTGGACGCTACAGAGGTTGCACAAGTAGTGCAACTCCTCCAGCATGGTACATCAATACGTGCCGTTGCAAGAAGATTTGCTGTGTCTCTCAGCACAGACTCAAGAGCATGGAGAAGATTCCAGGAGACAGGTTGTTATAGGAGGAGAGCTGGACAGGGCCGTAGAAGATCCTTAAACCCGCAGAAGGATCGGTATCTGCACCTTTGTGCAAGGAGGAAGAAGATGAGCACTGCCAGATCCCTACAAAATGAACTCCAAGCAGTCCACTGGTGTTAATATTTCTGACCATTTTGGTATCATCTGGAAAATAGGGTGCCTGGCTCTACGGTCAAGTAATCTCCCTATTGCTAGTTGGGAAAAGGTTCTAGATGTAGCACTCCACTGTATTCGCTCATTGCTTTCCATTGCCTTGAACTGTACTCATCATGAACGTTATTTAATTTCCAAAGAAAATCAGCATCTGGTGATTCCATATCAACATATTTACTGTTGTGGAATCTCCCCTTTGTATATGATAATGGACTCGACTGAGTATACATATACTCCTGCCATATAGAGAACGGCAGTTGCTGTCATAGAGTAGAGAGAGTATTCTAGAGATCCGTGCGAGTTATCGGAGAGTACCGGAACTGATACGTAAGTTACCGAGAGATACCGAAGTTACCCAGAGACTACCCAGAGACTACCGCGTCAGAAGTCAGACTAGCTCTGAGCTCCACTCAGCTAGAATAATATACACGGATATACTATTTCAAATGACTTCAGTTCAAGACTATATATTTATTTCTACTAATAGTATTCCTGGATTTACTAACCTGCGTTCAAGTTTGTATATTACGTTCAATATAACCTACTTTTCTCTCTCCATATCTGTTTTTGCTTTTCATTATTTTGTGCGGTTCCTCATCCAACGACTTCACTTCCGGACTTGTATATATTGATTACTTACTAATAGCATTCCTGGATTGACTAACCTGCGTTCAAGTTTGTATATTACGTTCAATATAACCTACTTTTCTGTCTCCATATCTGTTTTTGTTGGTCATTATTTTGTGCGGTTCCTCACCAGGAATCCACAGCTGCTAACAAAATCGAAATCGGTACTCTGTACGTGGAAGTAAATCTAAGACAGTTGACATACTCGAAGTCAATCCAAACTGTGCTCACATGCGACTTAATAATGGACAAGAAACGACAGTGTCTCTACGCCATATTGTACCATTGGTTGACAAACAGCTCACACATAGAACTTAATTGGATGGATATCCCTATGCAGTCTAACACTCCTCCTGCTCCTACTCCTGTGCCGAGCGCTCTCGAAAATTCTGTTGTTGACGATTCATTTGCTCTCGAAAACCATGCCACTGAAAATTCCACTTCTACATCCTACCCTTAGCTTCATATTTAGCTAATAATTATCAGCTTTCAACATGTTTTCTCTTTCTCTATTTTCAGTTTAATCAGAGACACCCATAGAAACCACACCTTTTCAGAAGAGCATGTTGCGTAGGAAGCTGGTTGAAATGTCTTTGATTTGGCCTTGTGTCAGACTTAACCGAACTCTCGGCAGCTTACAAGTTTTATGCTGAATTATCATCAGAATTTTTATCAGGTTTTCCTCAGAAGGTTGGTTGTCGGTTGGAATGTGTGGAATTCTCTGGAATAGTGTAAGAAGAATAAAATATACATTTTTCATGTTAAAATAGAAATTTATGATAAGGAAAGAATAACACAAGTTGTAAAAGTTAATGTTCAATTAGAAACATTATTAAGAGGTTAAGAGTAGAGTTCGTACAAAATGTTTGTCGTAGTAATTGTTGAAAGAAATAAAGAGAAAGAGAAAGAGGACAATGTCCGAGTCGCTTGAAGTGGAAGTTAAATTTTAGTGTTGTCTTTCTTGCTGCTTCCCTCTGACTAGCTTGACTCACGTTGATGAAGTCCTTTAATTGTAATCTGGATATTTTCGCGCTTATACGCGAAGTCTCTTTCGTCTTGCAAGTCGCTCCCCTTCATCAAAAATCATTTTAACACCTACTTGCGAAATTTGGTTTCGACTTATTCTTTAAGCAGATGGTCACTTTTTTCCATCATATCACCCCGAGCAAGGCGGTAACGCCACTGATATGCAGGGGGTTACATAAAAGTAAAAAGATTACAGGACAGTGAAGAGGAAGACGAACCAGTTAGAAAGGAGCAAGAGAAGGATGGGAATACAGGTGTGATGACACTACATAAGAGTAAAAAGATTAAGCAGAAGAGAGTGAAGAGAAAGACGAACCAGTTAGAAAGGAGCAAGAGAAGGATGGGAATACAGGTGTGATGACACTACATAAGAGTAAAAAAGATTATATAGAAGAGAGGGAAGAGAAAGACGAAACAGATAGAAAGGAGCAAGGGAAGGATGGGAATACAGGTGTGATGACACTACATAAGAGTAAAAAAGATTAAGCAGAAGAGAGTGAAGAGAAAGACGAACCAGTTAGAAAAAAGCAAGAGAAGGATGGGAATACAGGTGTGATGACACTACATAAGTAAGTGTAAAAAAGATTAAGCAGAAGAGAGTGAAGAGAAAGACGAACCAGTTAGAAAGGAGCAAGAGAAGGATGGGAATACAGGTGTGATGACACTACATAAGAGTAAAAAAGATTATGTAGAAGAGAGGGAAGAGAAAGACGAACCAGTTAGAAAGGAGCAAGAGAAGGATGGGAATACAGGTGTGATGACACTACATAAGAGTAAAAAAGATTAAGCAGAAGAGAGTGAAGAGAAAGACGAACCAGTTAGAAAAAAGCAAGAGAAGGATGGGAATACAGGTGTGATGACACTACATAAGAGTAAAAAAGATTAAGCAGAAGAGAGTGAAGAGAAAGACGAACCAGTTAGAAAGGAGCAAGAGAAGGATGGGAATACAGGTGTGATGACACTACATAAGAGTAAAAAAGATTATGTAGAAGAGAGGGAAGAGAAAGACGAAACAGTTAGAAAGGAGCAAGGGAAGGATGGGAATACAGGTGTGATGACATTACATAAGAGTAAAAAAGATTAAGTAGAAGAGAGTGAAGAGAAAGACGAACCAGTTAGAAAAAAGCAAGAGAAGGATGGGAATACAGGTGTGATGACATTACATAAGAGTAAAAAAGATTAAGTAGAAGAGAGTGAAGAGAAAGACTAACCAGTTAGAAAGGAGGAAGAGAAGGATGGGAATCAAGGTGTGATGACACTATATAAGAGTAAAAAACATTAAGTAGAAGATAGTGAAGAGAAAGACGAACCAGTTAGAAAGGAGCAAGAGAAGGATGGGAATACAGGTGTGATGACACTACATAAGAGTAAAAAAGATTATGTAGAAGAGAGGGAAGAGAAAGACGAACCAGTTAGAAAGGAGCAAGAGAAGGATGGGAATACAGGTGTGATGACACTACATAAGAGTAAAAAACATTAAGTAGAAGATAGTGAAGAGAAAGACGAACAGTTAGAAAGGAGCAAGAGAAGGATGGGAATACAGGTGTGATGACACTACATAAGAGTAAAAAAGATTAAGTAGAAGAGAGTGAAGAGAAAGACGAACCAGTTAGAAACAAGCAAGAGAAGGATGGGAATACAGGTGTGATGACACTACATAAGAGTAAAAAAGATTAAGTAGAAGGGAGGGAAGAGAAAGACGAATCAGTTAGAAAGAAGCAAGAGAAGGATGGGAATACAGGTGTGATGACACTACATAAGAGTAAAAAAGATTATGTAGAAGAGAGGGAAGAGAAAGACGAAACAGTTAGAAAGGAGCAAGGGAAGGATGGGAATACAGGTGTGATGACACTACATAAGAGTAAAAAAGATTAAGTAGAAGGGAGGGAAGAGAAAGACGAATCAGTTAGAAAGAAGCAAGAGAAGGATGGGAATACAGGTGTGATGACACTACATAAGAGTAAAAAAATTTAAGTAGAAGAGAATGAACAGAACGACGAACCAGTTAGAAAGGAGCAAGAGAAGGATGGGAATACAGGTGTGATGACACTACATAAGAGTAAAAAAGATTAAGTAGAAGAGAGTGAAGAGAAAGACGAACCAGTTAGAAAAAAGCAAGAGAAGGATGGGAATACAGGTGTGATGACACTATATAAGAGTAAACACATTAAGTAAAAGAGAGTGAAGAGAAAGACGAACCAGTTAGAAAGGAGCAAGAGAAGGATTGGGGATACAGGTGTGATGACACTACATAAGAGTAAAATAGATTATGTAGATGTGAGGGAAGAGAAAGACGAACCAGTTAGAAAGGTGCAAGAGAAGGATGGGAATACATGTGTGATGATACTACATAAGAGTATAAAGATTAAGTAGAAGAGAATGAAGAGAAAGACGAACCAGTTAGAAAGAAGCAAGAGAAGGATGGGAATACAGGGGTGATGACACTACATAAGAGTATAAAACATTTTGTAGAAAAGTGGGAAGAGAAAGACGAACCAGTTAGAAAGGTGCAAGAGAAGGATGAGAATACAGGTGTGATGACACTACATAAGAGTAAAAATGATTAAGTAGAAGAGAGGGAAGAGAAAGACGAACCAGATAGAAAGTAGCAAGACAAGGATGGGAATACAGGTGTGATGATTCTACATAAGAGCAAAAAAGATTATGTAAAAGAGAGTGAAGAGAATGACGAACCAGTTAGAAAGAAGCAAGAGAAGGATGGGAATACAGGTGTGATGACACTACATAAGAGTAAAAAATATTAAGTAGAAGAGAGTGAAGAGAAAGACGAACCAGTTAGAAAGGAGCAAGAGAAGGATGGGAATACAGGTGTGATGACACTACATAAGAGTAAAATAGATTATGTAGAAGTGAGGGAAGAGAAAGACGAACCAGTTAGAAAGGTGCAAGAGAAGGATGGGAATACAGGTGTGATGACACTACATAAGAGTAAAAAGATTAAGTAGAAGAGAGAAGAGTAAGAGAAAGAAAGTCGAACCAGTTAGAAAGGATCAAGAGAAGGATGGAAATACAGGTGTGATGACACTACATAAGAGTAAAAAACATTATGTAGAAAAGTGGGCAGAAAAAGACGAACCAGTTAGAAAGGTGCAAGAGAAGTAATGGAATACAGGTGTGATGACACTACATAAGAGTAAAAAAGATTATGTAGAAGAGAGTGAAGAGAAAGGCGAACCAGTTAGAAAGGTGCAAGAGAAGGATGGGAATACAGGTGTGATGACACTACATAAGAGTAAAAAACATTATGTAGAAAAGTGGGAAGAGAAAGACGAACCAGTTAGAAAGGTGCAAGAGAAGGATGGGAAGACAAGTGTGATGACACTACATAAGAGTAAAAAAGATTAAGTAGAAGAGAGTGAAGAGAAAGACGAACCAGTTAGAAAGGTGCAAGAGAAGGATGGGAATACAGGTGTGATGACACTACATAAGAGTAAAAAACATTATGTAGAAAAGTGGGAAGAGAAAGACGAACCAGTTAGAAAGGTGCAAGAGAAGGATGGGAAGACAGGTGTGATGACACTACATAAGAGTAAAAAAGATTAAGTAGAAGAGAGTGAAGAGAAAGACGAACCAGTTAGAAAGAAACAAGAGAAGGATGGGAATACAGGTGTGATGACACTACATAAGAGTAAAAAAGATTAAGTAGAAGAGAGTGAAGAGAAAGACGAACCAGTTAGAAAGAAGCAAGAGAAGGATGGGAATACAGGTTTGATGACACTACATAAGATTAAAATAGATTAAGTAGAAGAGAGTGAAGAGAAAGACGAACCAGTTAGAAAGAAGCAAGAGAAGGATGGGAATACAGGTGTGATGACACTACATAAGAGTAAAAATGATTATGTAGAAAAGAGGGAAGAGAAAGACGAACCAGTTAGAAAGGAGCAAGCGAAGGATGGTAATACAGGTGTGATGACAGTTGCAAAGGTGGAGCGAAAGGAAAGGATATACAGGGCGGTGTAGGAAGAACTAGGGTCAAGTAGTTCAGAGATGGCTATTCACCTTGCATTTAAATTCCTGGAGGTTGTAACTGTCAGGAAAGCAAGAATAAGGAAGCGAGTTCCACAGGCGGGAAGTGCGTGAAAAAAACTGCAGGA
The DNA here is from genome assembly GCA_037127315.1 of Ascarosepion bandense. Taxonomy (NCBI): domain Eukaryota; kingdom Metazoa; phylum Mollusca; class Cephalopoda; order Sepiida; family Sepiidae; genus Ascarosepion; species Ascarosepion bandense. Next base: position 1,602,636 of record JBBBDQ010001891.1, read on the forward strand.
GTAGAATTGTCGTCTGCATTTATTTGATCTAACCGTGAATGTTTGAGACCCAGTTACCAGCGTGATTGCACGTGTAAACACCTGTTGCGGAGGCACCAGTGACTTCTTCGTCAGAACAGAAGCCATGGAAGTATTTATAGAACAGACAAAGGGAAGCCACATCTTGCCGGTGGGAAAGTGACTGTAGTCGAGCAGCCAAGTCGGTACCTATCACATTGCTGATTGTCCTTTGGAGCCTGCCAAGAACACAGAGATGAACAGCGGGAGCACCTGACCATATATGGCAGCAGTGCTCCATGCACGGACAAATGGTTGATTTGTATATATGCAGGATGGTTTCGGGTGGGAAAAACATCCTGGCCCGACACAGTGACCCACCCTTCCTAGAAGTGGAATCCTTTTTCTATTTGGGAAAACCAGGATTTCACACGTCTTTGTGAATTTTCCTAGGTGTTGGTGAATGTGGTGATGATAATAAAAGAACTCTTTATTCTTTCTCTTACTTTCCGGGACTGAATGATTTCCCTTTGTATTTGTCTCCTTCTCTCAACGAATTAGTCGACCATTTTCTTGCAACGGTTCGCTACCGGAGTAGATTTTTTTAGTAGAATAAAGCTTTACTCAAGCTATACTGACTCAGTCTTACATCACTCTCACTCGGACCGTTTACATAACATTTTCCAGCCTCATAATACGTTCCTTAGTTTTTGAAAGGCATTATTCACTACTTCGTACATAATACGTTCCTTAGTATTATTAAAGGCATTATTCACTACTTCGTACATAATACGTTCCTTAGTATTATTAAAGGCATTATTCACTACTTCGTACATAATACGTTCCTTAGTATTATTAAAGGCATTATTCACTACTTCGTACATAATACGTTCCTTAGTATTATTAAAGGCATTATTCACTACTTCGTACATAATACGTTCCTTAGTATTATTAAAGGCATTATTCACTACTTCGTACATAATACGTTCCTTAGTATTATTAAAGGCATTATTCACTACTTCGTACATAATACGTTCCTTAGTATTATTAAAGGCATTATTCACTACTTCGTACATAATACTTATTTTTCGGATTTTTGTACGCTTTTGCGAATTATTGTCATCAGTTTCTTTTGAGCTTCTATTTCTTTTAAAAGTTTCCTCGTTAATCAAGGATTCTCTGTCTCTTCAAAGTTCTACATCCATTCGGAGATTATCCAACATCAACTGTCATCTATCGATACGATATTAGCAGGTCAGCAGCCGTTTTCTTTTCTAAAAATCTTTTCCTATCGTTTACACCCAATTTCTGTTGATTATATCAGCCATTGAATCTGTAAGAATTGAATAAAAATACGAAATAAAATAGAAAACACTAAATAAAATAAAAACTACGAAATAAAATAAAAACAAAAAATAAAATAAAATAAAATAAACATAAAAACCTCCAGGGAATCTTACAGGAAATTCAATTTACACATGTGCAAAAAGAAAAAGAGGTTTCCTGGCGCCAAAAATAAACTTTGGCTCTTGTTTTTCTGTTGGACTTTGACTGGTAAAGATGGAAGGAACTTCCCCAACAAGAGGTCGTTGAAATAAAAAAATAAAATCAGCGTCCAAAGTGTCCCTCTAGTGTCTCTGTATCTTTCCTTTTCTCTTTGCATATTTATTTCAGCGACGAAAACTATTCAACGAGTCTTGGATGTTTAAGTGAAAGAACCAACCCAGCAGCAATAGCCGATAACATCCATAAATCTTTTGTCAATTCTTAGCATCGGTTTTTCCAACTTAAAATTTTCTCATTTATCCCATGTTTTCCCTAATCTTTTTAATTCCTTTTTCAATAAACACCCATTTCTGTTTCTTTGTTCCCACCTCACCAACTATAGATTTTTTAGCATTCACTGCCATAGAGGAGATTTTTTTAAAATCATTTCACCCTGTGCAAGGCAGAAATGCCACTGATGAGCGGGGTGCTACATAACTGTAAAAAGATTAATTAGAAAAGAGTGAGGAGTACAAACTAGTAAGAAAGGAACAATAGAAAGCTGAGAAAGCAGGTGCGATGACAGATATATAGGTAGAGAGAAAGGGAAGGTTATACAGGGGTGGGGAGAGAGCTACAGTCCAGTGGTTAGTAGATGAGTATTGACTTTGCATTTAAATTTCTGGAGGTTGTAGCCGTCAGGAAAGCAAGAATACGGGAGCGAGTTCCACAGGCGGGAAGTGCGAGAGAAGACGCTGCAGGAGTAGAATTGTCGTCTGCATTTGGCTAACCTGACTGTGAATGGGTGGGACCCAGTTGCCAGTCTGGTTACAGATTAGATATTATACAGCAATTCAAAATTTTCTTGTTTTTCTAATGGTATTTAGTGAAGTGCCACACGTGATACACGCTTTAGGCGATCATGTCTCGAAAGAGACATGACTAACTGGCCAGAAGATTATCCCGCAATAGGTTGCCATGATTTTCTGCACGAGCCTGATTGCCAACCAAGACTATAGAATCTAATCTGTTCTGATATTTTACTTAAAGCTTGAAGGTAAAGAGATGTATTACATTAATACGTAGTAGTTTGTGGGGGATCAGTTTATTACAAAAAAAAAAGAAAACCAACCCCTCACTTTATGACCAGTAGAATCCTTATTAATGATTCCAACTATTATATTCAGTCAACCAGTTAAGTGCCATACGTGATACACACTTTGGGCGATCCTGTCTAGAAAAAGAAATGACTGACTGAGCAGAAGATTATCCCGCAGTAGTGTGGCATTGCTTTCTGCGGTAGACTGGTTGACAGACAAGGCTATAGAACAAATCTGTCCTGTTATTTGACTCATAGCTAGAGAGAGAAGACATGTATTATATTATCATGTAGCAATTACTGGGTGATCAGTTTATTACTTCATAACAATAGAAAACCGATCCCCCACTTTATGACCAGTAGAAGCCTTAATCATGATTCCAACTATTATATTCAGTCAGCCAGTTAAGTGTCATACGTGATACACGCTTGGGCGATCATGTCTCGAAAGAGACATGACTGACTGGGCAGAATATTATCCCGCAGTAGGTTGCCATTGCTTTCTGTTTATATATAATAATACCATAATACCATTAGCAATACCAACGGTTGTGCGTTCTGGTGCACTCGATATCGACTCGGAACAACAAATCGGGAAGCCGAGTTCAAATTCCAGTTGAATTCCTTTCATTCATTCAAGCACAAATACTCGTGGAAAAGGTATTAATCCGTCACTTTCCTCCGGGTATGGGTTAAACAACAGGACAGATTAAATTCTACAGGCTTGGCTGGCATCCAGTCTACCGCAGAAAGCAATGGCAACCTACTACGGTATAATCTTCTGCCCAGTCAGTCATGTCTCTTTCGAGAAATGATTGCCCAAAGCGTGTATCACGTATGGCACGTAACTGACTGACTGAATATAATAGTTGGAATTATGATTAAGGCTTTTACTTGTCATAAAATGGGGGATCGTTTTTCTGTTGTTATGAAGTAATAAACTGATCCCCCACTAATTACTACGTAATAATATAATACATCTCTTCTCCTTCTAGCTATGAGTTAAATAACAGAACAGATTGGGTTCTATAGCTTTGGTGGATAACCAGTATACCGCAGAAAGTAATGGCAACCTACTACGGGATAATCTTCTGTCCAGTCAGTCATGTCACTTTAGGGACATGATCGCCCAAAGCGTGTATCACGTATGGCACTAAACTGACTGACTGTATATAATAGTTGGAATCATGATTAAGGCTTGTACTGGTCATAAAGTGGGGGATCGTTTTTCTTTTGTTATGAAGTAATAAACTGATCCCCCCCCCAAATTACTACGTAATAATATAATACATCTCTTCTCCTTCTAGCTATGAGTCAAATAACAGAACAGATTGGGTTCTATAGCCTTGGCTGGTAACCAGTCTACCGCAGGAAGCAATAGCATATTTCTGCGAGGTAATCTTTTGCCTAGTCAGTCATGTCTCTTTCTAGACATGATCGCCTAATCGCTTATCACAAATGGCACTTAACTGACCGACTCTTTTCTTTGCTTCCAAAATTATTTTCTGATTTTAATATCTTCATATTTTGCAAACATTATATACGGCTTTGTTATGGTTAAATGTATTGATAGTTATTATTTAATCTAACCCTTATCAATGACATTTCATTCGTCTCTTTCTACTTACATCTGTTCCCGCTCCATATCACATATCCCAACCCCTCACCTCATTTTACAATTTTCTTTTTTTTTTTTTTGTTCCATGAATAGTGCCATTCACTTATCTGTGTAGCATTCTATCCCGATTAAGGTCTTGTGTCTATTTTGGACACCAGCAGTGCAAAAATTGCATTACCCATCAATAAACAACGACCTCCCAATCCTCCCCTTCGTTTCTAATCGCTGCCAATACCCGGGTATCTATCTTACCCCCATATTGTTGCTTGGGCAAATCTATAGTAATTTCCTTTCTTCTTTTACTTCTCGGAGAATTGGTTCCAATCCCCACCGCCCTGACAATTTGCCATTATACCCCGTCTTGTTACTCCTTAATGAACGCAGCTGAATCGACTCGCTTGAAGTATTTTTAAAAATAACGTAGAACGAATCTTATTATTTTTAAGGTATAGCGTTCGTTGCTTTTCCATTTTTCTTTTTCAATGTATGCGCTTTATTCAGTTTTGGTGTATTTTTAAATGTTTTCCTTATTTGTTTTACTTAACTGAGGAGGATTTTCATCAGAACGAAAGAAAGTGCTTCCAAGATTGTTTTCCATCCCTAGATTTGTTCTTTGCTTTGCGTTTATATTTTCCCGTTCTTTGGAAAATTTCTGATACAATCTCCCAGAGTTTTACTATTTCCAGTTCTACTTATTTCTTTTTTTTTTTATTCTGTTTTATTTGTTTCGTTATTCGTTCCTTTTATTTTTGGTTTTTGTTTTTTGTTTTTCTTCTCATTTCGCTTTATCTTCTTCATTCACTCATTATTTCAATCGTTTTACATCAATTTTCTTTTTCCTTGCCGTCTTTCATCAATGTATTTTCTTTATTGGTCCTGGGTATGACGGTAAACTTCATCCGGCAGCAAGGCCTCTGATCGGGAGGTTGTGCGGAGCATGGAATTAATTGCTGTTGTTCTCAGGTCCATCCTGACTGAGAGTGTTAGCACCTGTTAGGGTCCCATCTATGGGCAAATAACCCACAAATTGTGGTCAAAACACAATAAAAATATAAAAAATACACGTTTATAGAAATATATACATAAAAATATACTTTTGTATTTTTAGTATTTTTTGCAAAGTGTATAATTCTAAATGAAAACAAAATTGTTCTTTTTAAAACTGCACAATAACATCTGCATCAAATGAACTGTTCTGGTGTCCAGTTTTTGTGCTTTCCTCCCCATTTTAGGCTCGTCTGATATTGGCTGGCCGAAGCAAAGGCTTCGTAGTTGCCTTGTAAAATTTTGCAAAATAATAATAACAAAAGAATCATTCTATTTTCATTTAAAGTTAACCACTTGGCAGTAAATACTAAAAATTGTATTTAATACATCGTTTCTTTTAAAAAACTGGGGTGGCCTTATAATTGTGGCCGGTAGTGTAGTATATCGGAATTTGTTCTAGATTATAATTGATAATAAATATTCATAGCTCTATTTCTATATTGAGCACTGTTTTAAATTAATGTTTTGAACGTTGTTAATATTTTCTTCGTTCCTTATTCCCAAATGATGTACAAATTAACAAACAACAACTACAAAACGCGTACAAGTAATCGCATTTTGGGTCACAATTATTTCTGCTAAGTTGCCGCTAGATTAAGATAACTTAGAAAAATACAATAGACCTCGATACCCATAACGCATCTCTGGTCACCATATATAAATAGTAGAGCCAAGACACAACACACAATATTGAAATTCCTGACGAGTGAGGATGTCATAACGGTGTTTTCAAGAAACTTCGAAGTCGGCATGATTCTGCTCAGTTAAATAACAAACACTCTATCTCTATCTTGATATCGAGCACTTTACGACAAAAAACCTGCTTACCAAAATATCTTCTATCAGTAAAACATTAAAGAAACAACAATTGTGGCACTAAGCATTGGCACAACTCAACACTGTATATATATATATATGTGTGTGTGTATTTATATTTATACAGTACTATGCTAAAGTATTGGGACAAGAACTATTTTATTAAATTAATTTTATTTGATTTACTCAACAAATGCTTTACCAAGGAAAAAATACTTAAATTTAATATAATAGCCTTTCACTTTGAAATAATAAAATCATTGCAACAATTTACCAATCGCACCTAGTATATATATATTAGTCATCCACATACAAGCCCTTTTCGCTGTATCACAGCTCATCAGTGTGGCTAGACATATCCACTTTTTTCTGGCCGGAATCGAAATTCGACCGATTTGGTGTCAGTCGGAGTCTCTACTCCCTAAGCCATCGTCGCATGGCATATATATATATATATATATATATATATATATATATATATATATATATATATATATATATATATATATATATATATATATATATATATATATATATATACTGTGCAAAATTATTAGGACAAGAACTTTTTATCTTTTATGAGGCATTTTGACAGAAAATAAACAATTTAAATAAAGTAATTTTATTTGATTTACTCAACAAATGATTTAACAAGAAAAAATACTTGATACAAAATAAATTTATTATTTAGTATAATAACCTTTTGCTTTGATCACATCCTTCATTCTGTCAAGCATTGATATCAAAAGCTTCTTCAATGTATCTAATGGTATCTCCTGCCAAGCAGCATGTATTTGTTCCCAAAGTGTGTCTTGCGAAGTAACATTCGATTTATCAATTCGAGAGGGGGGAATAAGAAAAAAGTCAGTCATATCCAAGGATGATAGAATAATGAGTAGTTTCAAAATAACTTGTTTCATAGAAAATAGGAAAAATTAAATAGAACTTTTTTTTAATACATTTCTTTTCCACGTAGTTTTAAATAATCAATATTTATTAGCAATTTACTTGGCTTTTCACCCTGTATTTGAATTTCAGTGAGGTTTTTAGGAAAATCACCCCTGTCCTAATACTTTTGCACACTACCGGTAGTGAGCAAAAGTGTTAGGACAGGTGTGATTTTAAACTTTATTTTGATGTCTCATAAAAGATAAAATAGTTCTTGTTTTAATACTCTTGCACAGTACAGTATATATATATATATATATATATATATATATATGTGTGTGTGTAAAAATATACTCAGTTTTAATCCGAGATTATGGACAGTATGGTTAAATAAAATAAAGACAAGAAATAAAGACATTCTAAAATCTCGTGCTTTTGCACTGCAAGTGGGGGAGTTCTGGAACATACTAAACACACAGAATGGACAAATTTCGAAGAAAACTAATAAATTCCCTTCATTTTAATGTCGCGTGACTTTGCAATTACACATGAAGAAATTCTAAAAACTGAAATATTCCGTTAATTTTTTGAAATGATTTGTGAGCGTCTTTGTGGTTACCAACACTAATTTTGTTTATAGATACGTAATTTAGAATAAAACTCATTTCGTCTTTCTGCCTTGAAAAAGTCCATCAAGGACGAAACGCGTAGGCGATTTAAAATACAGTTTTCCTCTTGTCTTTATTTTATTTAACCATATATATATATATGTTTAGACAATTTTTTGTCGTACAATATTTAATAAAAGCATGAAATAAGCGTATTTTAAAAGGCATTTTTAACTAAAAAAATTAAAAACAACCGGTTTCGTCCCAGTCTTATCAAGTTTCTTCCTGGGAAATAAAAGATGTGTAAAATAGAGGACGATTAATGAGGGAGAAAAAAAAATTAAAAAACGTATGCAAGGAAAACTAGAACCCAATAACATTCAAGCCAATCATGCAATAATATATACATAGTCATCCGAAGACAGATCTGTTTCTCTGTATCACAGCTCATCAGTACGGTTAGACATCCGATTGCTTTTAACCCAGGATTGAATCCCGACCGAATTGGCGTCATTCGGCGATTCTACCTCTGAGCTATGGGCGCTCGGTTGAAGGAGGCAGACTTTTAGCGTATGATGTATCACACGCCAGTAACCAGAGTGCATTAATTCATTACTATATATATATATATATATATATATATATATATATATATATATATATTGTTTATTCATCTATTTCATTTTCTAATTTATGGTTCCCCGTGGTATTTGTTTGCTTACATTTCGTTAGAACTTTCTCTTTGCTGTGTTTTTTTTTTTTATTCTGCCGCTACACTATCTGTTTGTTCATGCTTACTTCTTGGAATTGACCTGTCTACTCCTGGCACCCGTTTAAAATATTGAAATGTTTGCTAAAGATCGCATTGTCCTACAAGTCTTTTGCTAGCCGATTCAGCTACTAAATACGTTAATTTTTTAGAACATTCTAAGAGTCTTAACGTCCATTTTATTGAAATGTTAAATCCGAGAAGGTGTGGGTCACTGTGTTGGGCCAGGAATTTTTCCTCATATGAATCCATTTTGCACATTTACAAATCTATCATTTGTCCGTGCATTGAATACTGCTGCCATATTTGGTCGGGTGCTCCTGGTATTCTTCCAGAAGTTATCGACAAAACCCAAAGGAGGATATGCAATATAATTGATCCTGACTTAGCAACTTAACTTCTATCATTTTCCTCACCGATTTGATATGGCTTCCCTCTGTCTTTTCTACAAGTATTTTCATAGCAACTACACTGACGAGTTTTTTTTTCCCCACTGGTTCCCTGACCACATGTATTTATTTGTGCTACTAGATTGGCATCTAGGTCCCACCCTTTTATTGTGAACATATTTAACTGTAATTCCCACTTCTACTCTAATAGTTTCTTTTCTCGCACTTCCCGTTTGTGGAACTCCCTACTGTTTGCTTGCTTCCATGATAGCTGCGACGTCCAAAAGAATTTTTTTTTTATATTCCATCAGAATGGATGATGCTAGTCACCTAGAGAGCAACAGATAGACTAAACTATCGCCCGGTTCAAACTCCACCCACGTCTATTGAACAGCTGAAGAGGCTCATCCCTTGTTTCTTGTTTAGGATGCGATTTCTGGTTTTCCCTTTTCCAATCTTTTCACTCCTATGTAGCCCCCTGCACATCAGTAGCGTTATCGCCTTGCTTGGAGTGATATGATTAAAAAAAAACAAAAAAAACAAAAAAAAAACAAAAACACTTCACTTCCTTGGCCTTACACTCTCAAATGCTCTCAAATGATCTTTCTGTGGTAGACTGGTTGCCAGCCAAGACTGCAGAAAACAATTTGCCCTGTTATTTGACTGATAGCTAGAGAGAGAAGAGATACATTATATTATTACGTAGGTAATTAGTGGGGTGTCAGTTTACTACTCCATAAGAATAGAAAACCGATCCCCACTTTATGACCAGTAGAAGCCTTTATCATGATTCCAACTTTTATATTCAGTCAGTCGGTTAAGTGCCGTACGTGATACACGCTTTGGGCGATCATGTCTCCAAATGATCTCAAATGGAATGACTACATCAAATCCATCGCTGCCTTTACTGGGTTACTGTGTTGGGCCAGGAAGATTTTCTCATCAGAATCCATTTTGCACATGTATAAATCTACCTTTCGTCCGTGCATTGAATACAGCTGCCATATTTAGTTAGGTGCTCCTGCTATTCATCTTGAAGTTCTCAACAAAAGCCAAAAAAAGATCTGAAAAATAATCGATTCTGTCTTGACAGTTCTCCTTCAATCGATTTCTCACCGACGTAATGTGGCTGCCCTCTGTCTTTTCTAAAAGTATTTTTATGACAAGTGCTCTGATGAGATTTTTACCCTGGTTAACCGACCACATGAATTTCCTCCTGCTAATAGATTAGCATTAAGTTTCCAGCCTTTTAAGATCGACATAGTTAAATATATATATATATATATATATATATATTTATATATATCTGCTTCTTCTATTCTAAAAGTTTTTTTTTTCTCTCGCACTTCCCGATTGTAGAACTCACTTTCATTTCTTTTCTTCTCTGATAGCTACAATCTCAAAAAGTTATTACGCGAGAGTGGAATGATTATTCAAAGTTATGAGTATTCAAGAAATTAATTCAAGATCAATTATGATGATTCCATGATTATGAATATTCAAGAAATTGATTCAAGATCAATTATGATGATTCCAAGGTTATGAATATTCAAGAAATTGATTCAAGATCAATTATGATGATTCCAAGGTTATGAATATTCAAGAAATTGATTCAAAATCAATTATGATGATTCCAAGATTATGAATATTCAAGAAATTAATTCAAGATCAATTATGATGATTCCAAGATTATGAAAATTCAAGAAATTGATTCAAAATCAATCATGTTGATTCCAAGATTATGAATATTCAAGAAATTAATTCAAGATCAATTATGATGATTCCAAGATTATGAATATTCAAGAAATTGATTCAAGATCAATTATGATGATTCCAAGGTTATGAATATTCAAGAAATTGATTCAAGATCAATTATGATGATTCCAAGGTTATGAATATTCAAGAAATTGATTCAAGATCAATTATGATGATTCCAAGATTATGAAAATTCAAGAAATTGATTCAAAATCAATCATGTTGATTCCAAGATTATGAATATTCAAGAAATTAATTCAAGATCAATTATGATGATTCCAAGATTATGAATATTCAAGAAATTGATTCAAGATCAATTATGATGATTCCAAGGTTATGAATATTCAAGAAATTGATTCAAGATCAATTATGATGATTCCAAGGTTATGAATATTCAAGAAATTGATTCAAAATCAATTATGATGATTCCAAGATTATGAATATTCAAGAAATTAATTCAAGATCAATTATGATGATTCCAAGATTATGAAAATTCAAGAAATTGATTCAAAATCAATCATGTTGATTCCAAGATTATGAATATTCAAGAAATTAATTCAAGATCAATTAATGATGATTCCAAGATTATGAAAATTCAAGAAATTGATTCAAGATCAATTATGATTATTCCAAGATTATGAAAATTCAAGATATTGATTCAAAATCAATTGTGATGATTCCAAGATTATGAATATTCAAGAAATTGATTCAAGATCAATTATGATTATTCCAAGATTATGAAAATTCAAGATATTGATTCAAAATCAATTGTGATGATTCCAAGATTATGAATATTCAAGAAATTGATTCAAGATCAATTATGATTATTCCAAGATTATGAAAATTCAAGATATTGATTCAAAATCAATTGTGATGATTCCAAGATTATGAATATTCAAGAAATTGATTCAAGATCAATTATGATGATTCCAAGATTATGAAAATTCAAGAAATTGATTTAAAATCAATTATGATGATTCCAAGATTATGAAAATTCAAGAAATTGATTAAAAATCAATTATGTTGATTCCAAGATTATGAATATTCAAGAAATTGATTCAAGATCAATTATGTTGATTCCAAGATTATGAAAATTCAAGAAATTGATTCAAAATCAATTGTGATGATTCCAAGATTATGAAAATTCAAGATATTGATTCAAAATCAATTGTGATGATTCCAAGATGATGAATATTCAAGAAATTGATTCAAGATCAATTATGATGATTCCAAGATTATGAAAATTCAAGAAATTGATTTAAAATCAATTGTGATGATTCCAAGATTATGAATATTCAAGAAATTGATTCAAGATCAATTATGTTGATTCCAAGGTTATGAATATTCAAGAAATTGATTCAAGAACAATTATGATGATTCCAAGATTATGAAAATTCAAGAAATTGATTAAAAATCCATTATGTTGATTCCAAGATTATGAATATTCAAGAAATTGATTCAAGAACAATTATGATGATTCCAAGATTATGAATATTCAGGAAATTGATTCAAGATCAATTATGATTATTCCAAGATTATGAAAATTCAAGATATTGATTCAAAATCAATTGTGATGATTCCAAGATTATGAATATTCAGGAAATTGATTCAAGAACAATTATGATGATTCCAAGATTATGAATATTCAAGAAATTGATTCAAGATCAATTATGGTGATTCCAAGGTTATGAATATTCAAGAAATTGATTCAAGATCAATTATGATGATTCCAAGGTTATGAATATTCAAGAAATTGATTCAAGATCAATTATGATGATTCCAAGGTTATGAATATTCAAGAAATTGATTCAAGATCAATTATGATGATTCCAAGGTTATGAATATTCAAGAAATTGATTCAAGATCAATTATGATGATTCCAAGATTATGAATATTCAAGAAATTGATTCAAGATCAATTATGATGATTCCAAGATTATGAATATTCAGGAAATTGATTCAAGATCAATTATGATGATTCCAAGATTATGAATATTCAGGAAATTGATTCAAGAACAATTATGATGATTCCAAGATTATGAATATTCAGGAAATTGATTCAAGATCAATTATGATGATTCCACGATTATGAATATTCAGGAAATTGATTCAAGATCAATTATGATGATTCCAAGGTTATGAATATTCAAGAAATTGATTCAAGATCAATTATGATGATTCCAAGATTATGAATATTCAGGAAATTGATTCAAGATCAATTATGATGATTCCAAGATTATGAATATTCAAGAAATTGATTCAAGATCAATTATGATGATTCCAAGATTATGAATATTCAGGAAATTGATTCAAGAACAATTATGATGATTCCAAGATTATGAATATTCAGGAAATTGATTCAAGATCAATTATGATGATTCCAAGATTATGAATATTCAAGAAATTGATTCAAGAACAATTATGAAGATTCCAAGATTATGAATATTCAAGAAATTGATTCAAGATCAATTATGATGATTCCAAGGTTATGAATATTCAAGAAATTGATTCAAGAACAATTATGATGATTCCAAGATTATGAATATTCAGGAAATTGATTCAAGAACAATTATGATGATTCCAAGATTATGAAAATTCAAGAAATTGATTAAAAATCCATTATGATGATTCCAAGATTATGAATATTCAAGAAATTGATTCAAGAACAATTATGATGATTCAAAGATTATGAAAAATTCAAGAAATTGATTAAAAATCCATTATGATGATTCCAAGATTATGAATATTCAAGAAATTGATTCAAGAACAATTATGATGATTCCAAGATTACGAAAATTCAAGAAATTGATTAAAAATCCATTATGATGATTCCAAGATTATGAATATTCAAGAAATTGATTCAAGAACAATTATGATGATTCCAAGATTATGAAAATTCAAGAAATTGATTAAAAATCCATTATGATGATTCCAAGATTATGAATATTCAAGAAATTGATTCAAGAACAATTATGATGATTCCAAGATTATGAAAATTCAAGAAATTGATTAAAAATCCATTATGATGATTCTAAGATTATGAATATTCAGGAAATTGATTCAAGAACAATTATGATAATTCCAAGATTATGAAAATTCAAGAAATTGATTAAAAATCCATTATGATGATTCCAAGATTATGAATATTCAAGAAATTGATTCAAGATCAATTATGATGATTCCAAGGTTATGAAAATTCAAGAAATTGATTAAAAATCCATTATGATGATTCCAAGATTATGAATATTCAAGAAATTGATTCAAGAACAATTATGATGATTCCAAGATTATGAAAATTCAAGAAATTGATTCAAGGTCAATTATGATGATTCCAAGATTATGAAAATTCAAGAAATTGATTAAAAATCCATTATGATTATTCCAAGATTATGAATATTCAAGAAATTGATTCAAGAACAATTATGATGATTCCAAGATTATGAAAATTCAAGAAATTGATTAAAAATCCATTATGATGATTCCAAGATTATGAATATTCAAGAAATTGATTCAAGAACAATTATGATGATTCCAAGATTATGAAAATTCAAGAAATTGATTAAAAATCCATTATGATGATTCCAAGATTATGAATATTCAAGAAATTGATTCAAGAACAATTATGATGATTCCAAGATTATGAAAATTCAAGAAATTGATTAAAAATCCATTATGATGATTCCAAGATTATGAATATTCAAGAAATTGATTCAAGATCAATTATGATGATTCCAAGATTATGAAAATTCAAGAAATTGATTAAAAATCCATTATGATGATTCCAAGCTTATGAATATTCAAGAAATTGATTCAAGATCAATTATGATGATTCCAAGGTTATGAATATTCAAGAAATTGATTCAAGATCAATTATGATGATTCCAAGATTATGAAAATTCAAGAAATTGATTAAAATTCCATTATGATGATTCCAAGATTATGAATATTCAAGAAATTGATTCAAGAACAATTATGATGATTCCAAGATTATGAAAATTCAAGAAATTGATTAAAAATCCATTATGATGATTCCAAGATTATGAATATTCAAGAAATTGATTCAAGATCAATTATGATGATTCCAAGATTATGAAAATTCAAGAAATTGATTCAAAATCAATTGTGATGATTCCAAGATTATGAATATTCAGGAAATTGATTCAAGAACAATTATGATGATTCAAGATTATGAAAAATTCAAAGAAATTGATTCAAGATCAATTATGATGATTCCAAGATTATGAATATTCAAGAAATTGATTCAAGATCAATTATGATGATTCCAAGATTATGAAAATTCAAAGAGAAATTGATTAAAAATCCATTATGATGATTCCAAGATTATGAATATTCAAAGAAATTGATTCAAGATCAATTATGATGATTCCAGGTTATGAATATTCAAGAAATTGATTCAAGATCAATTATGATGATTCCAAGATTATGAATATTCAAGAAATTGATTCAAGATCGAACATGATGATTCCAAGATTATGAAAATTCAAGAAATTGATTAAAAATCCATTATGATGATTCCAAGATTATGAATATTCAAAAATTGATTCAAGATCAATTATGATGATTCCAAGGTTATGAATATTCAGAAATTGATTCAAGATCAATTATGATGATTCCAAGGTTATGAATATTCAAGAAATTGATTCAAGAACAATTATGATGATTCCAAGATTATGAATATTCAGGAAATTGATTCAAGAACAATTATGATGATTCCAAGATTATGAAAATTCAAGAAATTGATTAAAAATCAATTATGATGATTCCAAGATTATGAAAATTCAAGAAATTGATTTAAAATCAATTATGATGATTCAATTCTATGAATATTCAAGAAATTGATTCAAGATCAATTATGATGATTCCAAGGTTATGAATATTCAAGAAATTGATTCAAGAACAATTATGATGATTCCAAGATTATGAATATTCAGGAAATTGATTCAAGAACAATTATGATGATTCCAAGATTATGAATATTCAAGAAATTAATTCAAGATCATTATGATGATTCAAAAGATTATAGAAATTCAAGAAATTGAAATTGAATTTATCAATTATATTGAATTTCTGAATTATGAATATTCAAGAAACTGATTCAAGATCAATTATGATGATTCAAGATTATGAATATTCAGGAAATTGATTCAAGAACAATTATGATGATTCCAAGATTATGAAAATTCAAGAAATTGATTAAAAATCAATTATATTGATTCCAAGATTATGAATATTCAAGAAATTGATTCAAGATCAATTATGATGATTCCAGATTATGAATATTCAAGAAATTGATTCAAGATCAATTATGATGATTCCAAGATTATGAATATTCAGAAGTGATTCAAGATCAATTATGATGATTCCAAGATTATGAATATTCAGGAAATTGATTCAAGAACAATTATGATGATTCAAGATTATGAAAATTCAAGAAATTGATTCAAGATCAATTATGATGATTCCAAGATTATGAATATTCAAGAAATTGATTCAAGATCAATTATGATGATTCAAGATTATGAAAATTCAAGAAATTGATTAAAAATCCATTATGATGATTCAAGATTATGAATATTCAAGAAATTGAGTTCAAGATCAATTATGATGATTCCAAGGTTATGAATATTCAAGAAATTGATTCAAGATCAATTATGATGATTCCAAGATTATGAATATTCAAAAGTGAGTTCAAAGATCAATTATGATGATTCCAAGATTATGAAAATTCAAAGAATTGATTAAAAATCCATTATGATGATTCCAAGATTATGAATATTCAAGAAATTGATTCAAGATCAATTATGATGATTCCAAGGTTATGAATATTCAAGAAATTGATTCAAGATCAATTATGATGATTCCAAGGTTATGAATATTCAGGAAATTGATTCAAGATCAATTATGATGATTCCAAGATTATGAATATTCAAGAAATTGATTCAAGATCAATTATGATGATTCCAAGATTATGAAAATTCAAGAAATTGATTAAAAATCCATTATGATGATTCCAAGATTATGAATATTCAAGAAATTGATTCAAGAACAATTATGATGATTCCAAGATTATGAAAATTCAAGAAATTGATTCAAGAACAATTATGATGATTAAAGGTTATGAATATTCAAGAAATTGATTCAAGATCAATTATCATGATTCCAAGATTATGAATATTCAAGAAATTGATTCAAGATCAATTATGATGATTCCAAGATTATGAAAATTCAAGAAATTGATTAAAAATCCATTATGATGATTCCAAGATTATGAATATTCAAGAAATTGATTCCAGATCAATTATGATGATTCCAAGATTATGAATATTCAGGAAATTGATTCAAGATCCAATTATGATTATTCCAAGATTATGAAAATTCAAGATATTGATTCAAAATCAATTGTGATGATTCAAGATTATGAATATTCAGAAATTGATTCAAGAACAATTATGATGATTCCAAGATTATGAAATTCAAGAAATTGATTTAAAATCAATTATGATGATTCCAAGATTATGAAAATTCAAGAAATTGATTAAAAATCCATTATGTTGATTCCAAGATTATGAATATTCAAGAAATTGATTCAAGATCAATTATGATGATTCCAAGGTGTTATGAATATTCAAGAAATTGATTCAAGAACAATTATGATGATTCCAAGATTATGAATATTCAGGAAATTGATTCAAGAACAATTATGATGATTCCAAGATTATGAAATTCAAGAAATTGATTAAAAATCAATTATGATGATTCCAAGATTATGAAAATTCAAGAAATTGATTTAAAATCAATTATGATGGATTCCAAGATTATGAATATTCAAGAAATTGTCCAAGATCAATTATGATGATTCCAAGGTTATGAATATTCAAGAAATTGATTCAAGAACAATTATGATGATTCCAAGATGAAAGAACAGTTCAGGAAATTGATTCAAGAACAATTATGATGATTCCAAGATTATGAATATTCAAGAAATTGATTCAAGATCAATTATGATGATTCCAAGATTATGAAAATTCAAGAAATTGATTCAAAGAACAATTATGATGATTCCAAGATTATGAATATTCAAGAAACTGATTCAAGATCAATTATGATGATTCCAAGATTATGAATATTCAGGAAATTGATTCAAGATCAATTATGATGATTCCAAGATTATGAAAATTCAAGAAATTGATTCAAGATCAATTATTATGATTCCACGATTATGAATATTCAAGAAATTGATTCAAGATCAATTATGATGATTCCAAGATTATGAATATTCAAAAAATTGATTCAAGATCAATTATGATGATTCCAAGATTATGAATATTCAAGAAATTGATTCAGATCAATTATGATGATTCCAAGATTATGAATATTCAGGAAATTGATTCAAGAACAATTATGATGATTCCAAGATTATGAAAATTCAAGAAATTGATTAAAAATCAATTATGTTGATTCCAAGATTATGAATATTCAAGAAATTGATTCAAGATCAATTATGATGATTCCAAGATTATGAATATTCAAGAAATTGATTCAAGATCAATTATGATGATTCCACGATTATGAATATTCAAGAAATTGATTCAAGATCAATTATGATGATTCCAAGATTATGAATATTCAAAAAATTGATTCAAGATCAATTATGATGATTCCACGATTATGAATATTCAAGAAATTGATTCAAGATCAATTATGATGATTCCAATGATTACATTATTCAAGAAATTGATTCAAGATCAATCATGATGATTCCAGTTTAAATATTCAAAAAATTGATTCAAGATCAATTATGATGATTCCACGATTATGAATAATCAAGAAATTGATTCAAGATCAATTATGATGATTCCAAGATTATGAAAATTCAAGAAATGATTCAAGAACAATTATGATGATTCTAAGATTATGAATATTCAAAAAATTGATTCAAGAACAATTATGATGATTCCAAGATTATGAATATTCAAAAAATTGATTCAAGAACAATTATGAGGATTCCAAGATTAACATTCAAAAATTGATTCAAGAACAATTATGATGATTCCAAGATTATGAATATTCAAAAAATTGATTCAAGAACAATTATGATGATTCCCAAGATTATGAATATTCAAAAATTATTCAAGAACAATTATGATGATTCCAAGATTATGAATATTCAAGAAATTGATTCAAGAACAATTATGATGATTCCAAGATTATGAATATTCAAGAAATTGATTCAAGAACAATTATGATGATTCCAAGATTATGAATATTCAAGAAATTGATTCAAGATAAATTATGATGATTCCAAGATTATGAATATTCAAGAAATTGATTCAAGAACAATTATGATGATTCCAAGATTATGAATATTCAAAAAATTGATTCAAGAACAATTATGATGATTCCAAGATTATGAATATTCAAGAAATTGATTCAAGAACAATTATGATGATTCCAAGATTGCGAATATTCAAGAAATTGATTCAAGAACAATTATGATGATTCCAAGATTATGAATATTCAAGAAAATTGATTCAAGAACAATTATGATGATTCCAAGATTATGAATATTCAAGAAATTGATTCAAGATAAATTATGATGATTCCAAGATTATGAATATTCAAGAAATTGATTCAAGAACAATTATGATGATTCCAAGATTATGAATATTCAAGAAATTGATTCAAGAACAATTATGATGATTCCAAGATTATGAATATTCAAGAAATTGATTCAAGATAAATTATGATGATTCCAAGATTATGAATATTCAAAAAATTGATTCAAGAACAATTATGATGATTCCAAGATTATGAATATTCAAAAAATTCGATTCAAGAACAATTATGATGATTCCAAGATTATGAATATTCAAAAAATTGATTCAAGAACAATTATGATGATTCCAAGATTATGAATATTCAAGAAATTGATTCAAGAACAATTATGATGATTCCAAGATTATGAAATTCAAGAAATTGATTCAAAATCAATTATGTTGATTCCAAGATTATGAATATTCAAGAAATTGATTCAAGAACAATTATGATGATTCCAAGATTATGAATATTCAAAAAATTGATTCAAGAACAATTATGATGATTCCAAGATTATGAATATTCAAGAAATTGATTCAAGAACAATTATGATGATTCCAAGATTATGAATATTCAAGAAATTGATTCAAGAACAATTATGATGATTCCAAGATTATGAATATTCAAGAAATTGATTCAAGATAAATTATGATGATTCCAAGATTATGAATATTCAAGAAATTGATTCAAGAACAATTATGATGATTCCAAGATTATGAATATTCAAGAAATTGATTCAAGAACAATTATGATGATTCCAAGATTATGAATATTCAAGAAATTGATTCAAGAACAATTATGATGATTCCAAGATTATGAATATTCAAGAAATTGATTCAAGAACAATTATGATGATTCCAAGATTATGAATATTCAAGAAATTGATTCAAGAACAATTATGATGATTCCAAGATTATGAATATTCAAGAAATTGATTCAAGAACAATTATGATGATTCCAAGATTATGAATATTCAAAAAATTGATTGAAGAACAATTATGATGATTCCAAGATTATGAATATTCAAGAAATTGATTCAAGAACAATTATGATGATTCCAAGATTATGAATATTCAAGAAATTGATTCATGAACAATTATGATGATTCCAAGATTATGAATATTCAAGAAATTGATTCAAGAACAATTATGATGATTCCAAGATTATGAATATTCAAGAAATTGATTCAAGAACAATTATGATGATTCCAAGATTATGAATATTCAAGAAATTGATTCAAGAACAATTATGATGATTCCAAGATTATGAATATTCAAGAAATTGATTCAAGAACAATTATGATGATTCCAAGATTATGAATATTCAAGAAATTGATTCAAGAACAATTATGATGATTCCAAGATTATGAATATTCAAGAAATTGATTCAAGATAAATTATGATGATTCCAAGATTATGAATATTCAAGAAATTGATTCAAGAACAATTATGATGATTCCAAGATTATGAATATTCAAAAAATTGATTCAAGAACAATTATGATGATTCCAAGATTATGAATATTCAAGAAATTGATTCAAGAACAATTATGATGATTCCAAGATTATGAATATTCAAGAAATTGATTCAAGAACAATTATGATGATTCCAAGAGTATGAATATTCAAGAAATTGATTCAAGATAAATTATGATGATTCCAAGATTATGAATATTCAAGAAATTGATTCAAGAACAATTATGATGATTCCAAGATTATGAATATTCAAGAAATTGATTCAAGAACAATTATGATGATTCCAAGATTATGAATATTCAAGAAATTGATTCAAGAACAATTATGATGATTCCAAGATTATGAATATTCAAGAAATTGATTCAAGAACAATTATGATGATTCCAAGATTATGAATATTCCAAGAAATTGATTCAAGAACAATTTTACGGATTCTAAGATTATGAATATTCAAGAAATTGATTCAAGAACAATTGTGATGATTCCAAGATTATGAATATTCAAGAAATTGATTCAAGAACAATTACGATGATTCCAAGATTATGAATATTCAAGAAATTGGATTCAAGAACAATTATGATGATTCCAAGATTATGAATATTCAAGAAATTGATTCAAGAAATCAATTATAGATGATTCCAAGATTATGAATATTCAAGAAATTGGATTCAAGAACAATTATGATGATTCCAAGATTATGAATATTCAAGAAATTGATTCAAGAACAATTATGATGATTCCAAGATTATGAATATTCAAGAAATTGATTCAAGAACAATTATGATGATTCCAAGATTATGAATATTCAAAAGAAATTGATTCAAGATAAATTATGATGATTCCAAGATTATGAATATTCAAGAAATATCCAAGAACAATTATGATGATTCCAAGATTATGAATATTCAAGAAATTGATTCTAAGAACAATTATGATGATTCCAAGATTATGAATATTCAAGAAATTGATTCCAAGAACAATTATGATGATTCCAAGATTATGAATATTCAGGAAATTGATTCAAGAAAATATGATGTGATCCCAAGATTTTGAATATTCAGGAAATTGATTCAAGATCAATCATGATGATTCCGTAAGATTATGAATATTCAAAAATGATTCAAGAACAATTATGATGATTCCAAGATTATGAATATTCAAGAAATTGATTCAAGAACAATTATGATGATTCCAAGATTATGAATATTCAAGAAATTGATTCAAGAACAATTATGATGATTCAAGATTATGAATATTCAAGAAATTGATTCAAGAACAATTATGATGATTCCAAGATTATGAATATTCAAGAAATTGATTCAAGAACAATTATGATGATTCCAAGATTATGAATATTCAGGAATTGATTCAAGAACAATTATGATGATTCCAAGATTATGAAGAATTTCAGGAACCCGATTCAAGATCAAATCATGATGATTCCAAGATTATGAATGATCTAAAAAATTGATTCAAGAACAATTATGATGATTCCAAGATTATGAATATTCAAGAAATTGATTCAAGAACAATTATGATGATTCCAAGATTATGAATATTCAAGAAATTGATTCAAGAACAATTGAAGTGATGATTCCAAGATTATGAATATTCAAGAAATTGATTCAAGAACAATTGTTGATGATTCCAAGATTATGAATATTCAAGAAATTGATTCAAGAACACTATGACATTCCAAGATTATGAATATTCAAGAAATTGATTCAAGAACAATTATGATAATTCCAAGATTATGAATATTCAAGAAATTGATTCAAGATCAATCATGATGATTCCAAGATTATGAATATTCAAAAAATTGATTCAAGATCAATTATGATGATTCCAAGATTATGAATATTCAAGAAATTGATTCAAGATCAATCATGATGATTCCAAGATTATGAATATTCAAAAAATTGATTCAAGAACAATTATGATGATTCCAAGATTATGAATATTCAAAAAATTGATTCAAGATCAATTATGATGATTCCAAGATTATGAATATTCAAGAAATTGATTAAAAATCCATTATGATGATTCCAAGATTATGAATATTCAAGAAATTGATTAAAAATCCATTATGATGATTCCAAGATTATGAATATTCAAGAAATTGATTCAAGAACAATTATGATGATTCCAAGATTATGAAAATTCAAGAAATTGATTAAAAATCCATTATGTTGATTCCAAGATTATGAATATTCAAGAAATTAATTCAAGATCAATTATGATGATTCCAAGATTATGAATATTCAGGAAATTGATTCAAGATCAATTATGATGATTCCAAGGTTATGAATATTCAAGAAATTGATTCAAGAACAATTATGATGATTCCAAGATTATGAATATTCAAGAAATTGATTCAAAATCAATTATGAAGATTCCAAGATTATGAATATTCAAGAAATTGATTCAAGAACAATTATGATGATTCCAAGATTATGAATATTCAAGAAATTGATTCAAGATCAATCATGATGATTCCAAGATTATGAATATTCAAAAAATTGATTCAAGATCAATTATGATGATTCCAAGATTATGAATATTCAAGAAATTGATTAAAAATCCATTATGTTGATTCCAAGATTATGAATATTCAAGAAATTAATTCAAGATCAATTATGATGATTCCAAGATTATGAAAATTCAAGAAATTGATTAAAAATCCATTATGATGATTCCAAGATTATGAATATTCAAGAAATTAATTCAAGATCAATTATGATGATTCCAAGATTATGAAAATTCAAGAAATTGATTAAAAATCCATTATGTTGATTCCAAGATTATGAATATTCAGGAAATTGATTCAAGAACAATTATGATGATTCCAAGATTATGAATATTCAAAAAATTGATTCAAGAACAATTATGATGATTCCAAGATCATGAAAATTCAAGAAATTGATTAAAAATCCATTATGTTGATTCCAAGATTATGAATATTCAAGAAATTAATTCAAGATCAATTATGATGATTCCAAGATTATGAATATTCAAGAAATTGATTCAAAATCAATTATGAAGATTCCAAGATTATGAATATTCAAGAAATTGATTCAAGATCAATTATGATGATTCCAAGATTATGAAAATTCAAGAAATTGATTCAAAATCAATCATGTTGATTCCAAGATTATGAATATTCAAGAAATTAATTCAAGAACAATTATGATGATTCCAAGATTATGAATATTCAAGAAATTGATTCAAGAACAATTATGATGATTCCAAGATTATGAATATTCAAGAAATTGATTCAAGAACAATTATGATGATTCCAAGATTATGAATATTCAAGAAATTGATTCAAGAACAATTATGATGATTCCAAGATTATGAATATTCAAGAAATTGATTCAAGAACAATTATGATGATTCCAAGATTATGAATATTCAAGAAATTGATTCAAGAACAATTATGATGATTCCAAGATTATGAATATTCAAGAAATTGATTCAAGAACAATTATGATGATTCCAAGATTATGAATATTCAGGAAATTGATTCAAGAACAATTATGATGATTCCAAGATTATGAATATTCAAGAAAGTGATTCAAGATCAATTATTTCTGTGATACTTATTCCTAAGATAAATCACTGATAATGAATTTGTTACAATTTTATTAGTCAACCTGTAGATAACATTTACAGAACGCCTCATTAGGCTCAGTCACTCAGCTAAGTGCCATACCTGACGCTTTGGGCGATCATGTCTCGAAAGAGACATAACTAACTAGGTAGTAGATTATCCTGCAGTGGGTTGCCATTGCTTTCTGAGGTAGACTGGTTGCCAGTCAATGCTATAGAACCAAATGTGTCCTATTATTTAACTTATAACTGGAGGGAAGAGACGGATTAATACCTTTCCCAGGGTTATTTGTGTTGTAAGTGAATGCAAGGAATTCAACTAGAATTCGAACTCGACTCCCCGATTTGTCGTCCGTAGTCGATATCCACAACGCACATCCTATTAGGCTCGGTACAAAGGCGTAATAGATGTGCTGCTTATCTTTGAATATATGCACATCTACAATGAATTATATTTGATAATATCTTTTCATTATATTATTGATTATCCGATATTCTCTTGGAATCAGTTTAAACTGATGTTTTTTATAATTTTAGTTTTAATTATAAACGAAAATTTTTGGAGAGGCAAATTTCACCGAAATAATTTGGAATTAAAAAAAAAGTTCAACTATAATCAAAAATATTAAAATTCATTTTAAGCCAAATATTTCAGGAAATAAAAGGCATCGGTTTACAGCGTGGACAGGGGATTATGAATTAAAATTCTGTCATCATTTTTAATAACAAACTGTTTTTAATAATTCTTCATTAATTTTTAAACCAATATCATCTCCTTGACGACAAGAGGGAAAGCAGTACAAGCATTTACTGCTATTCATTTTGAGGTTCTCGACGAAAGCCACAAAAAGATCTGTAATATAATCGATTCTGTCTTGGCAGTTCTCCTTAAATCGATTTCTCCCCGACGTAATGTGACTTCCCTCTGTCTTTTCTACAAGTATTTTCATGGCAACTGCTCTGATGAGCTCTTTGGTTTGTTTCTCCGTCCACTTGTATTCACGCGTGCAAATAGATTGGCATCTAGGTCTCATCTTTTTACCGTCGACGTAGATAGATAGATAGATAGATAGATAGATAGATAGATAGATAGAAACAGGCTGAGATATATATATACATATATATATATATATATATATATAGAGAGAGAGAGAGAGAGATAGATAGATAGATAGATATGAACAAATTGAAATAGATAGATAGATAGATAGATAGATAGATATGAACAAATTGAAATAGATAGATAGATAGATAGATAGATAGATAGATAGATAGATAGCAACAGGCTGAGATAGATAGATAGCAACAGGCTGATAGATAGATAGATAGATAGATAGATAGATAGATAGATAGATAGATAGAAACAGGCTGAGATATATATATATATATATATATATATATAGATAGATAGATAGATAGATAGATAGATAGATAGATAGATAGATATGAACAAATTGAAATAGATAGATAGATAGATAGATAGATAGATAGATAGATAGATATGAACAAATTGAAATAGATAGATAGATAGATAGATAGATAGATAGATAGATAGATAGATAGTAACAGGCTGAGATAGATAGATAGCAACAGGCTGAGATAGATAGATAGATAGATAGATAGACAGACAGACAGACATCTAGGTCTCATCTTTTTACCGTCGACGTAACCACTTCTACCCAACACAATGACTCCAAATTCTAAGGCGTAAATATAGCTATTGATCCATTGCAGTCGTCCCACTTTAGATCAGTGGGTATATTGAAGCCAAGTAGGCCAAGTGTGTTACTTACTAGGAGACTAGCGTCATCCATACGGATGGAATGTAAGTGACAAACCTTTAAAAACGGAGAGAATAATCCAAACTTTTAACTAATTAATATAAAATATTTAATAGAAAAATGTGAATATTACCCAGAGCAATGTGAAATGCAGAGAAGAGAACTTAACACATAATTAAACGGTTATAAAACCAGAACTTATTTCAGCAATGTAAAGAAAACTTTTTACAGTTCCCTCGTTCAGACCTTTGAGGATTTTTTATACATCAACGATCTGTAAAAAGGCAATTGTAAGAATTTTCTTTACATTGCTGAAATAAGTTCTGGTTTATAACCGTTTAATTATGTGTTCTGTTTTCTTTTCTCTTTCTTTTCTCTTTCTCTTTTTTCTCTTTCTTTTTCTTCTCGCTTTCTTTTCTTTTTCTCTCTTTCATTTTTCTTTTCTTTTTCACTTTCTTTTCTTTTCTGTATTTCTCTTTCTTTCCTTTTTCTTTCTCTCTCTTTTCTTTTTCTCTCTCCCTCTCTTTCTTTTCTTTTCCTTTTTCTCTCACTCTCTTTTCTTTTTTCTTTCTCTTTTTCTTTTCTTTTTCTTTCTCTCTTTCTTTTCTTTTTCTCTCTCTCTCTTTCTTTTCTTTTTTTCACACTCTTGCTTTTTCTCTCTCTCTTTCTTTCTTTATATATCTCTCTCTCTTTCTTTTCTTTTTCTCTCTTTCTCTTTCTTTCCTTTTTCTCTCTCTTTTCTTTTTTTCTCTCTTTTTCTTTTCTTTTTCTTTTTCTCTCACTATATTTTCTTTTTTCTTACTCTTTTTCTTTTCTTTTACTTTCTCTCTTTCTTTTCTTCTTTTCACACTCTTTCTTCTTCTTCTCTCTCTCTTTCTTTTCTTTTTCTCTCTCTCTTTCTTTTCTTTTTCTCTCTCTCTTTTCTTTTCCTTTTTCTCTCACTATCTTTTCTTTTTCTTACTCTTTTTCTTTTTCTTTTTCTTTCTCTCTTTCTTTTCTTTTCTCACTCTCTCTTTCTTTTCTTTTTTTCACACTCTTTCTTTTTCTCTCTCTCTTTCTTTTCTTTTCTCTCTCTCTTTCTTTTCTTTTTTCTCTCTCTCTCTTTCTTTTCTTTCTCTCTTTCTCTCTCGGGCAATCTTACTTCGAACGAGACATGACTGACTGGGCAGAAGCATATCCCGCAGTAGGTTGCCATTGCGTCCTGCGGTATACTGGTTGCCAGCCAAGGCTAAAGAACCTAATCTGTCCTGTTATTTGATTCATAGCTAGAGGGAGACGAGATGTATTATATTATTACGTAGTAACCAGTGGAGGCTCAGTTTATTAGATCATCACAATAGAAAACCGACCCCTCACTTTATGACCAGTAGAAACCTTAACATGATTACAACTATTATATTCAGTCATTCAGTTAAGTGCCATCCGTGATACACGCTTGGACGATCATGTCTCGAAAGAGACATGACTGACGAGGCAGAAGATCATCCCGCTGTAGGTTGCCATTGTTTTCTGCGGAATATTGGTTGCCAGCCAAGACCATCGAACCCAATCTGGCCTGTTATTTAACCCATAACTGGTAGGAAGAGACGGCTTAAAACTTTTCCCAAGTTTTTGCGTGTGAATGAATGCAGGGAATTCAACTGGGATTCGAACTCGGCTCCCTGATTTCTCGTCGAGACGATGTCCACTGCACCACAACCTTGTCCTCCTAAAAGGAAAACTGTATGGACGCCAGAAAAGCTGAATAAAAAAAAAACTTGCAACATTTTACTTGTCCGGCTTATTGAATATAACATGTATAAAAGAAGGTCTGCTGTCCAATTATACGATATTTATGTGTATGTATGCGCGTGTGTGCGCGCACAAATGTCATAGTTGCCATATTAAAATGAACCATTCTTCGTAAACAACTGGTGTTGTTATGCCGTTGTCTAGTTGGACAGTCTTTGGAAATGGTATGGAATTCAACAAATTGGAAAAATCTTTGAAAATAGATAAATCGATACAGTTCGTTTCAGATATTTGTTTGCTTATGCTTGTGTCTGTTATTTCCTTTTTGTTATATTTTTGTCTGTCTGTCTGAGTATGTGTGTCTGTCAGTTTAGAAAACTGGAGAAGAAAAATCTATAGACAACTACGACGTACATTTTGGAGTGTAAAGAGGTGCAAGAGCGTTAGGACAGGTGGATAGATTAAGACTATTGCCAATAACTAGACACAAAGTTAAAAAAACAGAATTATGATCAAAGATTTAGAGATTAGAGAGAGACAGAGAGAGAGAGAGAGAGATTGAGAGAGAGAAAGGGTAAGATAAAGTAAAGAGTTGCTTGAACAGTCTAAGATAGATAAATATGAAAACGCTGAGATAGATATATATGTATAAGATGAAACAGATAGATAGATAGATAGATAGATAGATAGATAGATAGATAGATAGATAGAAAATGAATAAGACGAGATAGATAATAAATATGCGAATGACATAGATAGATAGATAGATAGATAGATAGATAGATAGATAGATAGATATGTACAAATTGAAATAGATAGATAGATAGATAGAGAGATAGATAGAAACAGGCTGAGATCGATAGATAGATAGATAGATACATACATACATACATACATACATACATACATAGATATGAACAAATTGAGATAGATAGATAGATAGATAGATAGATAGATAGATATGAACAAATTGAAATAGATAGATAGATAGATAGATAGATAGATAGACAGATAGATAGATAGATAGATAGATAGATAGATAGATAGATAGATAGCAACAGGCTGAGATAGATAGATCCATTTCAATCTGAGAACAGTGCAAATGATTCGAATAGAGTTAGGCGAGTCTAATGGTGATTACGTTGGTGTTTAGTGTGATCGCTAGTGATGGTGATGTTATGATGCCATTCACTTTCCTACAGGGCCACAGAAACTCAACACAAATGGCTGCATCAAATGCCCTGAGGAGATAGTGCTGCCCTGACTCAAGAGGATAGCCGTTGTAGATATCCATGTCTGGCTACAGGATTCTGCATCATGTCACATAAGCCGGAAAACCCACTTATCGACCTCAAACAATTTCTATGACCCCATCAACCCCTACATCTGGCCTCTTATCTCTCGAGAAAGCAACCTTGTTTTTATCATTATGTGTGACACAGTTGAACGGAAGACCAATAGAACTCCATGTAAGACCAAACATAAATTAAGGCAAGGATTATGGCAGCTTTCTTCTTCTTCTTCTATGTGCCTTGCCCCTTCAGGACGTAGGCGATCATGGCTTTCCACGTTTCCCTATCCCTGGTGGCTCTGAACCATGCCTTCTCCTGTTACACCGTGCAATCCTCGTTCTGTCATCCACCTGATTAGGTCCTTCAAATATGTTATCCGTTGCTTTCCCCTATCTCTTTTTCCCTCTATCTGACCTGTTAGTATCAGATTCTCCAAGCCCTTCTTCCTCATTGCGTGTCCCAGGAACTTCAGCTGTCTCTTCCTGATGCTCCCTATTAATTTACTTTTTGTTTCCATCATTTCCAAGACCTCATCATTGCTCACATGCTCGATCCATGATATTCGCAGCATCCTTCTTTTGAACCACATTTCAGTTGCTTCAAGTTTTTCCTTCATCTTTGATGGTATTGTCCAGCATTCACTACGAGATCATACATACGGTTTACAAGGGATTCCGAAGTTGACTGGGTCCGTGATTGAAACCAATGGGGATTTAATTGAATATATTTTTTTTTAGAATTTCAAGATATTTTTGTGTAATTTTGATAAATATATCTATTAAAGTTAGATGTCAGTGTTATTTTCATGTTTGGGTCATTTAGACTACACTTTGTCTGCTGTACTTTAAAACAACATAGAGGAACAGAGAAAAAGAGGAGAGAGCAGGAAATAGATTTGAGTTTGAGTTTTGTTTAACGGCATATCAACACCTCTGTGGGTTATTTAATGCCAAAACGGTGGGGGTTTAAGGTATTCTTTTTTAATGTTCGGTTATAGTAAGAAATTGATTTAGTCAGATTTTGAGTTTTGTTTAACGGCATATCAACACCACTGTGGGTTATTTAATGCCAAAAAGG
Source organism: Ascarosepion bandense (assembly GCA_037127315.1). Classification (NCBI taxonomy): domain Eukaryota; kingdom Metazoa; phylum Mollusca; class Cephalopoda; order Sepiida; family Sepiidae; genus Ascarosepion; species Ascarosepion bandense. The sequence continues at coordinate 1,632,686 of JBBBDQ010001891.1, forward strand.
TGGGTGTTTAAGGTATTCTTTTTTAATGTTCGGTTATAGTAAGAAGTTGATTTAGTCAGATTTTGAGTTTGAGTTTTTGCTTTGTTTAATGGCATATCAACACCTCTGTGGGTTATTTGATGCTATAATGTAGGGTTTTAAGATATTTTTTTAATGTTCGGATATAATGAGATGGTTGATTTAGTTAGATTTTGATGAAAAGTTATTTTTTAAAAATCTTTTAATTTTTGAAAACTGAAGATGTCTTCTAGTTTTGTATTTAAAAATGTATCGCTGGTAATATTTTTTCCATCAAAAATGTATTGTTGGTAATATTTATATAACCTGATGGTCACTGGACGAATTGAGGGGGGAAAAAGGGACGAGGGACAGCAGCACATGACATACTTGATGAACTTGACCATATGGATGGTAAACCGAGGAGTGAATAGAGTGTGAGTTTGAGTTTTGTTTAACGGCATATCAACACCTCTGTGGGTTATTTAATGCCAAAAAGGTGGGTGTTTAAGGTATTCTTTTTTAATGTTCGGTTGTAGTAAGAAGCTTGATTTAGTCAGATTTTGAGTTTGAGTTTGAGTTTTGTTTAACGGCATATCAACACCTCTGTGGGTTATTTAATGCCAAAAAGGTGGGGGTTTGAGGTGTTCTTTTTTAATGTTCGGTTGTAGTAAGAAGTACACATTTTGGTGAAATGTTTTTTTTTAGAAAACTGAAAATTTCTTATAATTTTGTATTCAAAAATGTTTTGTTGAGAATATTTTTTTTCCTTCAAAAATGTGTTATGGTAATATTTTTTCAAATCTATTGTTGGCAATATTTTTTATTCAAAAATGTATATCTAATCTAGCTATCTAATCTAAACTTATTTATAAATGGAACTTTGTATGTGTGTGTGTGTGTGTGTGTGTGTGTGTGTGTGTGTGTGTGTGTGTGTGTCCGTTACCTATAGATTCCGCAACGGCTGAACCGATTTTCTTGAAATTTACACAGTTGTACAATAAGCGTCTTCGAGTGTTCGTAGATAGGTTGTGTGTCGAGGTACCCCCGATAAATATCGAAAATCCATAATCGAAAAAATCGGGTTAGAGGATGAGTGGTCCGATTTTGATTAAATTTGATACACGCATAGACAAAGACATAAGAAACGATATCCAGAAGTTTCAAGGTTGCAGTTTTTACAACAGTGCAGAAAATCGATAATATATATATATATATATATATATATATATAAAAGGCAAGATGTTTGTGTGTGTGTGTGTGCGTCTTTTTATCTGCCTGTATGTCTATATTTTTTTCAGTCTTTTTATTTTAGTTTTTGCTTCGGGTTTGGCTCTAAATAGGTATAATTTTAGTTCTTAGTCTCAGCCATGATACCATTTACTCAGAGGACTTATTTAGTCTTCAAAATTCACTTTACGACGAAAAGAATTTATTTGATATCGATACCAGGAAATCAAAATTTGCCTTACATCCATTCATTTTTCTTTCAGTCTACGGTTTCGCTTTAACTCGAAACAACTATTGCTTTTTAGTCTTTCGTACCAACGTCCAAAGAGTTTGAGCTCTAGGACCATGGATTAGTTTTAACGCTTTCATTACACCCGAGCAACGCCGGGCTATACTGCTAGTATAGATATATACTAGCAATATAAATAAGCAGATCGACATGAAAATTTTCGTTTCAAACAAAGTCTAATTTTATACTTTCATAGTGTTTTGACCACTGTTTGGGGGTTAACTATTTGCTCATAGCTGGTATCCTAACAGGTGCTACCACCCCGGTTCAGGGTGTACCTGGGAACAACAGCAACTAAGAGGTGGTTCCATGCTCCTCACAACCTCTCAATGAGAGGCCTTGCTGCCGGATGCAGTTTACCGTCATACCCAGGACCGACAGGAAATAGAAAGAAATGGGTAGAACCTAGGAATAAAGAAAGACTGTTTGAATGATAAACATAGATAAATAGATCTAACAGGAACTAAAATTTTGTGACCAGGAAAGAGAGAGAGAGAGATTGGAAATAAGAAAAGAATGTCAAATATATCAAGAAAGAAGCGAAAGTAGATAGAAAACGAGGGAGAAAAATATGGAGTTTAAAAGGACGTGAAAGACAGAAATGGAGAAAAAAGAGAAGCAAAAAGAAATATTAACCTAAGGATATAGAGAAAAAGAGAGAGAGAGAGATTGTGCAAAAGTGAAAGAAACAGAACTAATCAGAGTAAGAAAATGGCAGATAATCCGAGAAAAAGAAAAGAGAACAGAGAGAAGTTCTGGGTATTGTGAATGATGCAAGAAATGCTTCTGTAATTGGCCAATAATTCAAATTTGTCTAAATAATCTATCAAATAAATAGTGCGCGTTAAGCAGCTGCCTGGCTACCGATAACAGTAATAAATTTCAAATGGCTCCACCCTCTGGCCGGGAAACTTGAAATCAGAACCATGACTGCTCATCCAGATTACCGTCTGTGGAATCTTTATTGGCCTTTAACCCAAGTTAACGTCCACAACTGCCAACTGCAAATGTCAGTAGCAAAGGTTTACAAAATGGCTGCCTCTTCCTGAAGGAAAGAAGTTGGCTTAAAAAAATGCAAAAACAATATTATAGGCATAGATTTTATATATTATGTTTCTTATCTGCTTTATTTCTTCACGACTATGGCGATCACGGCTCTACACTACTTCTAAATATCCAAATACTGTCATCGGCCAGAATCTGTTTATTTCCGCTTTATATCTTTATATATATATTAGTTAAAAATGCATAAAATACAGACTCTTATAAAAAGGTTTATTTCATATAAGAATTCATGAAAGCTGTAGATAATCAGAATCAAAACATGCTAAATTCTGATCGATCAAGAAAAATTAACTGCTAAAAGGCAAAAAACAAGACAAAGAATGGTTACAGAATAGCGGGAGGCCAACAGAAGATGTGATCAAGAAAATAAAAGAATTTGAAGAGAACAAGAAACACTAGAAACACTCAGATTAAACTCGGAGTCCAAATCAAGGAGAACATTAAAAGAAAGATTTTTCTGAATATAGACTTGCTGAAATAAAATTGATAGAATTTCACATCAGCAACAAAGAGAAAGCCTTTCTGAAGATAGACTTACTTAGATCCGAGAAACTGCTACAATCTCTCAATAGCAAAAAAAAAAAATTGTGAAGATAGACTTACTTAGATACGTGAAATTGATAGAATTTCTCATCAACATTAAAGAAAAAAATCCTACAGAGGAAAAAAAAGACAGAAACCAGAAAATTAATAGAATTTCACATCAAAACCAAGGAGCAAATGTAGAAGTAAAATTTTACAGTTAAAACAATCAAATGCAGCCGCCACTTTTACTCTATCAGTTTTTTTGTCTCGCAATTCCCGCCTGTGGAACTCCCTTTCGTATACTTGCTTCCCAGATAGCTAGAATCTCCAAGAGTTTAACTGCAATGTCAATTACCATCTCTTATTCCCTTGACTCCCATCCTTCTCTTTTCCTTTCCCCAACACCTCCTGTCCTTCCTTTTCACTCTACTCTTACAAGGGTGAGATAATTAAAAAGAATAAACATTGCATTATAACTCACTAACAAATAAATAAAAATAAAAGGTTATGAAACAGAATATAAAGAGAATACATTGTTAAAACAAAGTTTCATCTTAGCTTGGCTGTTATAAATAAAACACGATTCTCTGTTTGTCGACTCAATATACAGGGTGGGCCATAAGTCTTGCACCAAAGCATTTAAAATAATTCTGATAATAATAAACATTATTCTATTAAAACTAAGCTTATCTTTCGGCTTTGATGATACATCGCCTGGTGGTTATTAAAAAAATTTTTTTTTTAATCGTTTCACCCCGAGCAAGGCAGAAACGCCACTGATGTGCAGGGGTTTACATAAATGTAAAAAGATAAATTAGAAAAGAGTGAGGAGTACAAACTAGTTAGAAAGGAACAATAGAAAGCTGAGAAAGAAGGTGCGATGACAGATACATAGGCGGAGAGAAAGTGAAGGTTATACAGGGGAGGGGAGAGAGCTAGAGTCCAGTGGTTAGTAGATGAGTATTAACTTTGCATTTAAATTTCTGGAGGTTGTAGCCGTCAGGAAAGCAAGAATACGAGAGTGAGTTCCACAGGCGGGAAGTGCCAGAGGGGAAGCTGCAGGAGTAGAATTGTCGTCTGCATTTGGCTAACCTGACTGTGAACGGGTGGGACCCAGTTGCCAGTCTGGTTGCACGGGTAAACACCTGTTGAGGAGGCATCAGTGACTTAAGTTCGTCTGAGCAGAAGCCATGAAAGTATTTATAGAAGAGACAGAGGGAGGCCACATTTCGACGATGGGAAAGTGGCTGCAGTCGAGTCGCCAGATCAGTACCTATCACATTACAGACTCTCCTTTGGAGCTTGTCAAGAACACTGAGGAGAACGGCAGGGGCACCTGACCATAAATGGCAGCAGTACTCCATGCACGGACGGATGGTTGACTTGTATATATGCAGGATGGATTCAGAAATTTAAAAAAAATGAATGGCCGAATTTTAGGCTTAAAATTCTCCAATAGTAACTCTAGTCTTAAAAACTAGATATATATTATTTTAAAAAAATTAATTTTCGTTTAAAAGAGTTTTTTTTTTACCACAAAATTTACGAATTAATTCTCCATGTTATTTTAATGTGAACACTTGGATACTACAGTAACTCCAATGTTGAATACTGCATAGATTCTTAAAGTTTTGCAATGTTTTCTTTTCGATCTGAAAGTGAAAACTTACTGTAGTAGTTAATGTCTTAACAGAGCATGTGACGGATTTACAAAAATGTAAATATCTAATATTTTAACAGAGGACGGAAAATGCAAAATCAAAAGACGTCTTGACACGGAAAAAGATGACTTCCAAATACTAAGCAGAGTATTAAGAAAAAGAAAAATCTCGTTCGCAACAAATAAAAATACTTCACTATGTTTAATATCGATCCTCATTTATACCAGTGAACGCTAGACAATCTTCTTACGGGCAAAACATAGACTTGAAGTAAGAGAAACATGATTCTACAGAAGGATGATGAGAATACCATGTAAGCAATGACAATGTTTTAGAAAAAATATAAAAGACATTTTTAACACAATAAAGAGAAAAGTGAAATGTCTACAATGAAGAAAGTGGGCTTAGAAAATTTAACACTCACAGGACCTACTGAAGGCAAGAAAAATATAGAAAGCAGCGCATATACAGGGTGGGCCATAAGTCGCGCATCAAAGCATTTAAAACAATTCTGATAATAATAAACGTTATTTTATTAAAACCAAGCTTAACTAATGAAAGCTTTCGGCCTTGATGATACGTCGCATGGTGGTTCTTGGGACACCGAGCTAACTTGATGATCCTCGCAATGATTTCTTTGGACTGTTCTCACCTTTTTCGGAGTTGCGTCAGACACTCTTGGAGGGCCACTTCGTGGTTTGTCTAGGACACTACCAGTTTCACGAAATTTCAATATCAAACGTTTTACTGTCCTGTGAGAGATGGGCTCACGATCAGGATAAATTCGATTAAATTTCTCAGCAACAGATCGATTAGTGACGCCATCAGCACCAGACATGAACACGAGTTGAATTTGTTCGTCAATTTTTAAGGGCATATCTGAAAATTAAAATTAAAATTTTTTAAAGGTAAATAATAACTGAAAAAACTTTGATAAAAGAAAATTTATTTTATACCCAAGGAAAAGAAAACATATTTTACCCTGCTTCTTTGACATTGTTTCACATCACTTCAAGTAATTCTTTGGCGCGCAACTTATGGCCCACCCTGTATATTACTTGTCAAAAGACTGGGAAGAAGTGTGTACTGGTCAACGGGCAAACTTAACTATTCATACATTTATTACTGTGAATTTTTTATACACATTTCAATGAATATGACAAGCAAGGAAGATCTTTGTTTTATTCAATTTTTCTGGTGTATTGACAGCTTTTTCTATTAAACACTCTTAAAAACCTCTATTAAATAAAAACTGTAAAGACAATATTGTTCAGTTATTGCTTGTGCTTTTCTACTGAGTATATACAAACTGCCCAGTCCATGGATTATAAAAAATATATATATATATACAGGGTGGGCCATAAGTCGCGCACCAAATTATTTGAAACAATTCTGATAATAATAAACGTTATTTTTTTAAAGGCAAATCATAAGTGAAAAATACTTTGGTAAAACAACATTTATTTTATACCCAAGGAAAGGGAAAGATATTTTACCCCGCTGATTTGACATTGTTTCACATCACTTCACGTAATTCTTTGGTGCGCAACTTATGGCCCACACTGTATATTACTTTTCAAAAGACTGGAAAGAAGTGTGTACTGGTCAACGGGCAAACTTAACTATTCAGACATTTATTACTGTGAATTTTTTATACACATTTCAATATATATATATCTACAAATACTTTCAAATATAAATTTACTCGAGCCACAAGATTAGCAACTAGGTCCCACCCTTTTACTGTGAAACCAATAAATTGTAAACGCAAATTCTATTCCATCAGCTTTTTTCTTGCACTTCCCACCTGTGGAATTCTCTTCCATTTACTTGTTTTCCCGACAGCTATAATCTCCAAGAATTTAAATGTAAAATCAACAGTCATCTCCTATCTCACTAACGTGCATTCTCTCTCTCATGCTCCTTTCTCCATCCACTCCACTCTCATCAGTATTCACACCCTTCTCTTACCCACTTCCGGACACCTCCTATAACCTGTCACTCTTTCTCATAACTTTCCTCCTATGTAACCCTCTGCAAAACAATGGCAGTAAAATGCTCTGCTTCGGAGTGATATGATTATAAAAAAAAATATATATGTACAGGGTGGGCCATAAGTCGCGCACCAAAGCATTTGAAACAATTCTGATAATAATAAACGTTATTTTTTAAAGGCAAATCATAACTGAAAAAACTTTGGTAAAACAACATTTATTTTATACCCAAGGAAAGGGAAAGATATTTTACCCCGCTGATTTGACATTGATTCACATTACTTCACGTAATTCTTTGGTGCACGACTTATGGCCCACCCTGTATATAAAAGAATAGTTAGGTTTGCCTATTGACCAGTACACACTCCTTCCCAGTCTTTTGAAAAGGAGTAGGTTTCCAGTTGTTTGTTAAGTCTTCTCATTCTCTCTCACTCTCAATCATTTCACCCCAAGCAAGGCAATAAGTCCAAGGTGCAAGGGGTTACTGAGAGCGAGAGAGAATGAGAAACCTTTAGAAGCAACTGGAAACCTAATCCTAAACAAGGAATAAACCTCTACTACTCCTTCAAAAGGATGTGCGTTGTGGTACAGTGGATATCGACTCGGAACAAGAAATCGGGGACCTGAATTCAAATTCCAGTTGAATTCATTGCATTCACTTACGCGCAAATACCCTTGGGAAAGGTATTAAACCGTCTCTTCTCTCCAATTATGGGTTAAATAACAGGACATATTGCGTTCTATAGCCTTGGCTAGCAACCAGTCTACCGCAGAAAGCAATGGCAACCTACAGCGGGATAATCTTCTGCCCAGTCAGTAATGCCTTTTTCGAGACATGATCGCCCAAAGCGTGTATCACGTATGGAACTTAACTGACTGACTGAATACACCGGTTCTCGCTCGATCACTGAAGTTAAGCAACGTTGAACCTGGTCAGTACTTAGATGCGTGACCGCTTGGTAAAACCAGGTGCTCTAAGCGTTTAGTGACGGATGTGCGATGTGGTGCAGTGGATATCGGCTCGGAAAGAGAAACCAGTGAGCCGAATTCAAATTCCAGTTGAATACCCTGCATTCACTTAAGCACTGGTACACTTGGGAAAGGTATCAATCCGTCCCTTCCCTCCAGTTATGGGTTAAATAACAAGTGTAGGACTTAGGGACCCTGCTCTTAAAAACAAATCCCAATGAATCTTCATACTCGAAAAGAAAAGAAAAAGTATGACTAGACACAAAGCTTAAAACAACAACATAAATTGTTGAAAGAAAAAGATATTACAACAATAAATAAATAAAAATGATGGTTGGCAATAAATGACCCGCCGAGGTTGATATGCCATAAAAACAAACCAACCAACCAACATCACTTCACGTAATCCTGCACATATATAAATCTACCATCCGCCCGTGTATTGAATACTGCTGCCATATCTGGTCGGGTGCCCCTGCTACTCTCCTTGGGCTTCTTGACAAAATACAACGGACGATCTGTAACGTGATCGATACTGACTTGGCAGACCGGCTGCAACCACTCTCTCACCGGCGTGACGTGGCTTCCCTGTGCCTCTTCTACAAAAACTTTCACTGATTCTGCGCCGATGATCATTGGTGTCGCCTAGGTACGAATTTACACGAGATACTAGATTAGCAACTAGGTCCCACACTTTTACAGTAAAACAGATAAGATGTAACCCTAATTTCTACTCCAACAGCTTCTTTTCTCGCGTTTCCCGCTTATGGAATTCCCTTCCACATGTCTGCTTTCCCGACAGCTACAATCTCCAGGAGTTTAAATGTAAGGTCAATAGACACCTCCTATCACACTAACATGCACCTATTCTCCCAACACTCTAACCATCTACCCAACCCTCATTATCGGTATCCTTACCCGGCTATCACCCTCCTTCTGACATTTCCTATGTCTAACCATCCTTTCTCACCACTTTCCCCTCTATGTAACCCCCTGCGCAATAGTGGCAGTGAAATGCCTTGGTGAAATGATTATAAAAAAAATTTCTTTGGTGCGCGATTTATTGCCCACCCTGTATTTCTTTCACTTATTTGTGGTTTTCTGTTTCTTTCATTCGATTGGTGAATGTTTGTGCCTCGCTATTGGCAGCGGCGTATTTATGTGCAGTGGTTTTGTCCATTAGAAGAATAGTCGTTGAAGTTTCTCCATAGACAGAAATATGTTGACTGCTTGATGGGAGGAAATTTGTTTAGTCACAATTTCCGAAGTAAGATAGACGGCATGTCGCCGATAGAGTAACTTAACAAAACACCCGCCCTCTCCATTAAAACATTTAAACAGGACCTTTAATTAGACTGGTCGTCCAAGATTGTGGCCAAGCTAAATACATGGCTAATAGACTGGCAGATAGATAGATAGATAGATAGATAGATAGATAGATAGATAGATAGATAGATATTAACGGACTAAGATAGATAGATAGATAGATAGATAGATAGATAGATAGATAGATAGATAGATATGATAGATAGATAGATAGATAGATAGATAGATAGATAGATAGATAGATAGATATGAACAGGATAGATAGATAGATAGATAGATAGATAGATAGATATGAACAGGATAGATAGATAGATAGATAGATAGATAGATAGATAGATATAGAACAGGCTAGATTAGATAGATAGATAGATAGATAGATAGATAGATAGATAGATAGATAGATAGATATGAATAGGCTTAGATAGATAGATAGATAGATAGATAGATAGATAGATATATAACAGGCTTAGATAGATAGATAGATAGATAGATAGATAGATAGATAGATAGATAGATATGAACAGGCTTAGATAGATAGATAGATAGATAGATAGATAGATAGATAGATAGATATGAAAAGGCTTAGATAGATAGATAGATAGATAGATAGATAGATAGATAGATAGATAGATATGAACAGGCTTAGATAGATAGATAGATAGATAGATAGATAGATTGGTAATATAGGTAATTATTACATATTTATAAATTCATTTGATGCACATGTTATTGTGCTGTATTAACAGAAGAACCATTCTATTTTCATTTAAAATTATTCTCTTGGCAAAAAATACAAAAAATGTCATGAAATATATAATTTTTTTTAAGTAATGTGGTTTCCTAATAATTATGGCCGGTAGTATATATATATATATATATATATATATATATATATATATATACGTTTTTCTGTGTGTGTTGTATTAATACGATTATGCATCGGGTATATTTATTCAAACAAATCGGTGTATAACTAGCTATATATATATATATATATATATATATTGTGTTCATTGGTTTTTATATATTGTGTTCCGTTCATAGGCTTTTATCTGTTTCGTTTCACGTACCTAGGTATGCGATGCGTGTTGTGTACGGGCAATCCTGACGCCCTAGGGTGGCCCATGTGTACAATCGAGTTGATAAATAAACACAGTGGCCGCGAACATTCATGTCATGTGAAAGGCGTTTGGCCCTGGGGTAGACCTTTTCACGCAACTCGTAAAGGTGTCATTCCATTAAATATTCTTATCTAACACATGTGCGTGTCTCTGCTTCCTGTTTCTTCGTTTTGTGCTCAACTCCGAAAACAATGACTACCAACGCGTCTAATGTGTAAAAAGATTTTCCGTAAGATTAAAAAATCATACATGTGCGTTGTGGTGCAGTGGATATCGGCTCGGAACGAGATATCAGGGGAGCCGAGTTCAAAGTCCAGTTCAATTTGTTGCAATTCACTTACGCGCACATAGCCTTGGGAAAGGTATTAATCCGTTCATTCCTTCTGGGCTATGGGTTAAATAACAGGAGAAATTGGGTTCTATAGCCTTGGCTGTCAACCAGTCTTCCGCAGAAACAAAGACAACCTACTGCGGGATAATCTTCTGCCCAGTCAGTCATATCTCGAGACATGATCGCCCAAAGCGTGTATCAAGTATGACACTTAACTGACTGACTGGATATAAAAAATAGAATAATGATTAAGGCTTCTACTTGTCATAAAGTGGGGGATCGTCTTTCTATTGTTATGAAGTAATAAACTGATTCCCCACTAATTACTACGTAATAATATAATCTCTTCTCCCTCTAGCTATGAGTCAAATAACAGGACGGATTGGGTTCTATAGCCTTGGTTGGCAATCAGTCTAACGCAGAATGCAATGACAACCTACTGCGGGATAATCTTCTGCCCAGTCAGTCATGTCTCTTTCGAGACATGATCGCCCAAAGCGTGTATCACGTATGGCACTTAACTGACTGACTTAATTTAATAGTTGGAATCATGATTAAGGATTCTACTGGTCTTAAAATGGGGGATCAGTTTTCTATTGTAATGAAGTAATAAACTGATCCCCCACTAATTACTACCTAATAATATAGTACATCTCTTATACTTCTAGCTATGAGTCAAGTAACAGGACAGATTGGGTTCTATAGCCTTGGTCGGCAACCAGTCTACCCAAGAAAGTAATTTCAACCTACTGCGGGATAATCTTCTGCCCAGTCAGTCATGTCTCTTTCGAGACATGATCGCCCAAAGCGTGTATCACGTATGGCACTTAACTGACTGACTGTTTGAGAAACTCCTTCACAATTATTTATAATTGTTTTTCGTTCTTTTATGCGCGTGTCCCTTCAGGACGTAGGCTATCAAGGCCCTCCACATCTCGTTATCCCTATAGCTCTTAACACCTTTATTTTTTGCATTTCTCCTAAACTCTGCTCTGTCATCCACTCACGCGGCGTTGCTTTCCCGTTTATTTATTTCTTTCTATCCGTCCTGATTCTCCAAGTCCTCTTTCCTCATTACGTATCACAGAAACTCTCTCTTCCTGATATTAAGTATGACTTTCCTTTTTGCTTCAATCCTATCCAAAACTTCGTCGTTACTGACACATTTGGTCAATGCTATCATCATCATCCTACTGTAGGTTTCTGTTGATTTGAGTCTTTCCTTCATCTGCGAGAAGATTTTCCGGCGCTCACTGCCATATAGGAAAACAGATATAACAGTCCAGTAGTCTTTTCCTTTGTTTGAAACGAAATTTTTCCTGTCGCTCTGCTTATTTATTCATGCTACTAGCAGTATAACCCGGCGTTTCTCGGGTGTAATGAAAGTTTGAAAACTAATCCATGGTCCTGGAACTCAGACTCTTTAGACATTGGCACGAAAGACTAAAAAGCAATAGTTGTTTCCAGTTAAAGCAAAACCGTAGATGAAAGAAAAATGAATGGATGTATATCAAATTTTGATTTCCTAGTATCGATATCAAATAAATTTTTTTCGTCATAAACTGAATTTTGAAGGCTAAATAAGTCCTCTGAGTAAATGGTATTATGAGTGAGACTAAGAACTACAATTATACCTACTTAGAGCCAAACCCGAAGCAAAAACTAAAATAAAAGAGCTGAAAAAAATACAGACATACAGGCAGATAAACAGACACACACACAAACATCTTGCCTTTTATATATATATTATCGATTTTCTGTATGAACTGCAACCTTGAAACTTCTGAATATCGTTTTTTGTGTCTTTGTCTATTTTGATTAAAATCGGACCACTCCTTCTATAACCTGCTTTTTCGATTATCGATTTTCGATATTTATCGGAGGTACCTCGACACAAAACCTAGCTAAGAACACTCGCATGCGCTTATAGTACAACTGTGTAAATTTTCAAGAACATCGGTTCAGCCGTTTCGGAGTCTATAGGTAACGGACACACACACACAGACAAAGTTCCATTTATAAATAGCTTTAGATGCATCCTTGGTCATGTCAATAGCATTTCGATCTCAGTTTCATGCTTTCCATTCTATATGTTTACATTAATCGGACTCTTGTCCTCATCTTTGTTGCCATTTGTGCGATGTTTCGGCCGCTTACGCTCCGGTCTTCTTCAGGTGCTATGAATTTCGAACAGAACCTTTATTACAATCACTGGGGTATATGAACTCTATTCCTTGCCTAGAGCCTCTTTTTGGTAAATATGAGTTATCTCCCTCTGACCCTGTAAGTTACTTGTTCCCCACTGCCGTAGCCTGGTATTGAACTCACAACTCTTTTCCCAGGTAATTTTTGCAGCTGCTTGAGTTCAGTATCACCAACCTGTAATGAATGTTTTAGGGTTACTCTTTTGCTGAAGTCATATTTTCCCTATTAGTCAAACAGCGTTCTGGTTTTAGTTATTTTTGTGTGAATTAATAGCATTTTATCAGTTTCTTTCTTAGATACTGTTTTTGTTTAAGATGTAATTGGTAGCCTTTACACAAGTTCCTATTATATATATATATATATATATATATATATATATATATACCTATACTTCCACTTAACCATAGAATAACGATCTGTTTTAATTTTTTACATATATTTGCTCTATATGTATCTCTCTCTCTCTCTCTCTCTCTCTCTCTCTCTTTCTCTCTCTCTCTCTCTCTCTCTCTCTCTCTCTCTCTCTCTCTCTCTCTCTCTCTCTCTCTCTCTCTCTCTCTCTCTCTCTCTCTCTCTCTCTCTCTCTCTCTCTCTCTCTTTCTCTCTCTCTCTCTCTCTCTCTCTCTCTCTCTCTCTCTCTTTCTCTCTCTCTCTCTCTCTCTCTTGGCACACCCCCCCTCGATTGTGCGGAATATAAAAGTTCCAAGCAATGAACTCTCGCCATCGACATGGAAGCACTGCTGTTGATTGCTGGGGAGATTTGACAATCTTCTTGTTTTTCTTCCACCTGGTGAAAGAGTGATTGTGCTTTGGGCTTTAAAGAGACCGTGTTAATAGACAAAGCTACTACTATCGTTAACCCCTCATCTTTTCTACTTTGACCCGAAAGATAAACTTTGTCACCTGCATTGTTTTTAGGGGCCATTGTAAGCATTTTTCCTGTATTAGATAGAGCTAAACCTGCCACCGTCGAAAATTAGTGGAATGTTCAACACCTTTTGCGTTTTTATACGAAAAGAAGAACAAGAAATATATATTCTGCATTGTTCTTCTTTTATGTACCCTTCAGGACGTAGGTGATCATAGCTCTCCAAATTTCCCTATCCCCTGTAATTCTTAAAAAAACCTTTCTCCTGTTACTTCACCTAAACCCTGCCCCACCATTCATCTGCTTAAATCGAACAAGTATTTCACGTGTTGCTTTCCCCTATGTTTCTTTCCCGCTATTCATCCCGTGAGTATCAGATTCTCGAAGTTGTCTTTCCTCGTTATATGATCCCGGAACTTGATCTGTCTTTACTTGATGTTAATATCAGTTTCCTTTTCGTTCCCATCGTCATCAAAACCTTGCCGTGGCTCACATCGTATTCTCAGCATCCTTATGTAGAACCTCATGTCGGTTGCTTACAGTATTTCGTTTATCGTTGATGATATTGTCAAGCATTCGGTACCATATTGAAGGACAGACATCACATAACAATCTAGGACCCTCTTCTTTGTTTTCAGAAAAATTTTACTATCTATTAATACTCTATTTAGCTTCTTGAATGCTTCGTTGGCTTTTTCAGTTTGCTTTTAAATCTCCGTGTCGCACTTTCCGTCCTCTGTTTCCAAGCATTGAAAGTTCTCTACCCACCTGTCCCTGGCTTGTAGATGGTATTTTTGGTTCCTCTTCTTACTGATGACCATGCATTCAGTTTTCTTGTAGTTTACACATATTTTCTGTTTCTTTTCCGTGTCTGCTATCAGCACTGTCAAATTTGCATAACTAATATTGTTCAGATTGTGACCGCCAATGCCAATGAATAGATCTGGTGAGAAAATCCATCCTTGCCTTACACCACTTTCTATCTTTGTACGTCTACGGAACTAGTTTGCTGTCCTTATGCAGACAATTTTCTCCCGGTACAGGTTCTTGATTACTCTAATGCTTTCACCGAATATGTCAAAGTTGCGAACATCTCTATCAAGTCATTGTGTCGATCTTTGTCAAATGCCTTTTCGTAGTCTCTGAAGTACAGGCACACGTCCTTCTGCATTTCTATTGCTCTTTCTTATCTACCTACCAGAATTGAACAAACTGAACAAGTATAGGATGTGCGTTGTGGTGCAGTGGATATCGACTCGGAACGAGAAATCGGGAAACCGAGTTCGAATTCCAGTCAAATTCTTTGCATTCACTTACTCACAAATACCCTTGGGAAAGGTATTAATCCGTCTCTTCCCTCCAGTTATGGGTTAAATAATAGGACAGATTGGGTTCTGTTGCCTTGGCTAGCAACCAGTCTACCGCAGAAAGCAATGGCAACCTACTGCGGGATAATCTTCAGCCCAGTCAGTCATGTCTCATTCGAGACATGATCACCCAAACGTGTATTACGTATGGCACTTAACTGACTGAACACGTATAATCCATCCGAATTGAATAACTATATTTTCCTTGGCTGTTGATATCTATCTAGGAAGCCCTCTGCACAGCTATTCTGTGCCATCCCCTCCCTGGCTGCAAAGATATGGGGACCAGCCTGCTCCAATGAACTTATATGACGAACAATCGCCGTTTTGCTAAAAACTTTTTTAAGGCTCCTTGGAATAAAGATGTTGATGTCTTTAGAAGATTTTGGCACTCGACAGACTAACAGATATGATAAGCGAAATCAACAGCAGCTTCAATATACCGGAGGACCGAAGAATATCAATCTTCATAACACTACGTAAGACGCCAGGCACAAAGGAATGAGTTTCATCGAACAATCAGTTTAATGAGCCACATAACAAAACTCATCATCCGGATTCTGATGAACAGAGCGCGCAGGAGAATTGGTCCAGAGATAAGACAGGGGCAATATGGATTCGTTAAAGATACTGGAACGAGGAATGCGATATTCATGCTCAGAATGCGATCTGAAAGAGCAATAGAAATTCACAAATCTATCTTTGCTTTATAGACGACGCAAAGGCATTTGACAAAGTACGTCACTAAGGCTCGATATAGACGCTCGGCACGCTCGACATTTTCGGAAAAGACGTTTGGATAATCAAGAACCTATATTGGCAGCAGACCGACAAGAAAGAGCAACCAAGAATGCACAAAATTACGGATTAAAAATTAAAAATACTGGATTACGGATTAAAAATTAAAAATACTGGAACGAGGAATGCGATATTCATGCTCAGAATGCGATCTGAAAAAGCAATAGAAATTCACAAATCTATCTTTGCTTTATAGACGACGCAAAGGCATTTGACAAAGTACGTCACTAAGACTCGATATAGACGCTCGGCACGCTCGACATTTTCGGAAAAGACGTTTGGATAATCAAGAACCTATATTGGCAGCAGACCAACAAGAGAGAGCAACCAAGAATTCACAAAATTACGGATGGCCCAGAAATATTAAAGCTGAAGAATCAGCTATGGCCAAATTGAAGAGAAACAAAGCAGCGGGATTGTAAAAGAGATGTTGATGTCCCTAAAAGACTTTGGTATCGACAGGCTAACAGAAATGATAAACGAAATCTAGAGCAGAACCTAAGCAGATCAATCTTCATAACACTACGTAAGAAGCCAGGCGCAAAGAAATGTGAACTCCATCAAACAATCAGTTTAATGAGCCACATAACAAAAACTCATCATCCGGATTCAGATGAACAGAGCGTACAGTAGAATCAACCCAGAGATAGGACAGGAACAATGTGGATTCGTTAACCCTCTAGGGCCATTCGTATCATATTTGATACAGTTTTTCCCTATAAGGAAACATTTGGTATTTCCCTATAAGGAAACATTTGGTATTCATTGACTGAGCTGTCAGTTCTGCTTTCATTTGAAATTTATAAAATATTTCTCTTAAAAAATTTTTCAGGAAAATATTTCTTTCAAGGATTGTTTTCATACTGTATCAAATATGATACGAATGGCCCTAGAGGGTTAATAGATAGATAGATAAAGAGACTGAGATTAACCCTAGAGGGTTAAAGATACCGGAACGAGGAATGCGATATTCATGCTCAGAATGCGATCTGAACGAGCAATGCAAATGCTTTATAGACTACGCAAAAGCGTTTGACAAAGTAAGACACAGGGGCTTGATAGAGATGCTGGACAACCTCGACATTTTCGGAAAAGGCGTCAGGATAATCAAGAATGTATACTGGCAGCAAATCGCTTGTGTACGGATAGGAGGTGAACTCATCAGTTATGCAAAAATAGAAAGGAGCGTAAGACAAGGATGTGATTTCTCACCGGATCTTTTCAACCTGTACAGTGAAGCAATTATGAGAGAAATAAAAGCCTTACAAGTATTCGTCATTGGCGGCCACAATCTCAACAATGTCCGATACGCGGTTGACATGGTGTTGATAGCAGATACGGAAAGGAAAACGCAGGACTTTCTACTGAAGTTAGCAAAAGAAAGTGAAAAGAAAGGACTGAGCGTAAACCTTATAAAAATTGAATGCATTGTCATCAGCAAAAAGAGGGGACCAATATACCAACTGCAAGTTGGAGAATCTAAAATAAAACAAATAAAAATATTCAAATATCTATGAAGTGTTTTGACAGAGGATGAAAAATGCGACACAGAGATCCAAAGACGCATTGACATGGCCAAAGACGCATTTCAGAAGTAAACCAGAGTACTGAAAGATAGGAAAATCTTATTACAAACAAAGAAAAGAGTGCTGGATTACTATTAAATATATGTCCTTCTGTATGGAAGTGAGTGCTGGACGATCTCAACGAAGATGAAGGAAAGACTTGAGACGGCAGACATGTGGATTTATAGAAGGGTGCTGTGGATTCTATGGGCAGAGCACGTGTGAAACGATGAGGTGTTGGAAAGGATGCAAGCGAGAAGAAATCTGATGATAAATATCGGGAAGAGATAAATGAAGTTCCTGGGACACGTAATGAGGAGGAAAGGCCTGGAGAACTTGATACTCACAGGTCGGATAAATAGAAGAAGAGACAGTGAAAAGCAGCGCGAGACGTACTTGTTAGGTCTGAGCAAATGGTTGACGGAGCGGGGCTTAAAAGAGATACCAAGAGGAAAAATTATTGAGAGCGACAAGAGACAGAGCCAAGTAGAAGTCCATGATCGCCTACGTCCTGAAGAGACACGGCACAAGAAGAAGAAGAAGAAGAAGAAGAAGGTGTCTAGCCACCATCCTCAGTGAAAAAGCGTGGTTTAGTCACCGATAAACCAATCATTGGGTTACACAGAAACAACATGAGGTAAATATGGTTGTTTATTGAATGAAAATTCAAGTTTTGGTTTATTTTTAATTAAGGATAAAAATGAGAGTAAAACTTATTAAAACTCAGCGAGTTGAAAATATGTGGATATTTTTTCTTTTAACTTTGCAAACCCCGGGGGGTAAAGATAATGATTTTTTTTTTTTTTTTTTTTTTTTTTTTGCAGTGCGACAAACTTTTGATATTATTGACTTCCATATTTGGATAAAGATATTTTGCAAACTCGCGTCGTATATCTGTGAGAAAGTAAATATGTCTAGCTCTGTCTATAAGAATGTACACTCTCTCTCTCTCTCTCTCTCTCTCTCTCACACACACATACTTTATTCTCTTTAACTGTTTCTGTTTCTATCACTTTCTCACTCTTTTTCTTTGCTTCTTTTTCTTCTCTCTCAATTTCTCTTCCTCTCTTTTGCTCGCTCTGTCTCGCTCCCTATCTATCTTTCTACTTCTCTCTCTCTTCTTCTCTCTCTCTCTCTTTAACTACTTTTTTTTCATTCTGCCTTTCTCTTTTTTACTCTCTTACCTTTGTCTTTCTTTCTTTCTTTCTTTCTTTCCCCATTTCTCTTTCTCTTATCTGTCTTTCCGTCTCTCTCTCTTTGGCTCTCTTTCTCTCTCTCTCTCTCTCTCTCTTTACTCTATTTCTCTCTTTTTGCTGCATTAATATCGATTGTTATAGCTATATCTCACTCTCTCATGATTCAAAAATCTTTTGGCAATCAATTTTATGAATCTCAGTGCTTTTCAATATCGCTCATTCAGTAAAATGAATTAGAGCGCTCTAGCTATTGGCTGCGTATAATGATATACGCTAAAAAGTCTGTCTATTTCCACCGAACGCCCATAGCCCAGGGGTAGAGTCGCCGACTGACGCCATTTCGGTCGGGTTTCAATCCTCGGTAAAAAAGCAACCGGAGTCTAAGCGTACTGATGAGCTGTGATACGGCGAAACAGATCTGTCTGCGGATGACAATATATATATATATATATATATATATATATATATATATATACGCGAAAAAAATCGCAAGATCGCCAAGACCTACCGCGGTTTCGCACAACGGCTCGTCAGCCGAGCCGTTGTGCGAAACCGCGGTAGGTCTTGGCGATCTTGCGATTTTTTTCGCGTGTTTTTGCTCTGCGTAACTGCCTTTTGGTTAACACTTTTGGTTAGTTTAGTATCGAGCACTTTTCTTTCCTGGTGGTTCGTTCCGTTCGAGGGTTTTTTTCTTTACTGGGAAGAACCGTATGCATTGTCGGTCCTGCGCAGTTTTCTTTTTTTCCCCTCTTTGTCCAAAGCTCTATAGCCGAGGACGATAACGGAGTTAGATTCTGCTGGTTATTCATAGTCTTTAAAAGTTTCTTGTGTAACATTTTAAGATTGGAATACGTACAGAGTCGGTTTTATTATTATTATTATTAATATATATATATATATATAGACTTGGTGTTTTCGAATCGCCTGAAGACACCACTCATAGTAGAAACCTAGATCGCGTAATAACTCGTTTGCAAAGGTAAAAATATTCAAAAGTTCTAAAATATAATTGTATTGAACACGTTTTTAATACAAATGTGCACTGGCCTACTTTTATTATGATCAAAACTAAGTAATTAAACAATTAATATATATATATATATATATATATATATACAGGTTTCGTTGAATAATATAGACAACTTTTGTCTATTTTGTGTAGGATTCCTTTGTATAGTCTGATAAGCTTGATGGTGCTATCGTTAAAAGACGACAAGAAATCACAGTAATTGTTGATTTTTTTTTTTCAGGTCTGAGCTTTCGGCTTACATAAGCCATTATTAAAGAATGAACATTAATATATAGTGAACATAGAACATTTAAGTTATTAACAGAGTGGAATTAGATATATGGATGTTTTTTTTTTTAATTTTGTAAAGGTAGTATTTTCGAGGTTCGACATGTAGAAATTAGTAATCAGACTATACGAAAGGATCCTACACAAATAAATAGACAAAAGTTGTCTATATTATTCAACGAAATCTGTATTAATGAAAACATGCCGCCAAAATACACACATTATATATATAAATATATATATATATATTTTTTTTTTTTATAAATATCTGAAAGCGCTTATTGAGGGTGGACCAGAGACTGATCATCTCTGGTCGGGTCGGCGCGGTGAGAGGGGTATGATGTTGAGAGACCCGAAACCCCCTAGTGATCCACGCAAAGACATCACTGACGACACCCTCTAGCGGCACACTACGGTGCGTATATTTGAAATAAACATGCGGTGTAGATATAGAAGAATCCAAAGGAGTGTCCTGTACATAAAGTGGTAGGGTAGCTCTCTAGGAGAGCGCTAAATATAGATGTATATAAATACATATAGAACAAATATATGTAAAAAATAAGACAGAAACGTTATTCCATGGTTAAGCGAGGGGTTAGGCCTATTTCAGGCGAACCATCATCAGCTTGAGTCTTTATTGTACAGAAGATTTTACATGAATATATGCGCACGCTGTTTTGAACTTTCATTCTTAATTCGTTCTTGTTCTTTCTATATGTCATTCTTTTTCTTATTTCCTTTCTTTTTGATTCTTTCTTTCTTTCTTTCTTTTTCCTAATTTCTTTTATTCTTTTTCACACATTCGTTTTTGTTTTTTTTTCATTCTTAGTCTTTCTTTTACTTTCATATTTTTCGGTGTACTTTTTCTTTTTTTAGGTTTCTGTTTGTCTTTTACTTTCTTTTTTCTTTTTCATCCATTCGTTGTTTTTCATTCTCCCTTCTTTTTCTTTCTTTTACTTTTTTTTTCTTTTTCATGCGCTCATTCATTCTTCAATTTTCTTTCTCCTTTCCTTTACTTTCTTTGATTCTTTCTTTCCTGTGATTTTCATAACTATCATACACACATACACACCCACATACACATACACATACACACCCACATACACATACACATACACATATATATACATTCATCTACCTATCGATCCGTATAAAATAAGTTTAATAATTTAATTAACAATCTCTCCATCTATCTATCTATCTGTCTATCTATCTATCTATCTATATATATATATATATATATATATATATGTACGTCTGTTTGTCTCTTAGACTATCTATATATATATATATTACACTTTTTCCATATGTCCGTCTGTCTATCTCTGTGACTATCTATCTATCTATCTATCTATCTATCTATCTATCTATCTATCTCAGTCTGTTCATATCTATCCTTTCTCAGTCTGTTCATATCTATCTATCTATCTATCTATCTATCTATCTATCTATCTATCTATCTATCTATCTCAGTCTGTTCATTATCTATCTATCTATCTATCTATCTATCTATCTATCAGTCTGTCTGTCTGTCTGTCATTATATTTCTATCCTATTAACTCTTACGTCTCCAACTGCGTACAGGTGTGTAACCTCCTTCTGTGTTTAATCAATTTTTCCCCAAAATTAAAACCTCAGCTATTATTTTGTGCTTAAACTCAACTCAGTAGGAAGAGCCTCCTTAATTAAATCATCACGAAGTAACTAATCCCCAACCCCACTAATTATTTTCTACTTGTAAAATCTTTGACCTCCATTTGCCTTATACGATCTTCCATAACATATTTCCCAATTCAATACTTTTCAATAGTTTCAATTCCTCGCATAAAAATGGGAACCAGAATTAAAATTATGAAAAACAGCCTGCTGGATTAAAGTGTTAGTTTGTGAATTTGGTGATATAGTGATTGTTATTTAAATCCCTGGTCCGCGAAGAATATATTTGGACTCAATGAATTCGTTTGAATAATTGTTGTATACTCTAAACAGTCAGTTACGTGCCATACGTGATACACGCTTGGGCGATCATGTCTCGAAAGTTTATCTATCTATATATATCTGTCCGTCTGTCTGTCTCTGTGACTATCTATCTAGAACAGTTTATTCATCTATCTATCTATCTATCTATCTATCTATCTATCTATCTATCTATCACTGTTTATCCATATCTATCTATCTATCTATCTATCTATCTATCTATCTATCTATCTATCACTGTTTATCCTATCTATCTATCTATCTATCTATCTATCTATCTATCTATCTATCACTGTTTATCCTATCTATCTATCTATCTATCTATCTATCTATCTATCTATCTATCTATCATCTGTTTATCCATATCTATCTATCTATCTATCTATCTATCTATCTATCTATCTATCTATCTATCTATCACTATCTATCTATCTATCTATCTATCTATCTATCTATCACTGTTTATCCATATCTATCTATCTATCTATCTATCTATCTATCTATCACTGTTTATCCATATCTATCTATCTATCTATCTATCTATCTATCTATCTATCTATCTATCTATCTATCATGTTTATCCATATCTATCTATCTATCTATCTATCTATCTATCTATCTATCTATCTATCTATCTATCACCGTTTATCCATATGTATCTATCTATCTATCTATCTATCTATCTATCTATATATATATATATATATATATATATATATATATATATAAAAGAGACATGACCGCCCAAGCGTGTATCACGTATGGCCCATTCAGTCATGTCTCGAAAGTGACATGACTGACTGAGCAGAAGATTTTCCCGCAGTAGATTGCCATTGCTTTCTGCGGTAGACTGGTTGTCGACCAAGGCTATAGGACCCAATCTTTCCTGTTATTTAACCCATAATTGGAGGGAAGGAACGGATTGATACCTTTCCTTTGGGTATCTGCGCATAATTAAATGCAAGGAATTTAACTGGAATTCGAAATCGGCTCCCCGATTTATCGTTCCTAACAAAGACGACGAATATTACACGACGACCAAAACGATATATCTGATGTATACCCATTCTATGAAACAACGATTATTAAGTCCGAAAACTTGTTATCTTCACTCTTATAAAAAATCTAAGTTCTTCTTCACAATGATAAAATCGACAAACATCAACACCCGTACATAAATAAATGTACAGAACATGATTTTTTATTACCTCTTCAGGTGATGTGTCTGTGAAATAGGAGTTGGGATCGGGAGAGGGGGGTGTGGTCAGCACACACGCATGGAGGGGATCCCAACGAACTGGGCAGAGCCCGATTTCTCTGTCTCAATCTCAACTGCTAACGGACTGACTACCAGTAGCAATAATCTGTCTTTTATAGAAACAACTGCGTCATCTTTTGTTTATAACCATTTTAAGGCCCCCATTATCTGACCTTGGTTACTCTGCTACTATATCTGGTCAGGTCCTCCTACTATCCGCCTAGGGCTCCTTGACAAAACTCAACGAAGAATCTGTAATGTGATCGATCCCGACCTGGCAGCTCAGATACAGTCACTTTCTCACCGGCGCAATGTGGCTTCCTTGTGTCTCTTCTACAGATACTTTCACGGCTTCTGCTCTGATGAACTTAGCTCACTGGTGCCTGCTATATATAAATTTACTCGAGCCACAAGATTAGCAACTAGGTCCCACCCGTTTACTGTGAAACCAATAAAATGTAAACGCAATTTCTACTCCATTAGCTTCTTTTCTCGCACTTCCCGCTTGTGGAATTCCTTTCCGTTTACTTGCTTCTCTCACAGCTACAATCTCCAAGAATTTCAATGTAAAGTCAATCGACATCTCCTATCTCCCTAACTTGCATCCTCTCTCTCTCTCATGCTCTCATCTCATTTCTGCAGTATTCTCATCCATCTCTTACCCGCTTCCTGACACCCCCTATAACCTGTTACTCTTTCTTATAACTTTATTCCTATGTAACCCCCTGCACAACAGTAGCATTATAATATTATACGATTATATATATATATATATATATATAAATATATTTTCCTGACATTGGGGAATTTTGCCATCATTTTTAACTTTGAAAACAGTCAAATATTTTCAAAATATGTCTATTTTTCTTTTGCTAGCAAGTTTGCATATTTTTGTTGTTTCTTAAAAATACACTTCCTCGTGAAATTACGCACCAGCTCAGCTATTCAGTCAGTTAAGTGCCATACGTGATACACGCTTGGGCGATCATGTCTCGAAACAGACATGAGCGACTTAAGTTCGTCGGAGCAGAGGCCATGAAAATATTTATCGAACAGACAGAGGGAAGCCACATCCTGAGGTGAGAAATCGGCTTGACTCCAGCCGCCAAGTCGGTACTTACCACATTACTGATTCTCCTTTGGAGCCTGACAAGAACACTGAGATGAACAGCGAGTGTGCCTGACCATATATGACAGCAGTATTTATCTATCGATCAAAAATAATGTTCAAACAAATCATTTCAAATTGTCGGTTGTTTATAACCAGTTTCGTTAATCTTCGTTAATTTCCGTAACATGATGATTATCGTAAATAATCAGGCCGGTAGAAATAAATATATAATACTGTTTGATTATAAACAGAATATCTACTTAAATACGACTATCGATCAAAAATAATGTTCAAACAAATCATTTCAAATTGTCGGTTGTTTATAACCAGTTTCGTTAATCTTCGTTAATTTCCGTAACATGATGATTATCGTAAATAATCAGGCCGGTAGAAATAAATATATATACTGTTTAATTATAAAAAGAAGTATGACTGACTAGGCAGAAGATTATCCCACATTAGGTTGCCACTGCTTTTTGCGGTAGACTGGTTGCCAGTCAAGGCTATAGAACCGAGTCTGTTTTGTTTTTTAACCCCTAACTGGAGGGAAGAGACGGATTAATATCTTTCCCAAGGGTATTTGTGCGTAAGTGAATGCAAGGAATTTAATTGGAATTCGAACTCGAATTCTATGCATAAATGTTCATTTTTGTTTCCATTTTTTCTAAAACTTCGTCGTTGCTCGTATTGTATTCTCAGCATCCTTCTGTAGAAAGATTTTTTTTGCTTCAAGTCTTTTCATAATATTTGAGGTGATTGGCCAGCATTTCATAACAATTCAGTTCCCTTTTCTTTGTTTCTAGCGACATTTTTTATTTCTTAATACTTTGCTTAGCTTGCATCGGGTCTTTTTATCAGTCTTCAGGTGACTGTTTTGCATTTTATAACATTTCAATTCCTTTTTCTAGCGACATTTTCCTATTTGATAATTTGCTTAACTTCTGGAAAGAATCTTTTGTAGTTCCAACGCGCCTTCCAATTTTGGTCATTCTACTTCATCTTGAGCTGTTTCTCTTGCTGTCAACTATGGATTTTCTCTTCTTATAATTAATGCTTAGTCTTTTCTTCTCGCTTTCTCTTCCAATCTTCTATAGGAGTTCTTAAAGTTTCTTTTCTGTGTTTGCTATCAACACTCTATCATCTGCATATATTATGCTGTTACGATTGTGAGAAGGTCCCACCCTTTTCCCGTGAAACCGATGAAATGTAACCGCAATTTCTACTCCAACAGCTTCTTTCCTCGCACTTCCCGCCTGTGGAATTCCCTACCGCATGCTTGCTTCCCCGACGGCTACAACCTCCAGGAGTTTAAATGTAAGGTCAATAGACACCTCCTAACACACTAACTCACACCCACTCTCTCCAACTCTCTCCCTATGTACATCCTAAGTAGTCTATCACCCTCCTTCTGACATTTCCTATACCCAATCGCTCTATGTAACCCCCTGCTCTATAGTGGCAGTGGAATGCCTTGCTTGGGGTGACACGATTAAAAAAAATAAAACGCCGAGTAAAGTACTAAGACACAGGAAAGTTTCTCTAGAAACAAAGAAGAGAGTGCTAGATTGCTATGTGATGTCAGTTCTTCAATATGGCAGTGAATGCTGGACAGTATCATCAAAGATGAAGGAAAAACTCGAAGCAACTGAAATGTGGTTCTACAGAAGGATGCTGCGGATATCGTGGACCGAGCATGTGAGTAATGATGAGGTTTGGAAAGAATGGCAACGAAAAGAAAATTAATAGTGAGCATCAGGAAGAGGCAACTGAAGTTTCTGGGACATGCAATGAGGAAGGACTTGGAGAATTTGATACTAACAGGCCAGATTGTAGGAAAAAGAGAGAGGAAGGCAACGGATAACATATTTGGATGACGGAACTGGGGTTGCGAGGAGTAACAGGAGAAAACATATTAAGAGTCACCAGGGATAGGGACACGTGGAAAGCAATGATCGCCTACGTCCTGAAAGGATAGGGCACATAGAAAAATATATATGCCAACTGTTTATAAGAAATTATAATGTGGATATAAAGTGGGGGATCAAATCTATATTATAATTAATATATAAACTGATCCCTCAATTTGAGGTCATACTAGTTTCTATACATTTATATTCTAGATTTATGGGCTTGAGTAGGTGGATGACAGTACGGGGTTTGCGTGGAGTAACAGGAGAAAGCGTGGTAAGAGCCACCAGGGATAGGAAGACGTGGAAAGCCGTGATCGCCTACGTCCTGAAAGGACAAGGTACATAGAAGAAGAATATATATGACAACTGTTTATAAGAAATTATAATCTGTATATAAACTGGGAGATCAATTCTATATTATAATCAATATATAAACTGGTCCCTCATTTTGTGGCCACGCTAGTATCTATACATTTATATTCAAGATTTATGAGCTTGAGGTAGTGGATGACAGTACAGGGGTTGCGTGTAGTAACAGGAGAAAGCGTGCTTAGAGCCACCAGGGATAGGGAGACATGAAAAACCATGATCGCTTACGTCCTGAAAGGACAGGGCACATAGAAGAAGAATACATATGCCATCTGTTTATAAGAAATTATAATCTGTATATAAACTGGGGGATCAATTCTATGTTATAATCAATATATAAACTGGTCCCTCATTTTGTGGCCATGCTAGTATCTATGCATTTATATTCTAGATTTATGAGCTTGAGCAGGTGGATGACAGTACGGGGTTTGTGTGGTGTAACAGGAGAAAGCGTGCTAAGAGCCACCAGGGATAGGGAGACGTGGAAAGCCATGATCGCCTACGTCCTGAAAGGACAGGGCACATAGAAAAGAAGATATTGGCTACTAATAATTAATCCTAGTAGGACTTTCAATTCTCTCAGGATCGCCTGACTATAAACAGTCTCCATTTGATGCTTTATTTGACACGGTGTCATGGACAAAGAAATGAGAACTGACTCCATTCATTTAAAAACGAGCAAAAATATTTCCAGTGATTAAATCATGTAATATTATTATTATTACTATTCTGGTCACGTGATTGTGACTGTTATTAGTAGTAGCATCCTTGTATTCGTAAACTCAAAAGAAAAAAGAAAAAACGAACTATATTTAATCCCGATTGGAATAATGATGGTGCTTTAAAGCGAACGCAAATACACCGCTAGAAAATTTCGCGGTCTGCTGTTGCTAGGATAGAGAGATGAAAGGAATCTAATGAAAAACAAATAAATGAAATAAAATTGAGTAAAATCGAAAGAGTGGGGGGGGGGAACGAAACTGAAGGGAGCAGAAAATGATGCAAATTGTTTAACGTAAAAGGAAATATAAAACGAGAACAAGAAAATACAACCTTTGAAGAGTACATTTCTTTTTAAAAAATTGAATCAGAGATGAAAGGTATGAAAAAAAAACATGGCGTCATGGGATTTCATGGGGAAAGCGTAGCAATTGCAAAAGCGGAAGAGAGAGAGAGAGAGAAGGCTTCGGCAAATCTGGGAAGGCGTGCTTATTTGAAGTTGAATGGGGGAAAAAAAGGTGGAAAGGGTAGGAGGAATTGTGAAAATTCCGAGGCAAGTAAAATTAATATGGCGTGTTTTGTGAGAAAGTTAATTATATGGAATTTTGTTTGGTCGGTCTTTGAAATTTATTGAACGGTGTTTGGCGAGATTTGGTTTTTGGATAGAAATTAGTGGGGAGGTTATTTGGCGGTCGGTTCAGGGACAAAATTAGACTGACCAAGCTGACCTCAGAATGGAGGCGTCCTAAGTGTTTATAGGATTAATAAATCAGCAGGCCTATTACATATATATGTATGGTTGAATGCGTACATATGCATGAGTGTGTGTAACAAAGAGAAATCTTGTATGTAGTGCGATGTGTAAATTGAATTTTTTTTATTTAGCGCATGCGCGGTATTTGTCTTTGTTTTTTGTTGTTTTATTAATTGTTTTAGTTTGATTTTTTGTCGACTGCACAAGGTCAGCTAGGTACCGTTTGTTGGAAATATATATATAGAATCCATATGTAAATCCGCTGCTAAGAAAGTCGGTTCTCTGTATAAGTTTTTCCCGTCTGAAACAATCCGGTACATATATAAATCTACCATCCACCCGTGCATTGAATACTGCTGCCATATCTGGTCGGGTGCTTCTGCTAATCACCAAGGTGCCCTTGACAAAATCCAACGGAGAATCTGTAATGTGATAGAACCCGTCTTGGCAGCACGGATACAGTCATTTTCTCACCGGCGCAATGTGGCTTCCCTGTGTCTCTTCTACAAATATTTTCACGGCTTCTGCTCCGATGAACTTAGCTCACTGGTGCCCTTTATATATGAATTTACTCAAGCCACATAATTAGCAACTAGGTCCCACTTTTTAACTGTGAAACCAATAAATTGTAAACGTTAAATCTACTCCTTCAGCTTCTTTTCTCGAACTTCCCGCCTATGGAATTCCCTTCCATTTACTTGCTTCCCTGACAGCTACAATCTCCATGAATTCAAATGTAAAGTCAATAGTCATCTCCTATCTCACTAACTTGCAACCTCTCTCTCATGCTAACTTCTCCATCCACTCCACTCTCATCAGTCTTCTCATCCTTGTCTTACCCACTTCCTGACACCCCCTATAACCTGTCACTCTTTCTCATAACTTTCCTACGATGCAACTCCATTCAAAACAGTGGCAATAAAATGCCTTGCTTGGGGCGATATGATTATAAAAAAAGAAAAATAGATAGATAGATAGATAGATAGATAGATAGATAGATAGATAGATAGCCCGACAGCTAGAATCTCCAAGAATTTAAATGTAAAGTCAATAGTCATCTTCTATCTCACTAACTTTCATCTTCCCTTTCATGCTCCTTTCTCCGTCCACTCCACTGTCATCAGTTTTCTCATCCTTCTCTTTCCCACTTCCTGACACCCCCTATAACCTGTCACTTTTTCTTATAACTTTCCTCCTATGTAACCCCCTGCAAAACAGTGGCAATAAAATGCCTTGCTTGGGGCGATATGATTATAGATAGATAGATAGATAGATAGATAGATAGATAGATAGATAGATAGATAGATAGATACTATCTCCAAGAATTTAAATGTAAAGTCAATAGTCATCTTCTATCTCACTAACTTTTATCCTCTCTTTCATGATCTTTTCGTCGTCCCATCCACTTTTATCATTATTCTCATCCTTCTCTTACCTATTTCCTGACACCCTCTATAACCTGTTACTCTTTCTCATAACTTTCCTCATAACAGTGGCAATAAAATGCTTTGGTTTGGGCGATATGATTATAAAAAAAAAACTTAAAGTCACGGATAATAAAGAATTGATATTGTTGGAGACCCACGATTGCCTCCTTACTGAAGAGACAACACGTTCTACCTTTGGTATAATAAGGAAGGCTGTAAAACTGATCGGCCAGCTGGAGTGAGAATATTACTAATATGGACGGAGAAAGGAGCATGAAAGGGAAGATGAAAGTTAGTGAGATAGAAGATGACTATTGACTTTACATTTAAATTCTTGGAGATTCTATCTATCTATCTATCTATCTATCTATCTATCTATCTATCTATCTATCTATCTATCTATCTTTCTTTTTTTATAATCATATCGCCCCAAGCAAGGTAACCAAAAAGTTCCGTCCGTTTTTTTATTCGTCATTGAATGAAGTTGAAATATATACGAAATACATGTAGCGATTGTTTTTAAATTCGGTCATCCGGAAGTAGGAACAGCAGACGTTATAAAAAACACGCGCACCGTTCCCGGCCATCAATTATAAGCCCGACAGCCGTGGGAAGGATGGAAGTGTCTAGAGATCTCGTTCGTGGCTGTTTGTTTTACGGCTTCAAAGCGAGCTTATCAAGTCACTACATATGTCAAGCGTTTGGGATAGTGCTGTGGAGGAACGTACCGCAAGGCGTTGGTTTCGAAAATTCAAGTCGGGAGATTTGTTTCTCCATGATGAGCTTTGCAGTGGACGACCACAGGTCTTGAATGATGGCGGCCATTGAAGAGGACAGTAGTCTAATGTGTGGTGAACTTGCAAGACAGTTCAACGTTTCCGATGAAACAGTTAAATTTCACCTGCACTGCCAAGGTAAAACGTACAAACTGAGCAAGTGGGTTCCGCAAACGCTGTTGGAGGTCCACAAGGGACAACGAGTGGCAGCCTGCTCATCGCTGCTTTCTCTCCACCAAACCGCATCCTTATTCAATCGAGTGCTTACCAGTGATGAAAGTGGGTTCTGTACGAAACTTCTAAGCCTTCCAGACATTGGTTGTCTCTTCAAGATACTGTCCCTCACAACGCAAGACCGCCTATATACCCTCGCAAGATTATGCTATGTGTCTGGTGGACAGGTTGTCAAGTAGTTCATTATGAACTGCTACCGACGGGCCAACAATTGAAACGTGTGCAACAGGCATTGCGCCAGAAGGAGTCAGCACTGGTGAAGATGTGCTTTTCCTCCATGACAACGCCAGGCCGCATGTCGCGGGCGTGGTCGGGGATACTATACACTAACTTGGGTGAAAAACTTTGTGTCATCCACCTTATTCACATAAACTTGCGATTATCACCTCTTCCGCTCCCAGGATAATCATCTTCGTGGGAAATTCTTCACCAATGAAGCAGACTTGCGCAAAGTCCCCACGCACTTCTTTCCGTCAACCCCCGCCCCGAGTTCTACCGCAAGGGTATTGAACAGCTGGAGACACTTTGGCAGAAGGTGTTGGATGCCGATGGCGATTACTTCGAAGACTAAATCTAAGTTACACATACTGTGAAGCGTTTTCTTTTTTTTTTTTCTTTAAAAACGGGCAGAACTTTTTTGGTTATCTTATAAAAAAGAAATTTGAGTTTTCTTAGCCAATGTCTTAGTTCTGGGAAATCTTTAAAAAGTTCTGCGAATTGAAAAATCAGTCTTGAATCCAGAAACATGGAAATTATGAAATAAACACAAAGTGAAAGAACACTATGATTCCCAATAATTCATGAATTGAAGTCAAAGACGTTTTGAATTTGATAAAATGAGGAAGGCTATAAAACGGACTGGCCAGGTGGAGTGAGAATAGTACTAATATATTTAAAAAAAGAAATTTGCATTTTCATCGACAGTGTCTTATTTCAGAAAAATCTGTGTAACTTTTTGCGAATTCTAAAATCGGTTTTGTTAAAAAAAAAAATCTTTTCAAGACATTAACATTTTAATTCTATCCACTCGACCGTTTAATCCGCTGAATATTTGATGAGCTTTTTCCAAATCCTACAGTGAGCCGATTAGTAATATTTAAAAAAAAACTTTTTTCCGGCTTAAAAAAAAAAAAAAAAAAAAAAAAAGGTTCTTTATTTTTGTCCTCTCTTTAAAAAAATGAAAAAAAAATCCCTGGACTCAATTCTAAAAACTGAACACGAAAGAGCTCTTTGTTGAAATCCACCCCGACGCCATTACTTCATACGTAAAGAGCTTAAAAGATGGACACGTTTGGCATCAGTTAAATCCTTTAAGTAACGTCCTCTTCAGAAGCAAAAGAAACAAAAACCCGAAAACAAGATTCAAGTAAAACAAAAACAAGTAGAAATAGTTTTTTAAGTCGACAAGGCAAGAGAGCATAATCACGCGACCAGACGTTGAGATTTCGTTTTTTGCATTGTGAAGAGAGGAGATTTTAATTGTTAACACAATAGTGGACACAAGAGCGACTCAAGGTAGAGTGTAACTGGATGGTGTTGTTTTAACCATACGTTAGTCACCTCGGACTTCCAAAGATGAATTTTCCACGACGTATTATTATTATCCGGGAGGCCAAGTTCGAATTCTAGTTGAATTTGATGCATTCACTTACGCACAAATACCCTTGAGAAAAGTATTAATCCTTCTCTTCCCTCAAGTTATGGGTTAAATAACAGGACAAATTGGGTTCTGTATCCTTGGATGATACCCAACCTACCGCAAAAAGCAATGGCAATCTACTGTGGGATAATCTTATGCCCAGTCAGTCATGTCTCTTTCGAGACATGATCGCCCAAAGCGTGTATCACGTATGGAACTTAACTGACTGACTGAATATAATAGTTGGAAATATGATTAAGGCTTCTACTGGTCATAAAGTAGGGGTCGGTTTTCTATTGTTATGAAGTAATAAACTGATCCCCCACTAATTACTACCTAATAATATAATACATCTCTTATACTTTTAGCTATGAGTCAAATAACAGAACAGATTGGGTTCTATAGCCTTGGCTGACAACCAGTCTACCGCAGAAAGCAATGGCAACCTACTGAGGGATAATCTTCTGCCCAGTCAGTCATATCTCTTTCGAGACATGACCGCTCAAGCGTGTATCCTGCATGGCAATTAACTGACTGACTGAATATAATAGTTAGAATCCTGATTAAGGCTTCTACTTGACATAAAGTGGGGGATCGGTTTTTTATTGTTATGAAGTAATAAACTGATCCCCCATTAATTAATACATAATAATATAATACATCTCTTCTCCCTCTGGCTATAAATCAAATAACAAGACACATTGGGTTCTATAGCCTTGGCTGGCACCCACTCTAACGCAAAAGGTAATGGCAAATTACTGTGGGATAATTTTCTTCCTAGTCAATCATGTCACTTTCGAGACATGATAAACCAAGTATGGCATTTAACTGACTGACTGGCTGCTTATTATTATTATTATTATTATTATTATCGTTTTCACTCTCTTAGGAGATCGTGGAATTCAACTTGCCCATGTCTCTTGTCGTTCTTAATATTTTTCCTTTTCGTATCTCTCCCAACCCCACTTCGACAACAATTTGCTCAATTCCTCATTTTCTTCTGTCTCTCATTTCTTCTATCCGCCCTGTGAGTATTAGATTCTCTAAACCCTATTTCGTCATTACGTGACCCAGGTACCTCAGCTGTCTCTTCCTGAAGTTAAAGTATAATACTTTTCTCGTTTGTATCCTCAACAACACCTTCGTTCTTCACGCGCCCGGCACGTGCTATTCTCAGTATTCCTCAGTAGAACAACATTTCCGTTGCTCCGGGCTTATCCTTCATCTTAAAAGAGATCGTCCAACATTCGCTGCAATATAGAAGGACAGATATGCGTCTATACCTCTTTGGTGAGGAAGTATTTACAGTATTTAAATTATTCAGACCATTGTCCTCATGTTCGTGGCCATTTGTATGACGTTTAATATTAGATCATTCTATTTGTCTATATTTCTGAGATGAGGTAGTATTTACAGTATTTACATTATTCGGACTATTGTCCTCATCTTTGTTGCCATTTGTACGACGTTTAATAATAGATCATTCTATTTGTCTATATTTCTGAGATGAGGTAGTATTTACAGTATTTACATTATTCGGACTATTGTCCTCATCTTTGTTGCCAATAGTCCGACGTTTAATAATAGATCATTCTATTTGTCTATAATTCTGAGATGAGGTAGCATTTACAGTATTTACATTAATCGGACTATTGTTCCCATTTTGGTTGCCATTTGTACGACGTTTAATAATGGATCATTCTATTTGTCTATATTTCTGAGATCAGATATTATTTGCAGTATTTACATTATTCGGACTATTGTCCTCATCATTGTTGCCATTTGTACGACGTTTAATAATAGATCATTCTATTTGACTATATTTCTGACATGAGGTAGTATTTACAGTATTTACATTAATCGGACTATTGCTTTCATTTTGGTTGCCATTTGTACGACCTTTAATAATAGATCATTCTATTTGTCTATATTTCTGAGATGAGGTAGTATTTACAATATTTACATTATTCGGACTATTGTCCTCATCTTCCTTGCCATTTGTACGACGTTTAATAATGGATCATTCTATTTGTCTATATTTCTGAGATCAGATCGTATTTACAGTATTTACATTATTCGGACTATTGTCCTCATCTTTATTGCCATTTGTACGACTTTTATTAATAAATCGTTCTATTTGTCTATATTTCTAAGATGAGGTAGTATTTACAGTGTTTACATTATTCGGACTATTGTTCTCATCTTGGTTGCCATTTGTACGACTTTTATTAATAAATCGTTCTATTTGTCTTTATTTCTGAGATGAGGTAGTATTTACAGTATTTGCATTATTCGGACTATTGTCCTGATTTTTGTTGCCATTTTTACGACGTTTAATAATGGATCATTCTATTTGTCTATATTTCTGAGATGAGGTAATATTTACAGTATTTACATTATTCGGACTATTGTCCTTATCTTGGTTGCCATTTTTACGACGTTTAATAATAGATCATTCTATTTGTCTATATTTCTGAGATGAGGTAATATTTACAGTATTTACATTATTCGGACTATTGTCCTTATCTTGGTTGCCATTTGTACGACGTTTAATAATGGAACATTCTATTTGTCTATATTTCTGAGATCAGATAGTATTTACAGTATTTACATTATTCGGACTATTGTCCTCATCTTTATTGCCATTTGTACGACGTTTATTAATAAATCATTCTATTTGTCTATATTTCTGAGATGAGGTAATATTTACAGTATATACATTATTCGGACTATTGTCCTTATCTTGGTTGCCATTTGTACGACGTTTAATAATGGATCATTCTATTTGTCTATATTTCTGAGATCAGATAGTATTTACAGTATTTACATTATTCGGACTATTGTCCTCATCTTTATTGCCATTTGTACGACGTTTATTAATAAATCATTCTATTTGTCTATATTTCTGAGATAAGGTAGTATTTACAGTGTTTACATTATTCGGACTATTGTTCTTATCTTGGTTGCCCAATTGTACGACGTTCAATAATGGATCATTCTATTTGTCTATATTTCTGAGATGAGATATTATTTGCAGTATTTACATTATTCGGACTATTGTCCTCATCTTTGTTGCCATTTGTACGACTAATAATAATCGATCATTCTATTTGTCTATATTTCTGAGATGAGGTAATATTTAAAGTATTTACATTATTCGGACTATTGTCCTTATCTTGGTTGCCATTTGTACGACTTTTAATAATCGATCATTCGATTTGTCTATATTTCTGAGATGAGGTATTATTCACAGTATTTGCATTATTCCGACTATTGTTCTCATTTTGGTTGCCATTTGTACGACGTTTAATAATAGATCATTCTATTTGTCTATATTTCTGAGATGAGGTAGTATTCACAGTATTTACATTATTCGGACTATTGTCCTCATTTTGTTGACATTTTTACGACGTTTCGTCCGTTGACAAAGATGAGAACACTGTTGAGAGTGGAGTGTTTTCGTAATGTTATTTATATCCCTTGGTAATATAAAAATAACATCACAATTTTAGTCACTTTTCACGATATAACATTTAGTTAGTTGCCCTTAAAGCTATAGTACAAAATACAATAATTATAAAACTGGACAAGAATTTCAAGGAATTTCTAGATTTTTCTAAAAATAAGGTAGTATTTACAATATCTAAATTGTCCTCTACTTTCTTGCCATTTGTTCAAAGTTTTGGCCGTTGTACGCTCCGGCCTTCTTCAGGTGCTCGGAATTTCGAACCGAACTCTTTATTGCAATCATTGGGGTATATCGTTTTCATTCCTTGTGTAAAACCTCGATTGGAAGTCATATCGTTCTAATTGGAATTTGTCTTAATTTCTTAGATGAAGCATTTTCTATTATTATTCATTTTTTACTAGTATTTCTTTCATCATATTTCTTTTACTTTCCACCAAGTAGTAATAGTCTTAAGTTGTCTGAATTTCTTAGATGAAGCATTGGCAATTATTATTCATTTTTGACTAGTATTTCTTTCATCTTGTTTCTCTTGCTTTTCCACCAAGTTAATAGTCTTAAGTTGTCTGAATTTCTTGGATGAAGCATTGGCAATTATTATTCATTTTTGACTAGTATTTATTTCATCTTATTTCTCTTGCTTTTCCACCAAGTAGTAATAGTCTTAAGTTGTCTGAATTTCTTAGCTGAAGCATTGGCAATTATTATTCATTTTTGACTAGTATTTCTTTCATCTTGTCTCTCTTGCTTTTCCACCAAGTAGTAATAGTCTTAAGTTGTCTGAATTTCTTAGATGAAGCATTGGCAATTATTATTTATTTTTGACTAGTATTTCTTTCATCTTATTTCTCTTGCTTTTCCATCAAGTAGTAATAGTCTTAAGTTGTCTGAATTTCTTAGATGAAGCATTGGCACTTATTATTCATTTTTGACTAGAATTTCTTTCATCTTATTTCTCTTGCTTTTCCACCAAGTAGTAATAGTCTTAAGTTGTTCGAATTTCTTAGATGAAGCATTGGCAATTATTATTCATTTTTGACTAGTATTTCTTTTTCATCTTGTTTCTCTTGCTTTTCCACGAAGTAGTAATAGTCTTAAGTTGTCTGAATTTCTTAGCTGAAGCATTGGCAATTATTATCCATTTTTGACTAGTATTCTTCATCTTGTTTCTCTTGCTTTTCCACGAAGTAGTAATAGTCTTAAGTTGTCTGAATTTCTTAGATGAAGCATTGGCAATTATTATTTATTTTAACTAGTATTTCTTTCATCTTATTTCTTCTGCTTTTCCACCAAGTAGTAATAGTCTTAAGTTGTCTGAATTTCTTAGATGAAGCATTGGCAATTATTATTCATTTTTAACTAGTATTTCTTTCATCTTATTTCTCTCTGTTTTCCACCAAGTAGTAATAGTCTTAAGTTGTCTGAATTTCTTAAATGAAGCATTGGCAATTATTATTCATTTTTGACTAGAATTTCTTTCATCTTATTTCTCTTGGCTTTTCCACCAAGTAGTAATAGTCTTAAGTTGTCTGAATTTAAATGAAGCATTGGCAATTATTATTCATTTTTTGACTAGTATTTCTTTCATCTTGTTTCTCTTGCTTTTCCACGAAGTAGTAAGTCTTAAGTTGTCTGAATTTCTTAAATGAAGCATTGGCAATTATTATTCATTTTTGACTAGAATTTCTTTCATCTTATTTCTCTTGCTTTTCCACCAAGTAGTAATAGTCTTAAGTTGTCTGAATTTCTTAGATGAAGCATTGGCAATTATTATTCATTTTTGACTAGTATTTCTTTCATCTTGTTTCTCTTGCTTTTCCACCAAGTAGTAATAGTCTTAAGTTGTCTGAATTTCTTAGCTGAAGCATTGGCAATTATTATTCATTTTTGACTAGTATTTCTTTCATCTTGTTTCTCTTGCTTTTCCACGAAGTAGTAATAGTCTTAAGTTGTCTGAATTTCTTAGATGAAGCATTGGCAATTATTATTTATTTTTAACTAGTATTTCTTTCATCTTATTTCTCTTGCTTTTCCACCAAGTAGTAATAGTCTTAAGTTGTCTGAATTCTTAGATGAAGCATTGGCAATTATTATTCATTTTAACTAGTATTTCTTTCATCTTATTTCTCTTGCTTTTCCACCAAGTAGTAATAGTCTTAAGTTGTCTTAATTTCTTAGCTGAAGCATTGGCAATTATTATTCATTTTTGACTAGTATTTCTTTCATCTTATTTCTCTTGCTTTTCCACCAAGTAGTAATAGTCTTAAGTTGTCTGAATTTCTTAGCTGAAGCATTGGCAATTATTATTCATTTTTGACTAGTATTTCTTTCATCTTATTTCTCTTGCTTTCCACCAAGTAGTAATAGTCTTAAGTTGTCTGAATTTCTTATATGAAGCATTGGCAATTATTATTCATTATGGACTAGTATTTCTTTCATCTTGTTTCTCTTGCTTTTCCACGAAGTAGTAATAGTCTTAAGTTACTGTTCAACTTCTTAGCTGAAGCATTGGCGATTATTATTCATTTTTGACTAGAAATCTTTCATCTTATTTGCTTTTCCACCAAGTAGTAATAGTCTTAAGTTGTCTGAATTTAGATGAAGTATTGGCAATTATTATTCATTTTTGACTAGCATTTCTTTCATCTTATTTCTCTTGCTTTTCCACCAAGTAGTAATAGTCTTAAGTTGTCTAATTTCTTAGATGAAGTATTTATAATTATTATTCATTTTTGACTAGTATTTCTTTCATCTTATTTCTTCTTGTTTTCCACCAAGTAGTAATAGTCTTAAGTTGTTCGAATTTCTTAGCTGAAGCATTGGCAATTATTATTCATTTTTTTTGACTAGTATTTCTTTCATCTTATTTCTCTTGCTTTCCCCACCAAGTAGTAATAGTCTTAAGTTGTCTGAATTCTCTTAGCTGAAGCATTGGCGATTATTATTCATTTTTGAATTTCTTTCATCTTATTTCTCTTGTTTTTCCACCAAGTAGTAATAGTCTTAAGTTGTCTGAATTTCTTAAATGAAGCATTGGCAATTATTATTCATTTTTGACTAGAATTTCTTCATCTTATTTCTCTTGCTTTTCCACCAAGTATTAATATCTTGTTGTCTGAATTTTCTAAATGAAGCATTGGCATCATTATTCATTTTTGACTAGTATTTCTTTCATCTTGTTTCTCTGCTTCATTTGCAGCAGTAAGTCTTGTTGTCTGAATTTAAATGAAGCATTGGCAATTATTATTCATTTTTGACTAGAATTTTCATCTATTTCTCTTTCTATTTTCCAATTAAGTAGTAATAGTCTAAGTTGTCTGAATTTCTAGATGAAGTATTGGCAATTATTATTCATTTTTGACTAGCATTTCTTTCATCTTATTTCTCTTGCTTTTCCACCAAGTAGTAATAGTCTTAAGTTGTCTGAATTTCTTAGATGAAGCATTGGCAATTATTATTCATTTTTACTGCATTTCTTTCATCTTATTTCTCTTGCTTTTCCACCAAGTAGTAATAGTCTTAAGTTGTTCGAATTTTTATTGAAGCATTGGCAATTATTATTATTCATTTTTGACTAGTATTCCTTTCATCTTATTTTTGCTTTCCCACCAAGTAGTAATAGTCTTAAGTTGTCGAATTTCTTAGCTGAAGCATTGGCAATTATTATTCATTTTTGACTAGTATTTCTTTCATCTTGTTTCTCTTGTTTTTCCACGAAGTAGTAATAGTCTTAAGTTGTCTGAATTTCTTAGATGAAGTACTATAATTATTATTTATTTTTAATTCAGTATTTCTTTCATTTTATTTCTTCTATTTTTCACCAAGTAGTGGGT
Organism: Ascarosepion bandense; assembly: GCA_037127315.1. Classification (NCBI taxonomy): domain Eukaryota; kingdom Metazoa; phylum Mollusca; class Cephalopoda; order Sepiida; family Sepiidae; genus Ascarosepion; species Ascarosepion bandense. The sequence goes on from JBBBDQ010001891.1 coordinate 1,671,964, forward strand.
TAGTCTTAAGTTGTCTAGTTCTTTAGATGAAGCATTGGCAATTATTATTCATTTTTAACTAGTATTTCTTTCATCTTATTTCTCTTGCTTTTCCACCAAGTAGTAATAGTCTGTTGTTTGAATTTTTAAATGAAGCATTGGCAATTATTATTCATTTTTGACTAGAATTTCTTTCATCTTATTTGCTTTTCCACCAAGTAGTAATAGTCTTAAGTTGTCTGAATTTCTTAAATGAAGCATTGGCAACATTATTCATTTTTGATTAGTATTTCTTTCATCTTGTTTCTCTTGCTTTTCCACGAAGTAGTAAGTCTTAAGTTGTTCGAATTTCTTAAATGAAGCATTGGCAATTATTACGTTCATTTTTGACTAGAATTTCTTTCATCTTATTTCTCTTGCTTTTCCACCAAGTAGTAATAGTCTTAAGTTGTCTGAATTTCTTAGATGAAGCATTGGCAATTATTATTCATTTTTGACTAGTATTTCTTTCATCTTGTTTCTCTTGCTTTTCCACCAAGTAGTAATAGTCTTAAGTTGTCTGAATTTCTTAGCTGAAGCATTGGCAATTATTATTCATTTTTGACTAGTATTTCTTTCATCTTGTTTCTCTTGTGTTTTTCCACGAAGTAGTAATAGTCTTAAGTTGTCTGAATTTCTTAGATGAAGCATTGGCAATTATTATTTATTTTTAACTAGTATTTCTTTCATCTTATTTCTCTTGCTTTTCCACCAAGTAGTAATAGTCTTAAGTTGTCTGAATTTCTTAGATGAAGCATTGGCAATTATTATTCATTTTTAACTAGTATTTCTTTCATCTTACTTCTCTTTTGCTTTTCCACCAAGTAGTAATAGTCTTAAGTTGTCTTAATTTCTTAGCTGAAGCATTGGCAATTATTATCTACATTTTTGACTAGTATTTCTTCATCTTATTTCTCTTTTGCTTTTCCACCAAGTAGTAATAGTCTTAAGTTGTCTGAATTTTCTTAGCTGAAGCATTGGCAATTATTATTCATTTTTACCAGCATTTCTTTCATCTTATTTCTTGCTTCCTTCTGCATCAAGTAGTAGTCTTAAGTTGTCTGAATTTCTTATATGAAGCATTGGCAATTATTATTCATTATGGACTAGTATTTCTTTCATCTTGTTCTCTTGCTTTTCCGTAGTAATAGTCTTAAGTTGTCTGAATTTCTTAGCTGAAGCATTGTGATTATTATTCATTTTGACTAAATTTCTTTCATCTTATTTCTCTTGCTTTTCCACCAAGTAGTAATAGTCTTAAGTTGTCTGAATTTCTTAGATGAAGTATTGGCAATTATTATTCATTTTTGACTAGCATTTCTTTCATCTTCTTTTCTCTTGCTTTTCCACAAGTAATAGTCTTAAGTTGTCTGAATTTCTTAGATAGGCTTGTGCTTAATTATTATTCATTTTTGACTAGTATTTCTTTCATCTTATTTCTCTTGCTTTTTCCACCAAGTAGTAATAGTCTTAAGTTGTCTGAATTTCTTAGCTGAAGCATTGGCAATTATTATTCATTTTTGACTAGTATTTCTTTCATCTTATTTTCTCTTGCTTTCCCACCAAGTAATAGTCTTAAGTTGTCTGAATTTCTTAGCTGAAGCATTGGCAGTTATTATTCATTTTGACTAAATTTCTTTCATCTTATTTCTCTTGTTTTCCACCAAGTAGTAATAGTCTTAAGTTGTCTGAATTTCTTAAATGAAGCATTGGCAATTATTATTCATTTTTGACTAGAATTTCTTTCATCTTATTTCTCTTGCTTTTCCCACCAAATAGACCAATAGTCTTAATTGTCTGAATTTCTTAAATGAAGCATTGGCAATCATATTCATTTTTGACTAGTATTTCTTTCATCTTGTTTCTCTTGCTTTTTTTCCACGAAGTAGTAAGTCTTAAGTTGTCTGAATTTCTTAAATGAAGCATTGGCAATTATTATTCATTTTTATTCACGATTTCTTTCATCTTATTTCTCTTCCTTTCTAGAAGTAGTAATAGTCTTAAGTTGTCTACTGAATTTCTTGAATGAAGTATTGGCAATTATTATTCATTTTTGACTAGCATTTCTTCATCTTATTTCTCTTGCTTTTCCACCAAGTAGTAATAGTCTTAAGTTGTCTGAATTTCTTAGATGAAGCATTGGCAATTATTATTCATTTTTGACTAGTATTTCTTTCATCTTATTTCTCTCTTTCTTTTTCACCAAGTAGTAATAGTCTTAGAAGTTTGTCTGAATTTCTTAGCTGAAGCATTGGCAATTATTATTCATTTTTGACTAGTATTCCTTTCATCTTATTTCTCTTGCTTTCCCACCAAGTAGTAATAGTCTTGATTGTCTGAATTTCTTATATGAAGCATTGGCTATTATTATTCATTTTTGACTAGTATTTCTTTCATACTTGTTTCTCTTGCTTTTCCACCAAGTAGCTAATAGTCTTAAGTTGTCTGAATTTCTTAGCTGAAGCATTGGCAATTATTATTCATTTTTGACTAGTATTTCTTTCATCTTATTTCTCTTCCTTTTCCACGAAGTAGTAATAGTCTTAAGTTGTCTGAATTTCTTATATGGAAGGCATTGGCAATTATTATTCATTTTTGACTAGTATTTCTTTCATCTTATTTCTCTTGCTTTTCCTCAAGTGGTAATAGTCTTAAGTTGTCTGAATTTCTTAGATGAAGCATTGGCGATTATTATTCATTTTTGACTAGTATTTCTTTCATCTTATTTCTCTTGCTTTTCCACCAAGTAGTAATAGTCTTAAGTTGTCTGAATTTCTTAGATGAAGCATTGGCAATTATTATTCATTTTTGACTAGTATTTCTTTCATCTCTTATTTCTCTTGCTTTCCCACCAAGTAGTAATAGTCTTAAGTTGTCTGAATTTCTTATATGAAGCATTGACAATTATTATTCATTTTTTTGACTAGTATTTCTTTCATCTTGTTTCTCTTGCTTTTCCACGAAGTAGTAATAGTCTTAAGTTGTCTGAATTTCTTAGCTGAAGCATTGGCTATTATTATTCATTTTTGACTAGTATTTCTTTCATCTTATTTCTCTTGCTTTTCCACCAAGTAGTAATAGTCTTAAGTTGTCTGAATTTCTTAGCTGAAGCATTGGCAATTATTATTCATTTTTGACTAGTATTTCTTTCATCTTATTTCTCTTCCTTTTCCACGAAGTAGTAATAGTCTTAAGTTGTCTGAATTTCTTATATGAAGCATTGGCAATTATTATTCATTTTTGACTAGTATTTCTTTCATCTTATTTCTCTTGCTTTTCCTCCAAGTGGTAATAGTCTTAAATTGTCTGAATTTCTTAGATGAAGCATTGGCGATTATTATTCATTTTTGACTAGTATTTCTTTCATCTTATTTCTCTTGCTTTTCCACCAAGTAGTAATAGTCTTAAGTTGTCTGAATTTCTTAGATGATGCATTGGCAATTATTATTCATTTTTGACTAGTATTTCTTTCATCTTATTTCTCTTGCTTTCCCACCAAGTAGTAATAGTCTTAAGTTGTCTGAATTTCTTATATGAAGCATTGACAATTATTATTCATTTTTGACTAGTATTTCTTTCATCTTGTTTCTCTTGCTTTTCCACGAAGTAGTAATAGTCTTAAGTTGTCTGAATTTCTTAGCTGAAGCATTGGCAATTATTATTCATTTTTGACTAGTATTTCTTTCATCTTGTTTCTCTTGCTTTTCCACGAAGTAGTAATAGTCTTAAGTTGTCTGAATTTCTTAGATGAAGCATTGTCAATTATTATTCATTTTTAACTAGTATTTCTTTCATCTTATTTCTCTTGCTTTTCCACCAAGTAGTAATAGTCTTAAGTTGTCTTAATTTCTTAGATGAAGCATTGGCGATTATTATTCATTTTTGACTAGAATTTCTTTCATCTTATTTCTCTTGCTTTTCCACCAAGTAGTAATAGTCTTAAGTTGTCTGAATTTCTTAAATGAAGCATTGGCAATTATTATTCATTTTTGACTAGTATTTCTTTCGTCTTATTTCTCTTGCTTTTCCACCAAGTAGTAATAGTCTTAAGTTGTCTGAATTTCTTAGCTGAAGCATTGGCAATTATTATTCATTTTTGACTAGTATTTCTTTCATCTTATTTCTCTTGCTTTCCCACCAAGTAGTAATAATCTTAAGTTGTCTGAATTTCTTAGCTGAAGCATTGGCAATTATTATTCATTTTTGACTAGTATTTCTTTCATCTTATTTCTCTTGCTTTCCCACCAAGTAGTAATAGTCTTAAGTTGTCTGAATTTCTTAGATGAAGTATTGGCAATTATTATTCATTTTTGACTAGCATTTCTGTCTTATTTCTCTTGCTTTTCCACCAAGTAGTAATAGTCTTAAGTTGTCTGAATTTCTTAGATGAAGTATTGGCAATTGTCTATTCATTTTGACTAGTATTTCTTTCATCTTATTTCTCTTGCTTTTCCACCAAATGTGTAGTCTGGTGTCTGAATTTCTTAGCCTGACATTGGCAATTATTATTCATTTTTGACTAGTATTTCTTTCATCTTATTTCTCTTTCCCACCAATAGTAATAGTCTTAAGTTGTCTGAATTTCTTATATGAAGCATTGGCTATTATTATTCATTTTGACAAGTATTTCTTTCATCTTGTTTCTCTTGCTTTTCCACCAAGTAGTAATAGTCTTAAGTTGTCTGAATTTCTTAGCTGAAGCATTGGCAATTATTATTCATTTTTGACTAGTATTTCTTTCATCTTGTTTCTCTTGCTTTTCCACGAAGTAGTAATAGTCTTAAGTTGTCTGAATTTCTTAGATGAAGCATTGGCAATTATTATTCATTTTAACTAGTATTTCTTTCATCTTATTTCTCTTGCTTTTCCACCAAGTAGTAATAGTCTTAAGTTGTCTTAATTTCTTAGATGAAGCATTGGCAATTATTATTCATTTTTGACTAGAATTTCTTTCATCTTATTTCTGCTTTTCCTACAAGTAGTAATAGTCTTAAGTTGTCTGAATTTCTTAAATGAAGCATTGGCAATTATTATTCATTTTTGACTAGTATTTCTTTCATCTTATTTCTCTTGCTTTTCCACCAAGTAGTAATAGTCTTAAGTTGTCTGAATTTCTTGGCTGAAGCATTGGCAATTATTATTCATTTTTGACTAGTATTTCTTTCATCTTATTTCTCTTGCTTTCCCACCAAGTAGTAATAGTCTTAAGTTGTCTGAATTTCTTAGCTGAAGCATTGGCAATTATTATTCATTTTTGACTAGTATTTCTTTCATCTTATTTCTCTTGCTTTCCCACCAAGTAGTAATAGTCTTAAGTTGTCTGAATTTCTTAGATGAAGTATTGGCAATTATTATTCATTTTTGACTAGCATTTCTTTCATCTTATTTCTCTTGCTTTTCCACCAAGTAGTAATAGTCTTAAGTTGTCTGAATTTTCTTAGATGAAGTATTGGCAATTATTATTCATTTTTGACTAGTATTTCTTTCATCTTATTTCTCTTGCTTTTCTCAAGTAGTAATAGTCTTAAGTTGTCTGAATTTCTTAGCTGAAGCATTGGCAATTATTATTCATTTTTGACTAGTATTTCTTTCATCTTATTTCTCTTGCTTTCCCACCAATAGTAATAGTCTTAAGTTGTCTGAATTTCTTATATGAAGCATTGGCTATTATTATTCATTTTTGACTAGTATTTCTTTCATCTTGTTTCTCTTGCTTTTCCACCAAGTAATAATAGTCTTAAATTGTCTGAATTTCTTAGCTGAAGCATTGGCAATTATTCATTTTTTGACTAGTATTTCTTTCATCTTATTTCTCTTCCTTTTCCACGAAGTAGTAATAGTCTTAAGTTGTCTGAATTTCTTAGATGAAGCATTGGCAATTATTCATTTTTGACTAGTATTTCTTTCATCTTATTTCTCTTGCTTTTCTACCAAGTAGTAATAGTCTTAAGTTGTCTGAATTTCTTATATGAAGCATTGGCGATTATTATTCATTTTTATTAAGTATTTCTTTCATCTTATTTCTTGCTTTTCCACCAGTAGTAATAGTCTTAAGTTGTCTGAATTTCTTAGCTGAAGCATTGGCGATTATTGTTGTTTTTTGACTGATTTCTTTCATCTTATTTCTCTTGCTTTCCACCAAGTAGTAATAATCCTTTAATTTGTCTGAATTTCTTAGATGAAGCATTGTGATTATTATTCATTTTTGACTAGTATTTCTTTCATCTTTTATTTCTCTTGCTTTTTCACCAAGTAGTAATAGTCTTAAGTTGTCTGAATTTCTTAGATGAAGCATTGGCGATTATTATCCATTTTTGACTAGTATTTCTTTCATCTTGTTTCTCTTGCTTTTCCACCAAGTAGTAATAGTCTTAAGTTGTCTGAATTTCTTAGCTGAAGCATTGGCAATTATTATCCATTTTTGACTAGTATTTCTTTCATCTTATTTCTCTTGCTTTTCCACCAAGTAGTAATAGTCTAGAAAGGTTGTCTGAATTTCTTAGATGAAGCATTGGCAATTATTATTCATTTTTGACTAGTATTTCTTTCATCTTATTTCTCTTGCTTTTCTACCAAGTAGTAATAGTCTTAGTTGTCTGAATTTCTTAGCTGAAGCATTGGCAATTATTATTCATTTTTGACTAGTGTTTCTTTCATCTTATTTCTCTTGCTTTTCCACCAAGTAGTAATAGTCTTCAGTTGTCTGAATTTCTTAGCTGAAACATTGGCAATTATTATTCATTTTTTACTAGTATTATATTACTATGAATAATCGTCTTAAGTTGAAAGTCAGAGTACGACATAGTTATTCGGCATTGATGAAGGAAATATTTCTGAAAATTTTGCTGTAACAGGAAAGAAAATCTTTTTCTATATGCATTCTCCCTTTAGGCAATCATCGGTTTCCACATCCCTTTCCTAACACCCTTTCTCTTGTTACCCCTCTAAAACTCGGCTCTGCTTTCCATTTGCTCAAGACTATCAAATATTCCATGCGTAGTTTTTCCAAGTCTCTTTTTGTCTTTATCTTCTGTGTGTAGCAGATTCACCAACCCGCCTTCCTCATTACATGTTCCAGAAACTTCAGCTGTCTTTTACTGATTTTTTAAAAAATCATATAGCCGCAAACAAGGCCTTTTACTGCCACTGTTGCGCAGGGGTTGAATAGGAGGAAAATTATAAGAAACAGTGATAGGTTATAGGGGGTGTCAGGAAGTTAAGAGAAGGATGAGAATATTGGTAAGAGTGGTGTGGACGGAGAAAGGAGCATGAGAGAGAGAGGATGCAGGTTTGTGAGATAGGAGATGACTGTTGACTTTACATTTAATTTCTGGGAGATTGTAGCTGTCGGAGAAGCAAGTAAATGGAAGGGAATTCCACAGGTGAGAAGTGCAAGAAAAGAAGCTTCTGGAGTAGAATTTGCGGTTGCATTTTATTGGTTTCATATTAAAACGGTGGGACCTAGTTGCTAATGATGTGGCTCGAGTAAATTCATATATAGGGGGTACCAGTGAGCTAAGATCATCGGAGTAGAAGTCGTGAAAGTATTTGTAGAAGAGACAGGGGGAGACCACATTGCGCCGGTTAGAAAGTGACTTTATCCGAAGCTGCCGATTTGGGATCAGTCACATTGCAGATTCTCCGTTGAATTTTGTTAAGGATTCCTATGTGGATAGCAGGAGCACCCGACCAGATATGGCAGCAGTATTTAATGCACGGGCAGATGGTAGATTTGTATATGTGCAGGATGGTTTCAGGCGGGAAAAACTTCCTGGTTCTACACAGAGAACCGACCTGCTTAGCAACGGATTTAGCTATGGCAGCAGTATTCAATGCATGGGCGGATGGTAGATTTATATATGTGCAGGATGGTTTCAGGCGGGAAAAACTTCCTGGTCCTACACAGAGAACCGACCTTCTTAGCAGCGGATTTAACTATGGCAGCACTATTCAATGCATGGGTGGATGGTAGATTTATATATGTGCAAGATGGTTTCAGGCGGGAAAAACTTCCTGGTCCTACACAGAGAACCGACCTTCTTAGCAACGGATTTAACTATGGCAGCAGTATTCAATGCATGGGTGGATGGTAGATTTATATATGTGCAAAATGGTTTCAGGCGGGAAAAAATTCCTGGTCCTACACAGAGAACCAACCTTCTTAGCAGCCGGTTTATCTATGGATTCTATGGAGACATTCCACTTGAGGTATGTTGTGAAAGGTAACCCGAGGAGGCGCAGTGTTTTACTTTCAGGGTGACTAGCTTGATCCATGCTAATGGGGATAGGAGCGAATGCCTGTGCTGGTTAATAGATAGCAGCTTCGTTTCAGAAGATTTAAAATTCACGAGCCATTTCTTACCCCAGTCCATCATGGATTGGAGGTCATTTTCAAGCTCGGCGGCGAGGTTTGCTTTGTCGTTCTCGACAGATTTTTGATCGATACGAGAGTAAAGCGTTGTGTCATCAGCGTATATACCTACTTGGGATTTTATTACATCGGGGAGATCGTTAATGTAAAGGTCGAAAAGAAACAATGAAAAGAAGAAGTAAAAACACAAATCAAGGATGAACAAAAAGGCTCGTTGTTGGGGGACACAGAAAGAAAGAAAGAAAGAAAGAAAGAAAGAAAGAAAATTTAGGCAAAGATTAAGAAAGAAAGAAATTTTAGAAAGTCAAGGGAAAGATAAGGAAGGAAGGAAGGAAGGAAGGAAGGAAGGAAGGAAGGAAGGAAGGAAGGAAGGAAGGAAGGAACAATGAAAAAGGAAGTAAAAAAAAGAAATCAAGGATGAACAACGAGGCTCGTAGGGAGGGGGGAACGAACGAACAAGAAAGAAAGAAAGATAGAAAGGATAAAAGAAAGAAAAAGAAAGAAAGAAAGAAAAAGAAAAAGAAAGAAATAGGAAAGAGAAAACGAAAGAAAGAAAGAGAAAACGAAAGAAAAAAAGAAAAAAGAAAGAAATAATAAAGAAAAAAAGAAAGAAAGTAAGGAAGAAAGAAAGAAAGAAAGAAAGAAAACGAAAAAAGAAAGAAGAACAAAAACAGAAAGAAACAAAAAAGAAACAAACAAACAAACAAAGAAAAATAAAGAAAGAAAAAAGAAAGAATGAAAAAGAAAGAAAGAATAAAAGAAAGAAAAAGGAAAGAAAGAAAGAAAAAGAAAAAGAAAGAAAAAGAAAGAAAGAAAGAAAGAAAGAAAGAATGAAAGAAATAAAGAAAAAAGAAACAAAGGACGAAAGAAAGAAAGAAACAAACAAACAAACAAAGGACGAAAGAAACAAAGAAACAAAGGACGACAGAAAGAAAGAAAGAAAGGAAGAAAGAAAGAAAGAAAGAAAGAAATACATCTAACTGTAAAACTTAATGAAATAAGAGATGAAACAAATGAAAAAACAAATGAATGTCGTAATAAAAATAACAAAAAAGCCACAGAAGAAATTTGGAATTGAAAGAATGAGTGAAAAAGAAGAAGAAAAAAGAATGCTAATTAGCATAAGTCAGGTTAAGCAAAGAAGAATGGGAATTTTCAAAGAAAACATCGTTCAAGGTAAATAAAAAAAGATAACTAATGAAGCTGAGCATTCAAAAACGAATACAGGATGAAGAAAAAGCAGTAAACGAACACGAACGAAAGAATAAACGAATATTATACGAAAAAAACGGAGATAATTAAAGAGAAAAAAATGCGAGGTATTTTCACGAATGAAAGACAATAATTTTAAATGGTAAATATTACTGGAATAGAACAAAGGAACATGAACCGATGACGAAAAAGGTCTAAGAAGAAGAACAAAAGACAAAAGTGTTAAAAAAGAATGTGTTTAATGAGGAAAGGAAAAAAACACTTAAAGTATAATATACATGTAATTAGTCTATTCTTTCAATATACATCGCGTTAAGTCATGACCACTGACAATACCTTTCTTCCTTATTTGCAATACATTCTTTTGGTAAAATTATTTGGAATGCATTTACACTATACATCAAATAGCACCATCATGTCAATAAGGCTTGCATTCATTACTGACCACTGACAATCCCTTTTTCCTCATTTGCTCTGCATTCTTATAGTAAAATCATTAGAATGCATTTACATTATAATTATAATAGCCCTATTCTATCAGTAATACTTGCATTCATTCCTGACCACTGACAATCCCTTTTTCCTCATTTGCTCTGCATTCTTATAGTAAAATCATTAGAATGCATTTACATTATAATTATAATAGCCCTATTCTATCAGTAATACTTGCATTCATTCCTGACCACTGACAATCCCTTTCTTCCTCATTTGCAATGCATCCCTATAGTAAAATCATTAACAATGCATTTACATTATACATATAATATCCCTATTCTATCAGTAATAATTGCATTCATTCCTGACCACTGACAATCCCTTTCTTCCTCATTTGCAATGGATTCCTATAGTAAAATCATTAGCAATGCATTTACATTATACATATAATAGCCCGATTCAAACAGTAATGCTTTCATTCCTTCCTGACCACTGCCAATCCCTTTCTTTCTAACTTACGATGCATTCCTACAGTAAAATCGTTTGCCGGTTCATTTTCTCTTCTTCAAAATAATAATCTTTGTACACCTGTCACCAAAACGCCTTATATTAACATCTTCCAAAAACATAATTACTTCTGCATAATGCGACCGGTCACTGAAAATGCATAATTTTTAACCTGTTCTAAAAAACCATCTCTCTATAATGCGATCCCCTAATTTTTAAGTAGAAACTGATCATATAAATTCGCACACTGCTAGGGTATATACAATCAGTCAGTTAAGTGCCATAGGTGATACACGCTTTGGGTGATCATGTCTCTTTCGAGACATGACTGACTGGGGAGAAGATTATCCCGCAGTTGGTTGCCATTGCTTTCTGCGGTGAAAGAAAAAAAAAACGCATACTTCTTTCAACCACACACCGAAAAACAAATTATACAAGTAAGTAATTTTTTATAGAAAATCATTGAGAAAATCAGATTTGTTATTTTTTATCGTCTATGAGATGGTGGTTGTAGTCAAACAGAAGAAACAAACTACGAATTTAGGTACCTCCACTCAATTGCAAAAAAAAACAAAAAAACACAAAAAACACAAAAAACAGCATATCATGATGTTAAAAAGGCACAAAATTACTAAAAACAAAGATTTATCATCAAAATCTTTATTCTACTATTAAGAGGAAAGATCAAATTTTGTTGTTATTATTTTAAATAATTTTTTAAATCCTTTCTAACACGTTCGAAATTTTAATTAAAATTTCATCTTTTGTTTTCCGTCAGCGATTCACGCTATGTTTTTGTAAGGCGACTTTAAAAAATGGAGTTGGTCAAATAAAATGATTTTGGAGCGAGTAAATTTTCCCTCGCTCTCGACCGCTGGTCGAGTGATTTCTTTTTCAAATCTCAAAGGCGATATATATATATATATATATATATATATATATATATATATATATATATTAACCTATATCTACAGCATGTCGCGGACTTTCATGCGTTATGCAATCATGAATTCCCATGAACAACGAGTGATCGTAAATTCATTCCATTAAACACTCAGTTTGAAATATGCACCTGATGATTGCATAACGCATGAAACTCCGAGTCGTGCCATAGACGTAGGATAATATCTTTATTTATTAATATATATATATAATATAGCTTTGTACATACATTAAGCACTGTTTCATTAACACCTGAAAAATAATGCTATACATATGTACACCCTCTTCATATGTTTATTTAATAATTTACGTTTTTCTTTTCTTTCTTTCAGTTGTTCCTTTTTAATTTTTAATTTTAATTTTATTTTCGAGGAAATATCGATGTTAAATCAAGGATAATATTTTTCCAATGAATTTCTAAAAATCTAAACATCTTTAATCTGAGCGACTAAGATATTTTGGCTCCACTCTGGAAGCGTTAGTTAAACGAATGTTTACACTGATCGGGACGATAAAAGCGAGACAGGAGCTTGCCAATCTAAATTCCATTTTATCAGATCTTGCTTTGAGGATTGCGGGGTATCACTGTCTTTTGTTTAGCCACACATTTCGACGTAAATCAGGCGCCATACATAAGACCAAAGTGTTCAATAGTGTAATTGTAGGTCATTCTAAGAATCTTATGAACCTTCAATGGCATATTTTGGGTTGTAAAAGGAATCAGATTTCTTTTTTCTATAGTTGAAGGGACACATTTCATTGCGAGATTTTTAATCGACCGCGGGCGAATAAAGCAATAAACTTTAATCGCCCAATTAAGTTTTTTAATCGCCTGAGTCGATCAGGCGAATGAAATTTCAAACCTGAGCAACTTTTTAATGACTGATTATGATATTGTTTCTCCTAATGTTCAAATTAATTCCGAATGCAACCTGCGAAAACCATAAATGTCATTGAATTACCGGATGCGCAAACAACTGATTTTAATTTAAATGTGATTCTACAGAAGGGTGCTGCGAATATCATGGATCGAGCATGTGAGCAATAATGAGGTTTTGAAAATGATAAGGAAATTAATACTGAGCAACAGGAAGAGACAGCGAAAGTTCCTGGGATATGCAATGAGGAAGGAAGGCTTGGAGAACCTGATACTAACAAGCCAGATAGAGGGCAAAAGAGACAGGGAAAGCAGCGGATAATATATTTGAAGGGCCTGAGAAGGTGGATGACAGAACGGAGGATGCCAGGTGTTACAGGCGAAAGGTGGGTGACAGATCGAGGGTTGTGTGGTGTAACAGGAGATAGCTTGCTAAAAGCCAGCAGGGATAGGGAGACGTGGAAGGCCATGATCACCAACGTCCTGAAAGAACAAGGCACAAAGAAGAAGAAGAAGAAGAAGAAGGAGAAGAAGAAGAAGAATCAGTCAGTTAATTGCCAAACGTGATACATGGGACATGACTGACAAGGGAGAAGATTTTTTTATTGCTTTCGGTGGTAGACCGATTGCCAACCAAAGCTATAGAACAGAATCTGTCCTGCTATTTAACCCATAGCTGGAGAGGAAAGAGTTGGGATAATACTTTCCTAATGGTATTTGTTTTATTGAAACGTATTCGACTGGAATTCGAACTCTGCTCTCTGATATCTCACTCTGACCCGATATCCACTACACCACAACGATTTGCTGATAATGGCAGTTTAATTGTATTTTCTAAATTATGAATGAAATCATTGTAAAGTCTTTGGATATGAAGAATTGTGAGACTGTAAACTTTTTTCTTTTTAATTTTTATAATTTTATGGACTTTACTGCCACTGTTTTGCAGGGGGTTACACAGGCATGTTATGAGAAAGAGTTACAGGTTACAGGTTTATCGGGGTTACCTCGACACAAAACCTAGCTAAGAAAACTCGTATAGCCCGGTGTTGCTCGGGTGTAATGAAAGCTTTAAAACTAATCCATGATCCTGGAGTTCAGACACTTTGGACGTTGGCACGAAAGACTAAAAAGCAATAGTTGTTTCCAGTTAAAGCGAAACCGTAGACTGAAAGAAAAATGAATGGATGTAAGTCAAATTTTGATTTCCTGCTATCGATATCAAATAAGTTTTTTTCGTCGTAAACTGAATTTTGAAGGCTAAATACGTCCTCTGAGTAAAATGGTTGAGACTAAGAACTACAATTATATCTACTTAGAGCCAAACCCGAAGCAACAACTAAAATAAAAGGGCTGAAAGAAAATACAGACATACAGGCAGATAAACAGACACACACAAACATCTTGCCTTTTATATATATATATATATATATATATATATATATATATATTATCAATTTTCTGCACTATTGTAAGAACTGCAATCTTGAAACTTCTGAATATCGTTTCTTATGTCTTTTTCTATGAGTGTATCAAATTTGATTAAAATCGGACCACTCCTTCTATAACCCGATTTTTTCGATTATCGATTTTCAATATTTATCGGAGGTACCTTGACACAGAACCTAGCTAAGAACACTCGCAGACGCTTATAGTACAACTGTGTAAATTTTCAAGAAAATCTGTTCAGCGGTTTCGGAGTCTATAGGTAACGGACATACACACAGAAAAAATTCTATTTTTTATATAAGTTTAGATATTGGTAGAATTAGCAGAAGCACTATAGCAGATGTGGCAAAAATATACAATTTACGGATGAATGACCAACTTTTATGCAAGATGGATTCTGCCGATGAATATTGTATAACAGAATACACGGAAACTATTAAGAAGCAGATTTAGCAATTGATTTGGTATGATCTTTCAAATTCATATCATTGAACAAGATGGAACTATGTGGTAAGCCTAGAAAGAAAGGAAAGAATGACGGAAGGACGGACGGAAGAAAGGAAAGAATGACGGAAGGACGGAAGGATACGCATAAAGTTTCTGTAAATCGATTAAAATAGAGAAATATATGTTGTGTTGTGGTGCAGTGGATATCGACTATGAAAAAGAACTCGGAGTCCCGGGGTCGAATTCAAGTTGAATCCATTACGTTCACTTACGTGCAAAAACACTTAGGATAGCTATTAATCCATCTCTTCTCCCTAACGATATGGGTTAAATAGCAGGATAGATTGGTTTCTATGGCCATGGTTGGCAACCAGGCTACCTAAAAAAGTAATGGCAACCTACTGCTGGAAAATCTTCTGCCCAGTCAGTCATGACTCATTCATAATAGTTGGAAACATAAGTAAAGCTTCTACTGGGCATTAAGTGGGGGATCAGTTTCCCATTGCCATTAAGTAATAAACTCATCCCACCCACAAATTACTACTTATCAATATAATAATATAATATAATCTATCTTCTCTCTATAATAAAATAAGTAAATGTTTCCGTTACACCTAATGGTGTGTAGGGCAGCGTTTTTGCTGTTTTCCGTAACAAACTGTTTTTTATGGGGCAGGGTTGTTAGCCCTGTGCTCAACCCCCCCCCCCAAAAAAAAAACTGGAGGAAGGCGATTTTCTACTTAGTTGTAATGATACTAGCGAGACGAGATTGCTAACCATTACACCACGAGGTTTCCCCTCTTCTCGATAGCTATGGTTTAAATAGCAGGATAAATTCGGTTCTATAGCCGTGGTTGTCAACCAGTCTACCGCAGAAAGTAATGGCAACCTACAGCGGAAAAATCTTCTGCCCAGTCAGCCATGTTTCTTTCGAAAAATGATCTTCCGTGCGTTATTCTATATATATATATATATATATATATGTGTGTGTGTGTGTAGAATAACGCACGGAAGATTATATATATATATATATACTAATTTAAAATTTATCAACAGTCTCAATGGCCCTTTCGTCCAGCATCTCATCAGGAGAAAAATCGTTGGAAAATGAATTAAGAAAAAAAGGACAATAACGACGAAAATGAAGAGCGAAAAAGAGGAAAACACGATAAAATAAATATATATATATATATATACTTCTAACGATGGGATGGGAATTCACATTTAAATAATTATCGAGAGATGGTTAAAATAAAATATCTACCAACAAATTCAGAGACTTTATCGAGGTTACCTCGACACAAAACCTAGCTAAGAACACTTGCAGACGTGTATAGTACAACTGTGTAAATTTTCAAGAAAATCGGTTCGTAGTCTATAGGTAACGGACACACACACACACACACACACACATATATATATATATGTGTGTGTGTGTGTGTGTGTGTGTGTCCGTTACCTATAGACTACGAAACGGCTGAACCGATTTTCTTTTATATATATATATATATATATATACTATTTTAAAAATAAGGAATTTATTAACAGTCTCTAAGGCCCTTTCGTCCAACATCTCATCATAAGAAAGAAAATCGTTTGAAAATCGATTAAACGAAATGATCAGTAATGACGAAAAGGAAGAGCAAAAGAAAGGGAAACACGATACAATAAATATGCATATAAATATATATATATATATTTATAACGAGGGAAGGGGAATTCACGTGTAAATAATTAGCGAGAGATAGTTAAAATAAAATATCTACCAACAAATGCAGAGACTTTATAAAATCCTTCTGCCGGCAGAGAAAAATCTTCCGTAAGGCTATAGAGACTGATTCCAAAATCTTTAAATGGTTATTGGAACCAAACCAATGTATAATTTTGAACCACTCTTTCTTATACGACTTCACACAGGTTATATTCTCTACTAGATGTTGAGCGGGTCCTGGGTATGACGGTAAATCAGCAAGGCCTCTGATTGGGAGGTTGTGAGGAGCATGGAACCACCTCTTAATTGCTGTTGTTCCCAGGCCCACCTTGACCCGAAGTAGTAGCAAGGCCTCTGATTGGGAGGTTGTGAGGAGCATGGAACCACCTCTTAATTGCTGTTGTTCCCAGGTCCACTCTGACCCGGAGTGGTAGCACCTGTTAGGGTCCCAGCTATGGGTAAATAGCTAACCCCAAACTGGGGTCAAAACACTATAAAAGTATAAAAATAATTTTATAGAAAGATAATATACATAAAAATACTCTGATTGATAAATATACACTTTTGAATGAAAAATATTACCAACATTACTTTTTTTTTTAAGTTTTTACCATTACACATTTTTGAAGGAAAAATAGTATTACCAGCAATACATTTTTGAATACGAAACTAGAAGACATCTTCAGTTTTCTAAAACAAAAATAATTTTTTTTCTCGTCAACATTTGACTAAATCAACTTTCTTACTAAACCGAACATCAAAAAATATCTTTAAACTCTACCTTTCGGCATTAAATAACCCACAGAGGTGTTGATATGCCGTTAAACAAAAATCAAACCCAAAAGATGTTGAGCGATAGCCGATTCCATATTTGAAGAAGGAAAGTAACAGAGGTTCCCTGTTTTGCTAAGTCGTATTTTGGAAGGTAAAGGTTGATTAATTCTTGTTTCCAAATGTAATGTTGTACGCTCCACATAAGCAACAGCGCACTTTCAATTAATTTCATGTCCTAAATTCCTTAATTTGATGTCGTCAAATCATCCTTACTGATCGATGGAAACGCAGACTTTGTCCGAGGAATACAATGCAGAGCAACAGACGGAAAACAGAAAGGGAATGAGTCGGGAAGAAACTAAACGTATGAAAGAAGAGTAGTCATGAATGAAAAAAAGGAATCGGGAAAGAAGAACGACTACTGGAAGGAAGGACGGACGGAAGAGAGGAAAGAAAGACGGAAGGACGGACGGAAGAGAGGAAAGAAAGACGGAAGGACGGACGGAAGAGAGGAAAGAAAGACGGAAGGACGGACGGAAGAGAGGAAAGAAAGACGGAAGGACGGACGGAAGAGAGGCAAGAAAGACGGAAGGACGGATAGAAGAGAGGAAAGAAAGACGGAAGGACGGACGGAAGAGAGGAAAGAAAGACGGAAGAACGGACGGAAGAAAGGAAAGAAAGACGGAAGGACGGACGGAAGAAAGGAAAGTAAGACGGAAGGACGGACGTAAGATAGGAAAGAAAGACGGAAGGACAGACGGAAGAAAGTAAAGAAAGACGGAAGGACGGACGGAACAGAGGAAACAAAGACAGAAGGACGGACGGAAGAAAGGAAAGAAAGACGGAAGGACGGACGGACGGAACAGAGGAAAGAAAGACGGAAGGACGGACGGACAAAAGGAAAGAAAGACGGGGGGACGGAGGGAAGAAAGGAAAGAAAGTCGAAAGGACGGACGGAAGAAAGGAAAGAAAGTCGTAAGGATGGACGGAAGAAAGGAAAGAAAGACGGAAGGACGGACGGAGGGAAGAAAGGAAAGATAGAGGGGAGGACGGACGGACGGACGGAAGAAAGGAAAGAAAGACGGATGGACGGACGGAAGAAAGGAAAGAAAGAAGGAAGGACGGACGGACGGAAGAAAGGAAAGAAGGCGGAAGGACGGATGGAAGAAAGGAAAGAAAGTCGAAAGGACGGAGGGAAAAAAGAAAAGAAAGACGGAAGGACGGACGGAAGAAAAGAAAGAAAGACACAAGGACGGACGGAAGATAGGAGAGAAAGACGGACGGACGGACGGAAGAAAGGAAAGAAAGACTGAAGGACGGACGGAACAGAGGAAACAAAGACGGAAGGACGGACGGAAGAAAGGAAAGAAAGACAGAAGGACGGACGGAAGATAGGAAAGAAAGACGGAAGGACGGACGGAAGAAAGGAAAGAAAGACGGAAGGACGGACGGAAGAAAGGACAGAAAGACGGTAGGACGGACGGAAGAGAGGAAAGAAAGCCAGAAGGACGGACGGAAGAAAGGAAAGAAAGACGGAAGGACGGACGGAAGATAGGAAAGAAAGACGGAAGGACGGACGGAAGAAAAAAAGAAAGACGGAAGGACGGACGGAACAGAGGAAACAAAGACGGAAGGACGGATGGAAGAAAGGAAAGAAAGACGGAAGGACGGACGGAACAGAGGAAAGAAAGACGGAAGGACGGACGGACGAAAGGAAAGAAAGACGGAAGGACGGACGGAAGAAAGGAAAGAAAGTCGAAAGGACGGACGAAAGAAAGGAAAGAAAGTCGAAAGGACGGACGGAAGAAAGGAAAGAAAGTCGTAAGGATGGACGGAAGAAAGGAAAGAAAGACGGAAGGACGGACGGACGGAAGAAAGGAAAGAAAGACGGAAGGACGGACGGACGAAAGGAAAGAAAGACGGAAGGACGGACGGAAGAAAGGAAAGAAAGTCGAAAGGACGGACGGAAGAAAGGAAAGAAAGTCGAAAGGACGGACGGAAGAAAAGAAAGAAAGACGGAAGGACGGACGGACGGAAGAAAGGAAAGAAAGACGAAAGGACGGACGGAAGAAAGAAAGGAGAGAAAGACGGAAGGACGGACGGAAGATAGGAAAGAAAGACGGAAGGACGGACGGAAGAAAGGAAAGAAAGACGGAAGTACGGACGGAACAGAGGAAACAAAGACTGAAGGACGGACGGACGAAAGGAAAGAAAGTCGAAATGACGTGCGGAAGAAAGGAAAGAAGACGAAAGGACGGACGGAAGAAAGGAAAGAAAGTCGAAAGGTCGTGCGGAAGAAAGGAAAGAAAGACGGAAGAAAGGAAAGATAGAGGGAAGGACGGACGGACTGAAGAAAGGTAAGAAAGACGGATGGACGGACGGAAGAAAGGAAAGAAAGACGGAAGGACGGACGGTCGGACGGAAGAAAGGAAAGAAGGCGGAAGGACGGATGGAAGAAAGGAAAGAAAGTCGAAAGGACGGACGGAAGAAAGGAAAGAAAGACAGAAGGACGGACGGAAGATAGGAAAGAAAGACGGAAGGACGGACGGAAGAAAGGAAAGAAAGACGGAAGGACGGACGGAACAGAGGAAACAAAGACGGAAGGACGGACGGAAGAAAGGAAAGAAAGACGGAAGGACGGACCGAACAGAGGAAACAAAGACGGAAGGACGGACGGAAGAAAGGAAAGAAAGACAGAAGGAAGGACGGAAGATAGGAAAGAAAGACGGAAGGACGGACGGACGAAAGGAAAGAAAGACGGAAGGACGGACGGAAGAAAGGAAAGAAAGACAGAAGGAAGGACGGAAGATAGGAAAGAAAGACGGAAGGACGGAGGGAAGAAAGGAAAGAAAGACGGAAGGACGGACGGAAGAAAGGAAAGAAAGACGAAAGGACAGACGGAAGAAAGGAAAGAAAGACAGAAGGACGGACGGAAGAAAGGAAAGAAAGACGGAAGGACGGACGGAAGAGAGGAAAGAAAGACGAAAGGGCGGACGGAAGAAAGGAAAGAAAGACGGAAGGACGGACGGACGGAAGAAAGGAAAGATAGAGGGAAGGACGGACGGACGGAAGAAAGGAAAGAAAGACGGAAGGACGGACGGACGGAACAGAGGAAACAAAGACGAAGGACGGACGGAAGAGAGGAAAGAAAGACCGTAGGACGGACGGAAGAGAGGAAAGAAAGCCAGAAGGACGGACGGAAGAAAGGAAAGAAAGACGGAAGGACGGACGGACGGAACAGAGGAAACAAAGACGAAGGACGGACGGAAGAGAGGAAAGAAAGACGGTAGGACGGACGGAAGAGAGGAAAGAAAGCCAGAAGGACGGACGGAAGAAAGGAAAGAAAGACGGAAGGACGGACGGAAGATAGGAAAGAAAGACGGAAGGACGGACGGAAGAAAGGAAAGAAAGACGGAAGGACGGACGGACGGAACAGAGGAAACAAAGACGGAAGGACGGACGGAAGAAAGGAAAGAAAGACGGAAGGACGGACGGAACAGAGGAAAGAAAGACGGAAGGACGGAGGGACGAAAGGAAAGAAAGACGGAAGGACGGACGGAAGAAAGGAAAGAAAGTCGAAAGGACGGACGGAAGAAAGGAAAGAAAGACGGAAGGACGGACGGACGGAAGAAAGGAAAGAAAGACGAAAGGACGGACGGAAGAAAGAAAGGAAAGAAAGACGGAAGGACGGACGGAAGATAAGAAAGAAAGACGGAAGGACGGACGGAAGAAAGGAAAGAAAAACGGAAGGACGGACGGAAGAAAGGAAAGAAAGACGGTAGGACGGACGGAACAGAGGAAAGAAAGACGGAAGGTCGGACGGAAGAAAGGAAAGAAAGTCGAAAGGATGGACGGAAGAAACGAAAGAAAGTCGAAAGGACGTGCGGAAGAAAGGAAAGAAAGACGGAAGAAAGGAAAGATAGAGGGAAGGACGGACGGACTGAAGAAAGGTAAGAAAGACGGATGGACGGACGGAAGAAAGGAAAGACAGACGGAAGGACGGACGGTCGGACGGAAGAAAGGAAAGAAGGCGGAAAGACGGATGGAAGAAAGGAAAGAAAGTCGAAAGGACGGACGGGAGAAAGAAAAGAAAGACGAAAGGACGGACGGAAGAAAGGAAAGAAAGACAGAAGGTCGGACGGAAGATAGGAAAGAAAGACGGAAGGACGGACGGAAGAAAGGAAAGAAAGACGGAAGGACGGACGGAACAGAGGAAACAAAGACGGAAGGACGGACGGAAGAAAGGAAAGAAAGACGGAAGGACGGACGGAAGAAAGGAAAGAAAGACGGAAGGACGGACGGAACAGAGGAAACAAAGACGGAAGGACGGACGGAAGAAAGGAAAGAAAGACGGAAGGACGGACGGAAGAAAGGAAAGAAAGACGGAAGGACGGACGGAACAGAGGAAACAAAGACGGAAGGACGGACGGAAGAAAGGAAAGAAAGACAGAATGACGGATGGAAGATAGGAAAGAAAGACGGAAGGACGGACGGAAGAAAGGAAAGAAAGACGAAAGGACGGACGGAAGAAAGGAAAGAAAGACAGAAGGACGGACGGAAGATAGGAAAGAAAGACGGAAGGACGGACGGAAGAGAGGAAAGAAAGACGGAAGGACGGACGGAAGAGAGGAAAGAAAGACGGAAGGACGGACGGAAGAGAGGAAAGAAAGACGGAAGGACGGACGGAAGAGAGGCAAGAAAGACGGAAGGACGGATAGAAGAGAGGAAAGAAAGACGGAAGGACGGACGGAAGAGAGGAAAGAAAGACGGAAGAACGGACGGAAGAAAGGAAAGAAAGACGGAAGGACGGACGGAAGAAAGGAAAGTAAGACGGAAGGACGGACGGAAGATAGGAAAGAAAGACGGAAGGACAGACGGAAGAAAGGAAAGAAAGACGGAAGGACGGACGGAACAGAGGAAACAAAGACAGAAGGACGGACGGAAGAAAGGAAAGAAAGACGGAAGGACGGACGGAAGAAAGGAAAGAAAGACGGAAGGACGGACGGAAGAAAGGAAAGAAAGACGGAAGCACGGACGGAAGAAAGGAAAGAAAGACGGAAGGACGGACGGAAGAAAGGAAAGAAAGACGGAAGGACGGACGGAACAGAGGAAACAAAGACGGAAGGACGGACGGAAGAAAGGAAAGAAAGACAGAAGGACGGAAGGAAGATAGGAAAGAAAGACGGAAGGACAGACGGACGAAAGGAAAGAAAGACGGAAGGACGGACGGAAGAAAGGAAAGAAAGTCGAAAGGACGTGCGGAAGAAAGGAAAGAAAGTCGAAAGGACGGACGGACGGAAGAAATGAAAGAAAGACGAAAGGACGGAAGGAAGAAAGGAAAGAAATACGGAAGGACGGACGGACGGAAGAGAGGAAAGAAAGACGGTTAGGACGGACGGACGGAAGAGAGGAAAGAAAGTCGGAAGGACGGACGGAAGAGAGGAAAGAAAGACGGAAGGACGGACGGAAGAAAGGAAAGAAAGACGGAAGGACGGACGGAAGATAGGAAATAAAGACGGAAGGACGGACGGAAGATAGGAAAGAAAGACGGAAGGACGGACGGAAGAAAGGAAACAATGACGGAAGGACGGACGGAAGAGAGGAAAGAAGGAAAGAAGGAAAGAAGAAAGGAACTATTCTTAATGACGGAACAAAAAGAATGATAGAAAGAAAGAAGGAAGTAGGTTTAGAATAATAAATAAATTATTGGCGAAAAACATAAAAAAGAAAAAAAACTAGTGGAGTAAGAGGGAGAGAGGAGGGCAAAACCTAAATGGCTGAAAGAACCTTAGGAAGGAAGGAAGGAAGGAAGGAAGAAGGAAGGAAGGAAGGAAGGAAGAAAGGAAGGAAGGAAGGAAGAAGGGTAGGAAGGAAGGAAGGAAGGAAGGAAGGAAGAAGGGTAAGAAGGAAGGAAGGAAGGAAGGAAGAAAGGAAGGAAGGAACAAGGGTAGGAAGAAAGAAAGAAAGAAAAAAGAAAGAAAGAAAGAAAAAAGAAAGGGAAAATATATAAGTTTCTCAACAAAGCGCAAAAGAATGAAAGACGAAAAGAAAGAAAGAAAGAAAGAAAGAAAGACTTAATATAGGATAAAAGAAGGAAAAAAGAAAATGATGGAATGAGCCATAGAATAGATAAATATATAAGATTTTGAAAGAAAGAAAGAAATAAAGAAAGAAAGAAAGAAAGAAAGTAGAAAGAAAGTGTCTAAACAAAGAACAAAAGAATGAAAGACGAAAAGAAAGAAAGAAAGAAAAATGTCTTAATGGAGAATATAAGAAAGAAAACAGAAAATAATGGAATGAGCCATAGAATAAAGAAATAAATAAATAAAGATTTAAAGAACGAGAAAAAATGACAGAAAGAGTAAAATAAATAAGTTCCTAAGCAAAGAGCAAAAGAAAAAAGAAGAAGAAAGAAAGAAAGAAAAAGCAAGCAAGAAAGACAGAGAAAGAAAAAATGTGGTATGGCAGACGATATAGGAAAATATATTAACTGAATTAAAGATAAAAAGTCGATTTGAAGAAATAAAAAAAAGAACAAAACAAGGAATAAATCAAGAAAGAAAGAAAGAAAAAGTAAAAGAGAGAAAGAAAGACAGAGAGATTCATAGATAAAACGAATATATTTGAAGAAAGAATAATTCGAAAAAATAAATCGACCATCCGCCCTTGCATTGAATACTGCTGCCATATCTGGTCGGGTGCTCCTGCTATCCACCTAGGTGTCCTTGACAACATCCAACGGAGAAACTGCAATGTGATTGATCCCAACTTTGCATCCGCCCTTGCATTGAATACTGCTGCCATATCTGGTCGGGTGCTCCTGCTATCCACCTAGGTGTCCTTGACAACATCCAACGGAGAAACTGCAATGTGATTGATCCCAACTTTGCATCCGCCCTTGCATTGAATACTGCTGCCATATCTGGTCGGATGCTCCTGCTATCCACCTAGGTGTCCTTGATAAAATCCAACGCAGAATTTGTAATGTGATAGATCTCTACTTGGCAGCTCGGATACAGTCACTTTCTCTCCAGTGCAATATGGCTTCCCTGTGTCTCTTCTACAAATACTTTCATGCCTTCTGCTCCAATGAACTTAGCACACTGGTACCCTCTCTATATAAATTTACATGAGCCATATGATTAGCAACTCGGTCTCACTCTTTCACTGTTAAACTAATAAAATGTAAATGCAAATTTCTACTCCAGCAGATGGTTTTCTTAATGGACTGAGAAGGAGAGAGGAGAGCAAGACATAAATGGCTGAAAGAACATTAGGAAGGAAGGAAGGAAGGAAGGAAGGAAGGAAGGAAGGAAGGAAGGAAGGAGGTTGGGAATAAATAATAAAGAATTACTGCAAAACATGAAAATGAAAGTAAAAACTAGTGGACTGAGAGGGAGAGAGAAGGGCCAAATCTAAATGGCTGAAATAACTTTAGGAAGGAAGGAAGGAAGGAAGGAAGGAAGGAAGGAAGGAAGGACCTAGAATTTCTGAAATTAACAAAAAAAATGAAGTATGAATTTTACAAATAAGTGCAAAATGCAAAAACATAATAAAATTTGTTGTAAAGAATAAAGAAAGATTTACGAAATGAATGAATGAATGAAGGAAGGAAGGAAGGAAGGAAGGAAGGAAGGAAGGAAGAAAGGAAGGACGTAAAGTTTCTGAAAATAAGACAAAAATTTAAGAAATTGCGAGAAAAAAGAAAATAAAAAAAGCAGAAATGTAGGTGGAAGAAATATTGAAGAAAGGAAGGAAGGAAGGAAGGAAGGAAGGAAGGAAGGAACTACTCTTAATGTTGGGAAAATAAGAATGATGGAAAGAAAGAAGGAAGGAAGGAGGTTGGGAATAACAAATAAAGAATTACTGAAAAACATGAAAAAGAAAGAAAAAACTAGTGGACTGAGAGGGAGAGAGGAGGGCAAAACCTTAATGTCTGAAAGAACATTAGAAAAGAAGAAAGGAAGGAAGGAACAAAGGAAGGAATGAAGGAAGGAAGGAAGGAAGGTAGGAAGGAAGGAAGGACCTAGATTTTCTGAAACTAAGAAAGAGCAAGAGAATGAATTTAGAAAATTGGGGTGAAGGTAAAAAGAAAGAAATTGAAAGATAAATATGAAGAATATTTGAGAAAAGAAAATTAAGAATGAGGGAAGAATTAAGAAAAAGAAAAATAGGACGGAAACAATGAAGGAAATGATGCAAAGAAAAATAAAAAAGAAGGAGTAAGTTTAAGAATTATGCGCTGGATTGATAAATAGTTAAGTGGTATCCTGTTGCCTTCTCCACGATGATTTATTGAGACACCGCCTCTAGTTAGCCGTTGACTCATCAAGAATTCCTCCGCCCTTTGTAGGTTTTTTAAAGCCTTAATACCTAGGAAGTGTTCTAACAAAAGACAGAAAATGCAACATAGAGATCCGAAGGCGAATTGGCATGACGAAGGAAGCATTCCAGAAGTTGAGTAAAGTATTAAGAAACAGAACAATTTCGCTAGAAACAAAGAAGAGAGTACTGGATTGCTATGTGATGTCAGTTCTTCAATATGGCACTGAATGCTGGACAATCTCTTCGAAGATGAAGGAAAACCTTGAAGCAACTGAAATATGGTTCTACAGAAGGATGCTACGAATATCATGGATCGAGCAATGATGAAACTTTGGAAAGGATGGAAACGAAAAGGAAATTAATAGTGAGCATCAGGAAGAGACAGCTGAAGTTCCTGGGACATGCAATGAGGAAGGAGGGATTGGAGAACCTTATACTAACAGGCCAGATAGAGGGGGGAAAAGAGACAGAGGAAAGCAGCGGATAAAAAATTTGAAGGGCCTGATCAGGTGGATGACAGAACAAGGGTTGTGTAGGCAATGATGAGGTTTTGGAAAGGATGGAAACGAAAAGGAAATAGTGAGCATCAGGTAGAGACAGCTAAAGTTCCTGAGACATGTAATAGGAGAAAGCTTGCTAAGAGTCATCAGGGACAGAGAGACGTGGAAAGCCATGAACGCCTACGTCCTGAAAGGACAGGGCACATAGAAGAAGAAGAAGGAGGAGGAGGAGTTAAAGAAAAGAATAAGAATGACTTGAAGGCAAGAAAAGAAAAAACTAAAGTAATGAATGAAAAAAAAAAGCTAAGCGACGAGATGAAAGAAAGAGGAAATAAAAAGAAAGAAAGAAAAAAGACTTGAAAATCAGCATTCAAGAATATTCCCTTCATTTTCATTTTTAAACGTTAGAAAGAAGACGAAGAATGAAGTATTGATAAAAAAAAAGAAAATGGTGCAGTAATTGAGAAATAAATTCGAAAACAAAGTTGTTCAAGAAAAAAATAAAGAAATTGTAAAATAAAGATTTCTCAAAAAATTAACAAATAAATTCGAAAACAAAGTTGTTCAAGAAAAAACAATGAAATTTTAAAATAAAGATTTCTCCCTTCCCTTTTTTAAACAATGGTGAACACCCAACAATCATTGATAAATACATCGAGAAAAATATACAGATGAAAAATTAAAAAAAAAAACACCGAAAAGAATGATAAAATAATAATAAAATTTGAAAAATAGACGACGTGTAATTCTGCTGAGGCTATTCAATCACTTCTAAAATTAATGAGAAACTGAATTTTTAAGGAAGATGGAGCTATCAAACGCAAAATAAATTTCGCTAAATAAACCTAGTCCCCGCTTTTTGATTTATTAAACTCTTGCCTGCCAGGCAACGTCTTTCCGACAATTATTAATGGCCGGCCGATGTTTGGCGTCATTCTCTGAGCACTAATTTTCAGGGCAGATGTTTTCGTTAGAAAATTATAATAGTCAGTGTTGCCCATCAAAAATGATTGCCTCGTTCTCGCATGATAATTTTTGAGAATCGTGACCTTTTCTGAGTTTCTCTCTAAAGATTCGAACTGGAAACACTCGGCTTGATGTCGCTGTTTGCCATGCATTGAAGAAACGGTCAATCTGACATTGTGAGGCGTGCTGTTAAGAATATCCTATCCCTGGTGGCTCTTAGCACGCTTTCTCCTGTTACATCACGCAACACCCGTACTGTCATCCACCTGTTCAAGCCCATAAATCTAGAATATAAATGTATAGAAACTAGCATGACCACAAAATGGGGGATCAGTTTATATATTGATTATAATATAGCTTTGATCCCCCACTTTAAATCAACTTTATAATTTCTTATAAACAGTTGGCATATATATTCTTCTTCCATGTGCTTTGTCCTTTCAGGACGTAGGCGATCATGGCTTTCCATGTCTCCCTATCCATGGTGTCTCTTAACAAGCTTTCTCCTGTTACTCCACGCAAACCCCGTACTGTGATCCACCTGCTCAGGCCAGTCAAGTACGTTACACGCTGTTTTCCCCCCTGTCTCTTATTCCCTCTATCAGACCTTTTAGTATCAGGTTCTCCAAGCCCTCCTTCCTCATTGCGTGTCGCAGGATCTTTAGCTGTCTCTTCCTGATGCTCAATCTTAATTTCCTTTTCGTTTCCATCCTTTCCAAATTACTCACATGTTCGATCCATGATATCCGCAGCATCCTTCTGTAGAAACACATTTCAGCTGCTTCAAGTTTTCCCTTCATCTTCGATAATATTGTCTAGCATTCACTGCCATATTGAAGAACTGACATCACATAGCAATCTCGCACACTCTTATTTGCTTCTAGTGAAATTGTCCTGTTTCTTAATACTTTACTCAATTTCTGGAACGCGTCCTTCGCCATGCCAATTCGCCTTCGTATCTCTGTGTCGCACTTTCCATCTTCTGTTAGAACTATTACCAGATATTTACATTTTTTTACCTGCTTAATTTTAGTATCCCCCACCTGTATTTGGCATTTTGGGTTGCTCTTTTTGCTGATGACCATGCATTCGGTTTTCTTGCAGTTTATTAGTTATTTCTTTTTTTTCATTCTCTTCTTTGTTTGTAGTGGAAGTTTCATGTGTCTTAATACTTTACTCAGCTTCTGGAACGCGTCATTCACCATTCCAATTCGCCTTCGGATCTCTGTGTCACACTTTTCGTTTTCTGTTAGATCACTTCTCATGCATTTAAATGTTCGTACCTGCTTGATTATAGTATCCCCACCTATATTTGGCATTCGGTTTTCTTGCAGCTTGTGAGTAACTTATTTTCCGATCCTCTCTTCTCTTTATCTGTCCAAGATATTTCTTCTGTCTCTTCCTGATGTTAAGTTTCCATTTTGTTTTCATTTTCTCCAAAATATCGCCGTGGCTCACATGTTCGGTCCAGAATGCATGCTTTTACTGCCATATTGGAAGAAATATATAATTTAACAGTTCAGTACTCTTTTCGTTAAATTTTCGTTAAAATTTCTTTAAAATTTCGTTAAAATTTAAATTTTAAATTTTAAAATTTAAATTTAATTTAATTTTAATTTAAAATTTAAATTTTCGTTAAAATTTCGTTAAAAATTTTGTTAGAAACAAAGTTCTAAAGAAATTTTTTTCTTTTTTTTCCTATTGCTCTGGAGTGTGAGTTATGGTGCAATGTATATCGGCTCTGAATGTCATATCAGAAGAGGCGAGTTCGAATTCCAGTTGAATTCGCTGCATTCACTTACGCTCAAATATCCTTTCCTATGGCTATGGGTTAAATAACAAAACAGATTGGGTTCTATAGTCTTAGGTTAATAAACAGTTTACCGCAAAAACAAAAAATGTAACCTACCGTCTGAAACTTTTCTGCCTAGTCAGTCATGGATCGAAAGAGTTTTGTTTAACGGCATAACACTTCTGTGGGTTATTTAATGCCAAAAAGGTGGGGTTTTAAGGTATTTTTTTAATGTTTGGTTATAGTGAGAAGGTTAATTTAGTCAGACTTTAATGAAAATGTTTTGTTTTTATTCATTTTTATTTTAAAAACTGAAAATGTCTTGTAGTTTTGTCTTCAAAAATGTTTAGGTCCCACCCTTTTACAGTGAAACCGATAAAATGTAACCGCAATTTCTACTCCAACAGCTTCTTTTCTCGCACTTCCCGCCTGTCAAACTCCCTTCCACATACTTGCTTCCCCGACAGCAACAATCTCCAGGAGTTTAAATGTAAGGTCAATAGACACCTTCTAACACACTTAGACGCATCCATTCTATCAAATACTCTTCCCATCTACATCCTTACTCGTCTATCACCCTCCTTCTGACATTTCCTATATCTAACCACTCTTTCAAATTACGGCCTTTTCCGCTCAATGCAACATTTTCTGAAGGGCCGCCGATTCGACTCGTTTGATGAAGTCAATGAAGCGTGTCAACAATTCTTTAATTCGAAGCCGGCTGAATGGTACTTTGACCAGATTCGAAAGCTTGCAGATCGATGGCAGAAAGTCTTGGAAAATGATGGTCTTTATTTTGAGCAATAATTTTTGTTGTTTTGCGAGTAAATTTTCAATGTTTTGCAAGTGTTTTCTGGTAACCTTAGATTACTTGGCGAGTAAAATTTCAAATTTTTGCAAGTGTTTACGAACTTTTGGGACAACCTAATAATTTAACATCCTGAAAGTCATTTGCATCCCAGGATTTAATCTCCCACGATTCTAAATAATTAGCGCATCGTGAGAAAACTGTTAGGAAACTAAACCTTAAACAAAAGCTTGTCTCTATTTACCACTTTTCACTTTTATTCTGGGGGATTCTAGAATCAAGCAGGTACAAAAATTTAAATACCTGGGAAGTGTTCTAACAGAAGCCGGAAAGTGTGACACAGAGATCTGAAGGCGAACTGGCATGGAAAAGGAAGCCTTCCAGAAGTTGAGTAAAGTATTAAGAAACAGGCCAATTTCGCTAAAAAAAAGTACTCGATTGCTATGTGATGTCAGTTCTTCAATATGGCTGTGAATGCTGGACCGCATCATCAAAGATGAAGGAAAAACTTCAAGCAATTGAAATATGGTTCGACAGAAGCAAACTGGGTATAAAGTAGAGGATCAGTTTCATATTACAATGAATATATAAACTAAACCCTCAATTTGTGGTCACAGCAGTTTCTATACATTTATATTTCTGAGATCCAAAAGCACAAGGATGCATTCCATGAGCTGAGTAGAGTATTAAAAAACAGGAAAATTTCGCTACAATCAAAGAAGAGAATACTGGATTGCTATGTGATGTCTGTCCTTCAATATGGCAGAGAATTGTGGACAATATCAGCAAAGATGAAGGAAAAACTTGAAGCAACCGAATGTAGTTCTAGAGCATCATACTGTATATAAAGTGGGGGATCAATTCCATATTACAATCGACATATAAGCTGATCTCTCATTTTGTGGTCACTGCAGTTTCTATACATTTATATTCCTGAGATCCAAAAGCACAAGGATGCATTCCAGAAGTTGAGTAAAGTATTAAGAAACAGGACAATTTCACTAGAAACAAAGAAGAGAGTTCTGGATTGTTATGTGATGTCAGTTCTTCAATACGGCAGTGAATCTTGGACAATATCAACAAAGATGAAGGAAAAAATTGAAGCAACTGAAATGTGGTTCTACAGAAGGATGCTGCGAATATCAAGGATCGAGCATATGAGCAATGATGAGGTTTTGGAAAGGACGGAAACGAAAAGGAAATTAATATTGAGCATCAGGAAGAGACAACTGAAGTTCCTGGGACATGCAATAAGGAAGGAGGGCTTGGAGAACCCGATACTAACAGGACAGATAGAGTAGAAAAGAGACGGGAACTTTTTAAGGTCATTCTATTTATTAGTATTTGATTTTGGCATCCGTTTGAATCTTTTTGACATTCTATTTTTAGAAAACACTTAAAACACCATCTCGGATTCTGAACAGCGTCAGATTAATAGCAACCAGGGGCTGGGCAAGGCGTTTAATCAGTTTAATCTTCTCAATAGTAAGATGTTGACGCTTATGCGAGTCAAAATGTTTTTTGTGTTAAAAACAAGAATTTTCCTTCGGACGATTAAACAAAAATACTCAGTACCCGACTGTTTATTGTTACAAATCAGTTACCACCTCATTAAGAAACGCCTTACATGTTAGCAGTCGAATCAAATTGCTATGAAAAAGCATTTATTAACACATAATAAGGAACAAAAATCAATGGACAATTTCTATATTTTAAACTCCAAAAAAACGGAAAAAAATTTACAATGTTCAAAACTCAATAAAATATTGATTAAATTGTCGGCTGTATTCAATGAAAGGTGCTAAAAACAAAGGTTGCTACCCAAACACACGCAGTTACACATATATGCACACACACACACACACACACACACACACACACACACACATATATATATATATATATATATATATATATATATATATATATACAGTGGAACCTCTACTTTCGAAATTAATTCGTTCTGGAAGTCGTTTTGTAAGGTGAAAATTTTGCAAGTAGAGACCCTTTCTACCTTATAAATACCCTAATAGGTTCCAAACCTCCACCTCGAAACCCTCGTGAGTCACTAGCATCGGGCCACAGCTTTCTCCAAGCCGCATTAAGGGTGGATCTGGTCACTTCCCGCCAAGCCATGTCGATTATCTTGGGGCAAACAACAATATGTCACGAAGGGTGAGCTGGGTGTTTTCAGTGATGTCGAAACACCTCTTGAACAGGTGGAAAGTTTCTTGAAGTTCGAAATGACTTGTTGTCCATAGGCTGGAGGATAAAGGTGATGTTAGTTGGGAGGTACACCACCTTAATGAACCAGAACTCCTCCAGGATAACATCTTCGAGGCCGGGCGGGTGGGCAGATGCATTATTGAGAATGAGGAGGCACTTGAGGAGGCAATGAGGTGGACTCTGGGAGCTGCGAGTAGCAGCTTGTATTTGACATTTTCACCCCTCGTATCCTGAGATTTCTTTTGTAACAAGAGGCATAATTTATCCGAAGTGGCGTTTCGTAACCTGAACATTTCGTATGTATAGACTTTCGTAAGTAGATGTTTCACTGAATAGTGTTGAGTTGTGATATTGTTTAGCGCCAAGAGTGGTTTTTTTTTCTGTAGTTTTATTGATAAACATTATTTTAGCATTTTGGCAAGCTGTTTTTTATTGTAAAGAACTTAATATCGCGGTAGAGATAGAGTGTTGATAGGATTAATGCAGGGCTAGGTTCTGAAGATCGAAAACCGAGCCCTGTCCTCATAAAACTCTCAAATATATATATATATATTACGCATCGTTCATTCAGCAATGAATTAGAACACTCTCAGCTATTGGGCGTATATAATGATAATATACACGCTAAAAAGTCTGCCTCCTCCTACCGAGCGCCCGTAGCTCAGAGGTAGAATCGCCGACTGAGCTATTCAATCCTAGGTAAAAAGCAATCGGATGTCTAACCGCACTGATGAGCTGTGATGCAGCGAAACAGATCTGTCTGCGGATGACTATTTACGCTCTCACACCCTAATTGAGCACTCTGGAAGAATGGGAGACTTTGAAAAACAGTAGCTACTCTGGCATGTACGCATCGCTCATTCAGTAATGAATTAGAGCACTCTGGCTATTGGCCTGTATAATGATAAAATACGCGCTAAAAAGTATGCCTCCTTCTACCGAGCGACAGTAACTCAGAGGTAAAATCGCCGACTGACGCCAATTCACTCGTGTTTTAATCCTGGGTAAAAAGCAATCGGATGTCTAACTCTACTGATGAGCTGTGATACAACGAAACAGATCTGTCGGCGGATGACTATATATATATATATATATATATATATATATTCAAAAGAATTTAAGACATCCACGTTATTCCATAGTTAAGTGGAAGTGTAGGCCTATTTCAGGCGAAACTTCAGCTTCCGTCTTTATTGTACTGAAGATTTTACACGAATTTATGTTTGTTTGTTTTTGAGGCTTAACGACCTATCAATCCTTATGGGATCATTTTAACCAGTGATTTTGTGTAAGGTTATTTTATTTTTACAACGTTTTTCTTTTTCACGATTCATTGGGATTTGTTTTTAAGAGCAGAGTCCCCCAAGCCCTACCCTTTTTATTTAACCCATAACTGGAGGGAATGGACAGATTAATACCTTCCCCAAGGGTACCAGTGCTTAAATGAATGCAGGGTATTCAACTGGAATTCGAACTCGGCTCACCGATTTCTCTTTCCGAGCCGATATCCACAAGGCACATCCGTCACTATACGCTTACAGCACCTGGTATTCCCAAGCGGTCACTCATCTAAGTACTGACCGTAAGCCGACGAATTTATATATATATATATATATATATATTAATGCAGGTTTCATTGAATAATATTTTGTCACTGTCTTCGGCCATCCGCCACTA